>CM038214.1:204827123-205225329 GCA_021442155.1 Cymbidium sinense
AAAACTCATTTGAAACTCAAACCAATTGCAATTGAATTTTATATGTCAATCTCAAATCCATATATAAACTCAACTAAATCAAACTCAACTCAAAATCAAGCCAACTAAATAATCGCTCACTTGACCCAAAGTGGCCAATTTGACCTACATGAACCAAAATCCAATTCAATTCAAATCAAAGTGAATTAAGCCAATCCAAACTTCATGTCATGATTGTTGATCATCCTTGGTTAATCAATTATCATGAATTGGGTCCAACCAAGTCAACCTAGCCTATTGACTAAGTCAACCCTTTAACCCATATGAACCCAAACTAGCCAAACTGCAACCTAAACCAAAATGATTGCAACCAATGGCTCAAGTTCATTTCAAATTGATTATTGAACTTGACCAAAGCCATAATTGAGCCCAATTCAACTACTTGGTCAACCTAACCCAACTTAGCCCAAAGTGACCTAAAGGATCAAATTGGACAAAATCCAAATGAAATTCAAATTGATTCTAACCAGAGCCTACAATCATTTTAAATTAATGAATTGAACTTTAACAAACACCCAACCCACCAATTAATTTTGTCAAATTGGTCAACTTGACCCATTTGACCTATATGAATCTAAAAGAGCCAAAATCAAATCCAAAGCAAATTGAACCAAACTAATGACACCAATACACTCCAAATGGTCATTTGAACTTGACCCAACCCTTGGTTTGACCCAATTTGACTAATTAGTAAACTTGACCTAATCTAACCCAATTTGACATAAATAGGTCAAATTAAGCCAAATCAAACCAAATGAACTCCAAATCACTTAAAATTTGGGATAACTCACATTTGACTCATCTCAAATCTCCAAATCAAATCCAAATGACCAAGATACCCTTTGGCTAAGGGCATCACATGCAAAAAATCACTTGGGGAATGGTCATTTCTTTTCCTTCTTAGGCACCCATTGGTCCACTTAGGCACCGGACACTAGTTAACCGACCCAAGGTGGTTGGGTTGACCATTACTCATGGAGAGGTAAAATCACCTCTCCATTCCTATTGGAATACTTGGAAAGCCATAGGAAACCCACTACTCCCATGATAGCCACTCTTACACCCTCCTCCACTCAAGTGAAGCCATCTAAGGTGATTCCCTATCAAAATCGAGCTCCCCATGATAGCCATTGATTAAAATGGCCAAATGAGACTAGCCATCTGATCTAACGAATGAGGGGTATACCTCTTTCTCACTCAAATCCAGAGACACACACTTGATTGAACCCTAGCAGCCAGAGATGCATGTCCTAGAGCAATTTCTAAGGTTTCTTGAGTTTCCCAACTCTTCCTCTATCAATTTTATAGAAAACCAAAATAGGGGAGCCCCAATAGGATTTCCATTTGTTCAAACCTCCATCAAAGTGCAATTAACTTTGCACACACCATCCTTGGAGCTAGACGAGCGAGAATGAATCATCCCCCAAGCTTCCCTTATGACCGAAGGGTGGAGTTCAATCGAAGCCGACCACTTCCATCCTATGCCTTGGCCTTCTGAGCAATCTATCTCAAATCAAAGCTTGTGCCGCTCAACAGGGCTTCGTTTCTACTAAACTAAGCTTCCTCAATCGTTGGAACCGGTCCAAAGCTCTGGTGAGGTATGCCATTGAAACTAAACTTTAGCTTAAAATGGTTTGGAGCTTTTTGAAGAAAAGTTGCATGTCATGAGGTTTCCACCATTAGATCTATTTGTTTTGCTTCCCTTATAGTGTGGGATCAGTTTAATCTCCATTTGAGCTCAGGTGAGCTTGGATCGAGCAAAGAATGATATCCCTCTCACCGGGAGGAGACAAATCATGCATCCATTCGCATGATCAGAATGGATGGTCTTGATCAAACCATGCTAGATCAACTGAATTAATCCTACTCAACTGTGAGTTTGATCATGGTTATCCGATCTTAGATCGGATGGCTCACAAGAAAGCGCATCCGCCTCCGCGACTCAGCCGTGTGATGTGACAACTTAAATAACCAATCTCATGGCACCACGTGGAAAGCACTCGTAACACATGTCGCCATGCCACATGGCACCAACGGGTTAGGGCTTTAATTAGGTTAATTAATCCTTTTTAATGTTGAATTCCAAAATCTATAACCAATTATGTAAAAACTTCAAAAATGCAAATGAGGGCTCGTTTTAAAGGTATTTTAAAGAGGAATCCATTAAATTTATTCTTAATTAATTTTGAACAATAATTTTATCTTAATTAAGGTTTAATTATAAATTTAATTAGCTTAATTACTCTTAATTAGTCATCCAATTAATTTCAAACTTTTTGAGGATATTTAGGGGGATGTCCTCTGCCTCCTCTATATTTCTTGGAATTTATTTGTTACTTAATTATTTAAATTGATTAATTAAGCCCTAATTACCTTCTTAACTTAATTAAGTGTAATTAAGTATATGAATAGTAATTAATTAATTATTTGGACTACTTAATTACTATTGAATAGTAAGAGTTTAGGGAATGAGATTAGGCTTCTCCAATCCTTTCCCTAATTTTGCCTCAACCAAAAAAATGCTAATTAATTAATTAATTAATCAATGACTTAATTGGCTAAATTAAAACTCAAATTATATGAATTTAAGCTTTATTAAATGGATAACTTATGGAATTAGGTTGGGACTTCTTTTCCAAACTTTTTCCCTTAAGTCCATCTCATTTTCAAAAGATAATCAAAAGTTAAAAATTAAGAAAGAGAAAAATGAATTAATGGATTAATCCTTTGATCAATTAAATTAAAATTTTAATTAAATCTAATTTCTCTAATTAATCCTTGGGTAGTTCTTTAGGTGTTCAATAACCTAAAGAGAGCTAATGAAATTATGGTTAGTGTGTGTGAAAAATCATAAAAGTAATTAAGTGTGTTCCTTAAGCTTAATTAATTAATGCTTATGAGCATTAGGCCCCTTTCATTTCATAGAGCATTCCTATTTATGTTTCAATTTATTTGCATATCATATTAACTCATAATTATTTAATTAATTACCTTAAGGTAATGTTAAGGGTTTAATTAATTGATTTAATCCATGCTTAATTTAACCAATTCATAAAATTAACCTAATAGCTTTTAATTAAATCAAATTAATTCACATATGGGGATGTTATTAGGATTAACAAATCTTTCTCACATTTCTTAAATCAAATCAAACATGAAAAATGGTATTAAAGAACTTTGGTTTTTTTTAAATGATCATGTTTAATATGATTGTCCTTCAGAATTAATTAGATTGAATGAAATTATGTGCTTATGTTCTTTTATTTCTATCCAATTGTATTAAATATTGTATGCCACTTGTAATCATGCATTCATCTTTTCAAAATTAATTAAATAAAATGACTTTTTTAACTCAAGTTGCATGTGTCTACTTAAATTAAAAATATGTGTGGCTATTATCACTATTAAATAGAAAATTATTTTTAAAGTATATAAATCAACTATAACACATAGAGTAATGATAATTATGAGTATTTATAAGGTTGTATATGCTTACAACTTAGAACATGTGATATGAAATTTCTTTTCTTTAATCTTCATGAATTCACATTAGGATATGAATATTAACAAGTGTATAGTTCATTTGAAAAGGACACAACACTTGCTTGGGTTTATTCTTATGTATACCCATGTTAGAATTTAGATAAATTTTAGCTCACATGCATAAATAAATCAAAATACAATTCTTGCATGGTTTACAATCTTATAGTTGTTTGTACACTCATTAGTATTTAAGAATAGCATGCATATCTAGTCTGGACACATGGCGCTTTAAGTAGCCCCAAAGAGGCTACTACCTCATTCTCCTGGTCAAACAATGATGAAGTACTTGCTTATAACTTTTATACACTTATGTGTGCATTTTGCTAATGAGTGAAAACCTCACCTTCTTCCATATGCATAATTAAAAACAAAAATACAATTTTTGCATGATTTACATTCTTATAGTTGTTAATACATCCACATGTATTTAATAATAACGGGTATATCTAGTCTGACACCCAAGGATGCAAGGCTTCAAGTAGCCCAAGGAGGTTCCTACCTCATTCTCCGTCAAACAATGGCAACTACTTGCTTAGAACTTTCATACATTTGAATGTGTATTTAGCTAATGAATGAGAATCCTCTTCTTCTATAAAAAAATCATTCACCCATCTTGCATTTAAGTGCCAAAACATATTGTATGCATAGATAAGTTTAGGACTTAATCATATGCATGCTACATATGATGGAAAGAAATGAACAAATATGTGTTATGTGATAGTAATTAACTCCAATTAATCTTAAGATGCCTTTCTTATTGAATGAGATTATTTAAAGTGAACCTAAACTTAGATTAATTAAAATATGTAATAGGCCATTCATTAAAGAGAATTGATTAATTAATATGCTTTAGATATGGCTTAAGTAAGGATAAAGAAGGGTGATCCTCTCTTTTTTTTCTCTTTATAACACTTAATTGTGTAAACCAAGTGAAACAAAAGAAAACATTAAGTAAAACTTACAAATCAATTAAGCCACTTAAAGTGAAATCATCTTTTATAATTAAATCCTTTCTCACATAGAAAAGTATAATAAAGCCTAGTTAAGGCATACCACACAAGCCTTAATACACACACCTTAGATTAAGTCACCACTTTAGCCTTATGTTAGGGCGGTGCATGATTGTTGACCTCACTTTTGGAGTAAGTTCCTCATCATAGATCTAAGACTCTTATAGAAACTAAGAGCTCCTTAGTCTTAAGACACTTCTAGTAACTAGGTGAACACTTGCTTAAATACTTAGAAAGCGTAGCCATAGGAATAGGTTATGCCTTTGGGACTTAGGAAAACTTGCCTACCCTATGGCCTAAACCCAACCCATGCTTTCTTTCTCAAACAAAACCTCAAATTCAAATATCAATTCCAAATCCAAATCATAAATCAAATTCCCAACCAAATGATTGAAGCCCTTGATCAAACCCTTCCTAAGCCCTTTGATTTCATCTTAGGGACTTAGCCTTAACCAAATCAACCCCAATTCAACTGATTTTCTCAAATTTAATCTCAAATTAAATATCATCAAAATCATAAACCAAACAAATCAATCTCAAATCCAAGACTAAATTTCCTAAGTCTTATGAACCACTCTCATAAGCTTTAGTCAAATATCAATCCAAACTATCCCAAACTCAATTGATTTTTTTAAATCAATTGTTCCTTCATTTATATTCACAAATATAAATGAAATCCACCCTCCAATGACCAAAATCAAATCAAACTAAATAGGTTTCCTTTCTTAGCCCTTCTGACCTACACCCATAAGCTTGGTCAAATTTGCTTCCAAATCACTCCAAACTCAAATGATTTTCTCCTGAACTATTTATATTTTCATTTATTTTTTGAAATATAAATGAAATATAAATCCAAATAGCCAAAATCAAACCCAAATAAAATCAAATTTTCAATTTGAGCCTTTTTTAGCCAATCGCTTGAACTTGGCTAAATGATACCCAAATCAATTCAAAACTCATGAATTTCTTCATGATTCAATCATTGTACCAAATATAAACATAAACTACAATCACCAAGCCAAAATCAAGCTAACCCAAGTCAAACCCAAGTTAGCCCTTTTAACTTGAAATTATATGAACCAAAATCCATATGCAATTAAATTTATATTTCCATCTCAATTGATTTATATTTACATATCAATACAACTAAACTTGTATGAAGCGATCAAGCCAATTGACCTATTTAGGTCCACTTGACCCAAAGTGACCTAAAAGACCTTTTTTCTAATGCAACTCAAATTGGATTGAACTAAACCCATCCAAACCTCATATCATGATTAACAATCATCCTATGTTAATCAATTATCATAAATTAGGTCAAACCAAGTCAACCTAGCTCATTGACCAAGTCAACCCTTTAACCCATATGAACCCAAACTAGCCAAATTGTAACCTAAACCAAATTGATTATAACTAATGGCTCAAGTTCATTCCAAATTGATTATTGAACTTAACCAAAGCCTTAATTGAGCCCAATTTGACCAATTGGTAAACTTAACTCAACTTAGGCCAAATTGACATTAAGGGTCAAATCAACCTTAAACCCAATCAAATCTGAATTGAACTTAACCAAAGTCTACAATATATTTTAAATGATCAACCAAACCCAAACCAAGCCATGATTCAAGCTAATTTGGTCAATTAGGTTAAATTGGTCAACTTAGCCCAAATTGACCTAAAGGATCAACTTAGCCAAAATCCAAATTAAATCCAAATTGGTTTAAACTAAAGCCTACAATCATTTTTAATTAATCAATTGAACTTGAACCAACAACCAACCCAAGCCAATTTGGCCAATTTGGTCAATCATTGACCCATTTGACCTATATGAATAAAAAAGAGCCAAAATCAAATCCAAAGTAAATTGAACCAAACCAATGACACCAATACACTCTAAATAGTCATGTGAACTTGACCCAACCATTGGTTTTACCCACTTGGCCAATTGGTCAACTTGACCCAACCTAACCTAATTTGACTTAAATAGGTCAAATCAAGCCAAATCAAATCAAATAAACTCCAAACCACTTGAAATTTGGCCTAACCCACTTTTGACCCATTTCAAATATGCCCTAATCAAACCCATAGCCAAATGACCACTTTGCCTTTGGGTCTAGGGCATCCCATGAGATAAGACACTTCAACTTTTGGTTAATTCCTCCCCTTGGCCACTTGGCACCCATTCATAGGTCCACTTAGGCACCAAGGACTGTGGCTGACCTGACCCAAGGGTGGTTGGGTCGGCCATGACTCATGGAGAGGTGAAATCACCTCCCAATTCTAATTGGAGCATTTCAAACCACCAAGGACACCCACCACTCCCATGACAACCACCTCCCACCCTTCCTCCACTCATGAGATGCCAAGTGGAAGGATTCTTTGCCTAAACCTAGCTCCCATGGTGACCATTTGATCAAAAAACCAAAACCATCATCACCGCCCAAGTTAAGGAAAGAGGGGTATACCCCCTCATTCTCACGCAAACACAGACACTCACACTCGATTCAACCCTAACAACCAAGGAGAGAGATCCCAGAGCTTCACCTTGCATTTCTCGAACTCCTCAAATTCCCCATTCTCAATTTTACATGAAACCAAAATAGAGGAGCAAACCAGCGATTACCATTTTCCCATTTTGCAACCAAAGTGCAATTAATTTGGTACACACCATCCTTGGACCAAGATGAGCTGAAATGAATCATTTCCCAAACTTCCCGATAGTCAAAGGGTGGAGTTTGATCAAGGCCAATTTCTTATGTGCCATAAGTTAGTCTTCTAAGAAAACCATACCAAATCAAAGCTATTGTAGCACAACAGGGCTTCATTTCTACCAAATGAAGCTTCCACAATCGTTGGAACTACCGATCATAAGCTCCGGTGAGGTATGCCATTAAAACCAATCCTTAGCTCAAAAATGGTTGTTCTTTGTGAAGGAAACTTGCATCTCATGCGATCTCCACCATTGGATGTGTTTGTTGTGCTTACCCAAAGGTGTAGGATCAATTTGATCTCCATCTGAGCTTGAGTGAGCTCGGATCAAGCAACGATCGATGGACAGTATCCATTTCTCACCACTCGAGAGGAGACAGATCATAGACCATCCATTTTGCATGATCGAAATGGACAATCCTGATCTGATCAAGCATAGAACCCCTCTTTTCTCCTATGAAATCTTGCATTTAATCATGGTTGTCCGATCTTAGATCAGACGGCCCACGTGAAAGCGCGTTTCACCTTCGTTCGCATCAACATTCGATGTGAGAACTTAAATAACCAATCCTGTGATACCATGTGGAAAGCACGCTGCCTCAACAACAACATGGCACCGACGGGATTAAAGAGTTAATTAGGTTAATTAATCCATTTTTAATCCTGAAACTTGCAAAATTCATAACTAATTATAGAAAAATCCAAAAAATAAAAATGAGGCCTCATTTTAAAGATATTTCAGAGTATAATCCACTAAAATTATTATTAATGAATTTTTAATAGTAATTTCTACTTAATTAAGATTTAACTAAAAATTTAATTACCCTAATTACTCTCTGATTAATTATCCAATTAATTTCAAACTTTCTAGAGATGTTTAGGGGGATGACCTCTGCCTCCCACATTTTTCTTGGGATTTGTTGGATAATTAATTGGGGAAATCATTGGATTAATCCTTAATTACTCTCTACTTTAATTAATGATAATTAAACAAATTAATAGAAAATTAATCAATCAATTAATCTTATTAACCTCTATTAATGGTGATGAAGCTTAAGAAAATGCCCTCAAAATAATTAATTAAAACCCATTAATTAATTAATTAACAAAATCAATCAAATCAAAAAATCATTCCTGAACTTTATTAACTAATTGAAAGGATTTGAGTTTCTCTCATCTCTTTCCATAAGTCCATTTCATATTGTTGATTAAGGATAATTAAGATTTAATTATATAATTAATGAACTTAATTAATTTGATTGAATCTACTTCTCTAATTTACTCTTGGGTAGCTTTTTGTGTGTTCAATAACCTAAAGAGATACAATGAAATTATGTGTGAGGAAACCATAAGAGTAATGAGATCCTTAAGCTTAATTAAATAATTATGAGCTAATTGCATTAGGCCCCTTTCATTTCATTGCCATTTACTTTCCATGTGGTTGCATATCATATTAGCTCATAATTATTTAATAGATTACCTTAAGGTGACATAGGTGTTAATTAATTGATTTAATCCATGCTTAACTTAATCAATCCATAAAATCAACCTAATTTATTTTTATTGAATCAAATTAACTCACTCATATGGGAATGGGATTACGACTAGCAAACCTCTTTTACACTTCATAAATCAAATCAAATATGAAATTTAAAAATTTCTTTAACAAACTTTGGTTTATTTTAAATAAGCTTGTCTAATGTGATTGTCCTTAAGAATTAATTGGATTGAATGAAATTACATGCTTGTGTTTCTTTATTTCTTTCCAATCATATAAAAAATGTTGTATGCCACTTGTAATAATGCATTCATTCTTTTCAAAAATTAATTAAGTTAGAAAGGATTTTTCTTTATGCCAACTTGCATTATTGACTTAATTAAGAATATGTGTGGCTATTATCACTACTAAATCGCAAACATATTTTCAAAAACTTAATGAACAAGAATATGTTGTTGTATATTATATATATATATATATATATATATATATATATATATATATATATATATATATATATATATATATATATATATATATATATATATATATATATATATGAAGTGCATGTGAATATAAACTTAGTGAAGTGAAATTTCTTTCTTATATTCATATGTTGATTTACATAAGTAAGAATGTTAGATATTAGTGACATCCTAGGGACACAACTTTAAGTAGCCCTAAGAAGGTTCCTACCTCACTCCCTTGGTGTAGAACAATGGTAACGTACCTGCTTGATTTCATTTTTATGCATTTTCAACATTAGAATTTAGATGGAGCTTTAACTCATTTACAGAAATAAATCAATCAAATTGAATCCAACTTTTGTATAATTTTCATTTCTATATTGCTTGCATATATATATATATATATATATAAGTATATATTAGTCCGACATCCTGGGATGCACGCTTTAAGTAACCCTAAGGAGGTTCCTTCCTCCCTTGGTGTAGAATAATGGCATCATACCTAATATTTTATATATGTGTATGTGTGGTACAACTAGTGGATGAAAACCATAATTTAATCAAATCAAACTCTACTTTTGCATTGCTTTTTTTATTATTGTTTATACATCCATATGTATTTAAGAATAGTGAGTATATTAGTTTGGACATTCCAGGGATGCACAGCTTTAAGTAGGCCCAAGGAGGTTCCTACCTCGCTCTCGAACATGGTGACTTACTTAAAGCTTTTATACATTTGAATGTGTATTTAACTAATGAATGAAAATCTCTCATTTTATTAAAAAGAGTACATGCATTCATATTTTGTTCAAGTGGTTGGATTGATTGGTCATTTGATTTGAAACTCTTTTCTAATGCTTTTGTTTAAAAATTTAGATAGAGCTTTAAAATAATGTGACAAAATAATTCAACCAATTGAAATATCAATTCCAAATATATTTTCTTACATTAATCATTTAAGTATGCTAAAGTATAAATTGCATAGGTATGTTTAGGACTTAACCATATGCATGCTATATATGATGGAAAGAAATAAACAAACATGTGTTATGTAATAGTAATTCATTCCAATTAATCTTAAGATGCCTTTCTTATTGAATGAGTTTATTTAAAATAAACCTAAACTTAGGGTTAATTTAAAATATATATTAAGCCATTTACTAAAGAGGATTGTTTAATTAATTGGCTTTAGAAATGACTTAAGGTAGGGATAAAAGAGAGTGATCCTCTCTTTCCTTCTCTTTATAACACTTAGTTATTTAGTGTAAGTCAAATGAAACAAAAGAAAATATTAATTAAAACTTATAAGTCAATTAAACCACTTAAAGTGAAACCACCCTTCATAATCAAATTTCTTCATACTTAGAAAACCTTAACTTTAAAGGCTAGACATACCACAAAGCCTTAATACACACATTAGATCAAGTCATCACTTCTAGTCTTATGTTAGGGTGGTGCATGGTTTGATGTATGTTTGGTTTTATGATGTATTATTTTAGACTGAGGGTGTATGTTTTGTAGATTGGATGTTAGGCTACTATTAGCCTAATTATGTCTTTGCAGGATTGTTTAAGGGGCCAAAAAATAAATATAAATGCTTTTTTAGGTTGCTTAAGCCCCTAAGCATAATCTAAGTTAGGATAGGTGGGCTTGGTTACCCATGTGTAGGGTACTAAGTCCAAATTATAAATATATATGCTTGGGTGGAATGTATGTTTAGCTAACCTTCATTTTTCAAGTGTAGTTAGATTTACTCTTTCCATTTAAATGTAATTTTGCAATTAGTAATTATGATTACTGTTATGGGGGGATGAGGATAAACATTGGCTAGAAGGTTTTATCCTGAGAGGCCATGTGATGCCTTTGAAGTGGAGGAAATTAAATCAATTAGAGATATGAAGAAATGAAAGAGAAGAATGAAGATGAAGACCCCATAGCATGTATTCATCCTTAATTGTAATTATTCTTTTGTGATCCGATGTATAAGGTAGCTTACCCCATTTTTCTTTCAGAATGCTACCACACCAACCTTCTATTCTTTTGCTAGCTTTATAAATTGTTGAATTATTTATATTGCACATGAGAAATTGCATGCCTCTTATAGTTTCTTTCTATATTTATGCTTTAATGTGTGGCCTGGATGCAAATAGGCTCTTAAGAAAAAAATAAATTTTCTACTCAACTATAACTCATACCTAAAATTTTTTTAGAACTCATAACCTCACCATAAAGCCTAAGCATTAAATCAAGATAATTAAATGATTTAGCAACCCCTTAGTTGAATGTTGTATGGCTAATATCATACATGTATCTTCTACCACTCATGTAAAATGAGGGCCCCTATTCTTGCATGCATGCTTGATGAGAGCAACTCCTACTAATAAGGCTTCACCCTATTCCTTCTTGATTTGGCCCATAACTTACTTCATCATGCATTTAAGCATATAAAAATCCTATGGCTTATGTCAAAATTAAGTGTCAAATACAAATAAAATTTGAAAAGATTTGCATTAAACTAAGTCATTACTCATACCACTCATGCTCTAGTCTCCATAGGGGGTGGGTTTAAGGACTTTAGTCTCTTTCTAAATAATAATAACCTAACTATCTTACAAAACATAAAATTTGTCTGCATGATTTAAAAGCATAGGTGGAGTTAGCTGGCTACCACTCCAGGCGGTTCTAAGCCAAACAATCAGGTGGTTTATGTTCTCTTATGATGGTAAACCATATACCCATCTCACCTTAGATTTAGGACCTGCTTTGGCTTATGCTAAAGCTCCCTAGATTTAGGATCTGAGGTAGCTATTTCCTTCGAGCATAAATCCTCACCTCTTAAGCATTCCCATAATCTTATGTTGTGAGATTATAAGTCCTAGTTTTCTAATAAAATGTCAACTTTAATAAAATCAATCCTCTAAATTTCAAATATATAAAGCCCAACCATCGATAGATTAGAATGCTCACTCAATTTTCTAGTATCATGAGCATTCCCTACTCATCTTTATTTGGCTTTGATAATAAGTCTTTTCTTTTTTATCTATCCTAATTGATCTTCCAAACATAGCCAATTTATTGATAGTCCTATCTTTGAAATCTTTGGAGACAACAATTTCCTACTTTAATCAATAGTATTCTTAAGGAACTCACCTTCTTTATGATGGAATTAACTATGGGGGGCTAGCCCCCATAGGGAACTTTAGAACTTGGTTTAAATAAACTCTGTTTTATTCATCCATGTAAATTAGGGGAGAAATCTCTGGTGTATTTGAAGACCCACCATGCCATAGGAGTCCTTATTAGGTGATTAGGTCCATTATAAGATGGTGATTTCTATCTTTCAAGATAGTTCACCATTCCTTAATGTCATACCTAATCACCTAAATAAGTACACTCACAGATCTACGTGGTGTCCCCCATACACATAATCAAAATAAACACCATAGTGGTTTGATATATGTTTAGTTTTATGATGTAAGACTAGATATTAGTTTGTGATTAACCTAATTACATTTTCTATAAGAGATTGTGCTTAAGGGGTGCTTAAAATAAATATAAATGCTCTTTTTTGCAAGTTTCTTAACCCCTAAGCATAATCTAAATTAGGACAAGTGGACTTGGTTACCCATGTTCAGGGTGCTAAGTTTAAATTATACATATAACTGCTTGGGTTGTATGGCATGTTTAGCTAACACTTGTCTTACAAATGGAGTTAGATTTACTTATCCTACTTTAATGTAATTTTCCATTAGGAATTAGGATTAGTGTTATAGGGGATTAGGATGAGTGGAGGCTAGAAGGCTTTATCTTGGGAGGCCCTCGTGATGCCTTTGAAGCAAGAAAATCCAAAGGAGGAATAAAGGAGACATGAAGAATGAAAAGATGAAGACCCCCCATAGCATTTATTTATTTGTAATTGTAATTTTTCTTTCATATATTAGGTTGTATAAGCGTAAAGCTCTACTACCCATTTCTATTTTTGGGTTGTACGATGGTACACAAGCCTGTTATTCTTTTACATTGGGTTTATAAATTTTTTGATATTTTGTTTATAATTGTGCAATAGAAATGGCATGTCTCTTTCTAGTTTCTTCATATATGGTGATTTAATGTGTGGCTTGGACCGATTAGGCTCTTAGGAAAAATTAATTTTTCCACCCCAACTACAACTCATAACTAAATTTTCTAAATAACTCATAACCTTATTTGAACCCTGGGTACTAAATCAAAATAACTTAAAAATTTAGCAACCCCTTAGTGGATGTTGTATGCTTAATATCATGCATGTCATCATGTTTCACTTTTGCTAAGAGAAGGTTTCCATCCTTGCATGATAGGGGAAGTCTTGACCTTTGAGGGTCTCCCATGTGGTAGAAAATACCTCTTTCTCTCTAATTTAGCCAATAATCTCATTTCAACATGCATTTAGACATATAAAAATCTTATAACCTTTGTCAAAATGAAGAGTCCAAGATCAAATAAAAATTGAAAAGATTTACATTAGACTAAGTCATTATTCATAACACTAAAGCTCTAGTCCCTTAAGGAGTGGGTTTAATGACTTTAGTTTCTTTCTAATAATAACATCCTAACCATCTTGCAAAATATATGACTTAACGATATGCTTTTAAATCATAAGAGGAGTTAGCTGGCTACCACTCCAGCCAATTAGAAGTCCAACAGTCGGGTGGTTTACCCTCTCTTATGGAGGTAAACCATATACCCATATTCGCTTAGGTTTGGGACATGCTTTAGCCCTCGCCAAAGCTCCCAAGATTTAGGATCTGAGGTTGTTATTTTCTCTCATGCTACAAGCATAAGTCCTCACCTCTTAGGTGTTTCCACAATCTTGTATTGTGAGATTATAAGTCCTAGCTTTCTAATAAATTTCAATGCAAACATATAATCTTCCTCAATTTCAAACATATAAATCCCAACCATAGGATAGGCTGGAATGCTCACTAAGTGTCCTAGTATCATGGGAATTCCCTACTCATCTCCTTTGGCTTCAATAATAAGTCTCTCCTTTTTGATCTATCCCATTTGATTTTCTAACATAGCCAATTTATTGATAGTCTTATCTTTAAAATCTTTAGAGATAATAACTGCTTATTTTAATCGAGAGTATTCCTAAGGAAATAACTTTCTTTAGGATGTAATTAACTATGGGGGCTTGCCCCCATAGGGAACTTTAAAATTCTACTTAAATAAACCCTACTTTATTCATCCATGTAAGTAGGAGAAAAATCTATGGTATATTCAAAGATCCATCATGCCTTAGGAGTCATTATTAGGTGATTAGGTCTATTGTAGGATAGTGATTTCTATCTTTTGAGATAGTTCACCATTCTTTATTGTTATACCCGATCACCTCAATAAGTACACCCTCAAATATATGTGGTGTCCACCATACACATAATAAAAAACTAACACCACCCTAAAGATAGGATGTCTGCTTGGGAAAGGTGTCACTAGAGGCATTAATTCCTAATCCACAAGCAAAAATATATTTAGTTTGTTCATTATTATTGACCTTGTTGATGTGCGAGGGACCACACTGAAAGGGGCTATGTTGGCCTTGACCTTTCTCAGATTTACTATACTAAGGAAAAATCTTTGCATCCATTAAACATAATCTCCAACCACAAGGGTGGTTACTAAGAAAGGGGGGTTGTCCAATCCAAAAGTAACCCTGGTAGTGTCTAAATGGGGTCACAAAGGGCATAAGCCAAGTAGAGTGCCAGCAGGGGAGGTGCCACTAGGGGCGTTATTTTGATCCCTAAAGAAAATAATGCCTGTAGGTATTGTGGCCAACTCAAAGAAAAAGCATAGCAATCTTACATTTGTCAAGAGTGGTGTATCTACCGGGTGGGTCACTGTCAACATAGCGAACACCAACCAACCTAAGGTGCCCATCGGTATGTGATAATCAGTCTAGAAAGAAGGCGTGTAGACTTACATCTCCCAAAAGCAAAATAGATTGATGGTGTAGTCTATAGTTAGCTCAATAGGTGCTATCCAAACTAGAGCTACCCGTCAATGTGCAACGGCTGTACATAAGAAGAAAGCATAGTAGACTTACATGCTCTGAAGTAGGGACCAACCGCTAGGGTGACTTGTTGATGGTGTAATAGATCAATCCTGACCTAAGAGAGACTAATAAATAGGGAGTCATAAAGAAGGACTGATCCTAAACTTGAAGTAGTCAGGAGGAAAGGAGCCACCAGGGGACTTATCCTAATCCTCTACTTGGCCAAGTCAGTTCACGATGGCTAGCTTAAGAAGAAGGCATAGCAGACTTACATCCTCTTAAATGAATCCAATGTGAGGGTAGCTTACCAACCACACCGTAAGGTCTACCATGCTAATAAGGTGCCCATCAGTGTGCAATGGTCAAAGTAGAAAAGAAAACATTGTAGACTTACATCTTTCTAAGCAAAGGACCACTAGGGTGACACACTAATAGGGTAACACGTTAGCTCGACCTAGAGTAGCTAATGAGTTAGTGTTGTAGGGGCATTATCCCACATCAAAGTAAAAGACAAAAGATATGTATGTGTTTTGTGAAAGAAGGAATAGGATGCTGCTTGGGTTCTCTTATACCTATCCTAAAACATGTCAAAGAATGGATGAAATGGTGCCTCAAGGGCAATGTGACTCCACCAAGAAAGGATGTTGCTTGGGTTCTCTTACACCTAACTTAGTTTTGCTAGTTAAAATAGGATGCCTCTTGGTTCTCTTACACCTATCCTAATAGCACTGGAGAATTGTGTGTAGTTTGTGTGTTGATGAAGGAAGCCACTTCCTCTTACACCTATCTTAAATGCATTGTGGTGGATTTGTAGATGAAAATGCTTTCAATTTGAAGTGATTGAATTTGAAATGGAATTTTCATTGATGATAATTATTTTCAAACATAATTTTATGGATAATATTTATTTAAGTAGATCACATTGATCAGAAGCATCGAACACTCTCCTTTATGGTTGATGAGTTGATAAGATCCTCCTTAGTAAGCCTTCTTTATGGCAAAAGGGCCTTCCCAAGTGGGTTCAAACTTGCCTCCCATCTTGTATGAAATAATTGGTCTCTTTAGAACTAAAAGCTCCCTTCTTGAAAAGCTCTAGGGTACACCAGCCTATTTTGAGCTTGAATCATTTTCACTTTGTACAACTCGAGGTTCTGGCATGCTTGTAAGCATCTCTCCTCCAAACCTTCGAGCTCTTCTAACTGTAACTTGGCATTCTATTCTATCATGATCTTACTACCCACAACTATCCTTAGTGATAGGAGTTAGGCTTCTAATGGTAGAATGGCTTCGGACCCATACACTAAAGAGAAAGGAGTAGATTGGGTTGGAGTTCACAGTGCGATAAGCCAACAAAGCTTCAACTAACTACTCATGCCATTATCGCCATTATCATTGAGTGTCATCTTGAGTATTTGAATGAGAGTTTTGTTGAAAGCTTCTAGAGACCATTCTCTCACTGGGTAATAGATGGTAGAGTATCTCCAATCTATGGTGTCTCAAGTGAAGTTGTTGATCTTGGTGCTCTTGAATGTACCATTATCGATATAATTCATTGAGGCACCAACCTATATACAATATGGTTTTTGAAAATTAGAGCAAATACCAGGCTTTGACCTCCCTAAGAGGAATCACCTTTGCCCACTTGGAAAGGTAATCAGTAATGGCAAGGATGAATCGATGACCTTTAGAAGAAGGAGGATCAATCAGACCCACAATGTTAGTACCCCAATACTTGAATGGCCAAGAGGCCAAAGTTGGATGTAGAATGTTGGGTGGTTAGGCTAGGACCACTCCATACACCTAACATTGGTGACAATACTTGGCTACATCCATGTAGTCAGTAATCATCATAGGACAATAGTACCCCAGCCTCTTGATCTTGGCCTTAATCCTTGGACTAGATTGGTGAGCTCGCATAATCCCGAGTGTTCCTCGATCATGATGCTTCATGCTTATCTAAATAACGTAACCACATATGATCAAGGACCACCCATATAAGGTTCCATTGATGAGAGTGTAGAAAGGGCTCTACTTCATCTGATGGGATTGTGACTTCTCTTGAGGTAGTTAACCTTTAGATAGTCCATGAATGGTTTCCTCCAATCCAACTCCTCATCCTTTTGGCAATGGTAACCTCCCTTCAAGATAAAATCTCGATGAATTCAATATCAATAAGAGATAGGACTTGCCTATTTTGAAACTTTATTGATATGGACTCATCTTCTAGACATGCCAACTCTTTGGCAAGCTTTAGTGCATCCACTACGCATTATTCTCCTCGAGGGATCATGTATATGGTAACTCTGGATTTGGGCTAATAGTTCCATGGTATACTTATGTTAATGATGGAGCTTAGGCTTAAGAATCTTGTAGGACCCTAATGATTTGGTTGATGACTAGTTGAGAATCTCCAAAAATGTCGATGTTCTGGATGCATAGCATGACTGCTAACTCCAGACCAACAATCAAAGCCTCATACTTATCTTCATTGTTGGTGCAAGGATTGGATAGATTGTATGAGAATCTCATCACATTGTAGTATGGATTTAGGAGGACTATTCCTACCACAACCTTTCCTAGAAGAGTAGATTATGATTCTTCTCCTTTTTGAGATAAAGCCGCACCATCAAAATACAATATCCATCAGTGATTGCTAGTGTTCCCCAAGTTCATGGTTTAGTAGGAAGTGGGTGTGCTGCTAAGAAGTTCACCAATGCTTAACCTTTCACTGCACGGAGGGTACAAAAGTAATATCAAACTGTGAGGGAATCATGGACCACCATGCCAACCGTCTGGATAGCGTCAGCCGTGTCATGAGATACTACAGTGGATTGACTATGGAGATCAAGTTGACTTTATGAGAAAGTATATAATGCCATAGCTTTTGGGATGCAAAGATTAAAGCTAGGCAATATTTCTCAATGGGTGGATATTTGGCTCGTAGGATTAGATGACGGCTGAGATAGTAGAGAGTGTTCTCTTTCCTTTCTTCATTGGCTTGGGCCAACAAAGTGCTAAGAGAGTCATCTAATGTGGCATTGTAGAGGATTAGTGGCTTGCTGGAAAGTGGTCGATAGAATAGGCGATCATCGTAATGATTGATGTCTTCAAAGGCATGCTGATACTTATCATCCCACTTGAACTTGGCATCCTTTTTGATAAGTGTTGAAAATGGCGCTTAATAGGTTGATATGAAGCATCTTAAATACACCAACCTTGAAATGATCCGAGTTGAGTTAGACTTTTATGAGGTGGCATTTCTAGTATCATTTTGATCTTCTCGATTGATCTCGATTCTAGTGTTGAGAACAAACCCAAGGAACTTTCTTGAAGCTACTCTGAATGCACACTTCAAGGGGTTCATTTTCAGGTTAAATTATCTTAACCATTTGAAAACTACTCACAAGTCAAAGAGGTGGTCATCCTTTTCTTTACTTTTGATAATGAGATCATCAAAATAACACTTGACTTGATGATGAATGAGTTCACTGAAGATTCAAGTCATAGCCCACTGGTATGTAGCACCGACATTTTTAAGACTGAAAGTCATGGCCTTATAGTAATAAATTCTGATCAGGGTTCAAAAAGTAGTATTTTTCTCATCTTTATAGGCCATCTTAATTTGATTGTAGCCAGATGAGCCATTCATGAAAGAGAAGACTACATGACATGAAGCAATGTTCACCATCAACTATGGGATTGGTAGTGGAGATTCATCTTTTGGGCATGCCTTATTTAAGTCCCTAAAGTTGACACATATGCAAATTTGGCCATTCTTCTTTTTAACTAGGATGACACTAGCCAACCAAGTAGAGTATTTTACTTTCCTGATGAAGCCAGCATCGATCAATTTCTTGACTTCTGAAATGACCTATTGTTTATGTCTAATTGCATGTGTCTAGAAGCTTGCTTGATAGGGTTAGCACTAGGCTCTATCACTAGTTTATGGACTGCTACATCAGGAGATAAACCAGGCATCTCTTCATAACTCCATGCGAAGTAGTCCTTAAACTCAGTCAAGAGCCTAACTAAGTCATTGGTTTTAGTTTAGTTCAAAAAGAAACTAATGTATGTTGGATTTTCTTCTTCCTAAGTTGATTTCTTTGAGTTCATCAATGGTTGATTTGATTTATTCTTCAAACTTTGGTAGTGCATCCTTGACTTGGAAATCATCGGGTCATTTTCTAAGCACTTCTCCTCATAAGAGTTAGTGTGATTTGAGAAGAACTTATCAGATTCCAAATGATTGGTGATGACTAGGTAGTAATTATCATCATTGACTAGACCCACTACACAATCCTAGTCCGTCTTGATTGAGAATGTCTATATTTGTTGTCCATAACATCTTGAAGTAATATGACTGTTTAGACAGTAAGTATGGGATTAATTCCTTCTTTGTAGATTAAGAACACAATGTGAGTATCAATCAAAAGGCAATTGTATTAAATCTTTATGTGAATCATCCTCAAGTTTTACATCAACTTCTTGACTTGAGGATGAAGCTCCCAAAAAGAATCTCTTAGTCTTCACATTTGTGGATGACTTAAGGGCTTTATAAACTACCAAACCCTTAACTTTTTGTAAGGAAAGTGGGATTGGAGCTAAGGTTTCCAACTAATGCCTGAATGTTTCACATATAGACTTAAATACAGTCTTGCTTTGCTTTGGAGCTTGGTCTCCATCACTGTCCGGCTCAAGTGTCACCTCAAAAGGAATCTACTACTGAGAAGAGCTAACTGGTGTGCTAACAATATAAGACTCATCCTCTAAACTAGATTCTAAGTCTATATGGATAGTAGGTGTACTCCTGGTAGCTTGGACATATCTCCTTTTGGGTGGTCAATAAGGAGGTCTTCCATCCCTGGGTCACCGGATCTACCTCTTCCTCTACATGGTGAGGTTGGGTCATCCTACCATATATTGAATGAAGTAATGAACTGTGGGTGAAATTTAATCTCATACACTAGTTCCTCCTCCAAGTCTATTTCTGGCTCCCTTTTATTTTTAATCTTATTTTATTTTTTTTCTTTATATTTTTTCTTTTTCTTTTTCTTTCTCTTTTTTTCTTTTATTTTTGAGCTTTGACCAAGTTCACGAGAATAAACTTGCTGATTTTGAGGGAAGTAGTAGGCCGCATCCTCATATATGTCATCCTAGTGAACTGTAAATGGCATAAGATCTCCTTTAACACGACTGATCCCCCCTCCTCATGAACTTGATGCACGTACAAAGAGCATGGACCATGTTGTTCTCATGTATCCACTATCTCTAGCAAAGCATTAAATGATGTATCTAAATCTATAATGTGAAACTTATCTTTGT
Organism: Cymbidium sinense; assembly: GCA_021442155.1. NCBI lineage: Eukaryota > Viridiplantae > Streptophyta > Magnoliopsida > Asparagales > Orchidaceae > Cymbidium > Cymbidium sinense. The sequence continues at coordinate 204,847,743 of CM038214.1, forward strand.
CTTCCACTCTCTCCATTGGAAACAATATGGAGCCTAAAGACCTCTCACTTGCTCATTGAATCCTTTTAACATCATCCTCTAACTTGAGTTTTGAGATTTCAATCCTCAAGTAAGCATGGGTCTTTAGACTCATAATGTTGCACCTGGTCAACCAACACTCTAGATAGCCCACCGCCATGTCTACTATGATGTAAAGGGATGGTTGTGTCTCGATCATCCTAAAAGAAAGTCTTCATCATTGAAAGTGACTCCTGGAATAGTGAGCCTCCTCTCCAGTAGCGGTCAGCTGAGCTAAGCATATTTCCAAATCAAGAAGAGCCTTGATTAAAGATTTCATCATATCTTCGGATAATACAAGGGCATCATATATGCTTAACTTAGCTAGCAACTTTTTAAGGTGAGCTGTATAATCAACTCTAGGCTGGCCCTCCACATGCATATCTATAAATGGAGGATCTTGTGGAGGGGCTATCTACTCACTAGAACCAATGACTTGCTTACCATTTTCTTAAGGTGCTACCCTAGGAGATAAAACTTTGCCACTACATAGGTTGACTTGGACTTTATGTGTTGGTGAAAATTTTACCGCTCATAGGTATACCTATAGCTTCTCTTATGGGACCCTGTAGATTGACTCCAAGTCAATCTTAATGGGTGAACCCAATTGACTCAAAAAAGGAAAGTTTGATTCTGAATTGGAAGAGAAATGATTAAAATTATTAGAGCTATTATTATTTTCTAGACTTGGAGAGCTTTCAATAGGAATAAAATCAAGAGCATCAGAAATGGACAAGATATAAGTGGAATTTATTTTTGTCATTGATTTATTTTTAGGTGGAGGTACATGATAGAAATAAAAAAAGTAAGTGGGGTAAGGGTTTTAGTGCCCTTGTCCGCTGATACAACACTCCTGTCGAAAGAAGAACTGGATGAAGTAGTAGCTGCAATGGTGGAGGGAATGCTAGACTCGATCGGTGGTTGCGCTACTGAACTATCTCGGGCAGGTGTGAATTGCTGCTACTACTACAGAGCTCCCACTTTTTCTAAGTTATCTTTGGCAACATGCAAACCTTCCTTAATGTTGGAGGTTTGAGCTATCTGAGGCACCTGCAATGCGAGTTTCTTGATCTTAGAAATAATCTTTTTAGAGGTTCGGAATAAGAAAATATCCCAACCTTCTTTTATCTTAAGAGGATCACATGTACCCCCAAGGATTACCTTAACATAACTAGATGGTTATTCTAATAAGTAATCCTTAGGGTTAACTATGGCACCTAACTTGTAGCTGTACTCAAGCCAGTCCTTAAAGGTGATGCAATCCTCAATGATATAGCCTAACATGCGGTGGTAGGGGAAAAAGTTTGAATCATTACTCTTGCCCACTTCCTCCGGCCCCTTAGGCTCTGGTAGCTAGAAATTAAGCTTCTTTAAGAGGTTCTTAAATATTTTCCTTACTACCTCCCTCTTGAATGAATATGGCTTATTTAGTCTAGAAGAGTAATAGCTACCTAACTAGGATGAGTACCATTTTGGGTATACTATTGAAGAGATGGTGGTAATGGTTGTTGGGTGGTCGGTATGATGGCGAGGTGGTGGATGTGGAGGTTGTTGAGCTCTAGGTCTCTCAAACTAAACTCTAACTAACTACTTCCCCCTATCAACTGACACCACTACCACTGGCTTCTTTTCAAAAGCTTTCTGTAGTTTAGGCTTGGAGGACTGGTCTTGGAAAGATAATAGTTTGGCTTCTCCTTATAGACTAGCCACCTTATTGATTAACTTCTCAAAGGCTTTGATAGTAAATCCCTTGAGCATAAAGGAAACTATGACATGAATATTCTTAAGAAGAATCTTTATGGTGTACTGTTCAAAAAACTGCAGTTCACATTTCATACTTAGGTTTCACCACCAAAGAATATAATCAATGAGGGACTAACTAGATTTTATTGTGCTGCAACGAGATCGCCCACAGTCACCCTTTGCTAAGCTCTAGCAAATCCCTTAATGAAAAGTTGCTCCAACTTAGCAAATATCTTTATTGAACCTTTGGGCAGTTTAGCATACCAATCGAAGGCAACCCTGAAAGATGACTGACAAATAAGTGAAAGAGAAGTGCATCGCTATCACTGGTATTGCAATAGCTAGCTCTAAAGTGCACTATATACTGTCGAGGGTTTCCACCGCCATCAAAAATCTTGAAAAAAAGTGGCACAAACCTTTGGTATACTTAACTATATCAAATTCCTCTAGGTAGGGTCCACCCTTTGGAATGGATGAGGTACCCCTGTGCTTACCAATGCTTCTCTCACTTGTTGGTCCACCATTTATTTGAGGTCTCTCTCACATGAAGGTGCTATCTATGACCTTTCTATGCGGCTACCACTATATCTGAGAGGTACTCTTGGGGGTTCTAAGACATGTAGAAGCCGGTCGCCGGCCTCCATAGTAAAGATGTAATGGAGCTTGGTTCTCAAGTGCTATCGCTAATAAATTCTCAACCTTATTATCTATCCTATGGATTTGATCATCCTTCTTCCTAAGCTACTGGAGGAGGTGTTGGGTTGAGTGGACAACATCATCTTCATTAACTAGAGCACCTTCGTGGCTCTGATGGCCTCGATGGAGGGAGCTTTGAGTATCAACCATGTGGACTTCAATCGAATCCTCTAGAAGATCATCTTTATCAGGGTCAATACCTACCCTCCCCTCCTTTGAATATGAATGATCATTACTCAGAAGTCATCTCTTATCAGCAAAGTAGTCTTCTAAGATGTACGATCTCCTACTCTGCTAGGTTGGATCAGATCAAAGACTCGCAGACAGCCAACTGTGGAACTATGCTCATCTAAATCTATGCAACAAATGCTGCCTACTAACAGGACACCCTCATTGAGAGGATCAACTACCATAGGAACTCTATTGGTGTCCCCTCCCTCCTCTAGTACTGTCACTACTACTGGTGCTGACTATTATGGCTATTATGGCTATGGTGATGGCAAGACCACGGTGACTTTGGTTCACCACTCCGTTGCCACAGTTGAAGTGGGAGGTCGAATGGGAGAGGTCAACCTCACCTCAGTAGGTGGAGTAGATGGAGTGGGTTCCTTAGGCTGTAGCCAGATCACTAATGGGGACTTCCTCTCATCAGATGTAGATCTCTAAACCGTGGTAGGAATAGTGGAAGGAGGGATTTGGACTAGTGACAGTGGATGAGGAATTGAGTGGTGTGATGGGGGTAACACCGACTACCCTTCCATTAGAGCTCTCCTCCAACAACTGGGGGTGCCAATGAGTATTATATTGTCTATGCGATTAGCCCTGGTGGCTCACCGATCGGGGAAATCAATAAGGGCGGAGGTCACCGACTGCCTGGCATACCTCTGTCTCTCCATACTGCCCACTTGGGCTACAACCTTGGCCTCGGTGGCCCTCTCTCTATGAATCTAGGAATTGATGCTCACGTGCACTCATTGAATAATGCATTGACTCACAACATTTGTAGGTTTTCTAACCCGGTGAAGAACTATTCGAGGTGAGCATAGATTTCCTTCTCCTACCGGTAACGTAGTAAGTGTGGAGGAGATGCAAAGAATCCTCCTAGATCCTCTTCTCCATCTCAACCAAGAGAGTGGAATCTACTACCACCCAAGAAAGGGGAGACCTCTCGAGGAGAACCCTCCTCGCATATATGATGGCATCTACCTCCCTGGTGGCTCTCTCATGGTGCCACTTGATCTTCCTACTTTTGTTGCGGCGTTGGCTATGGGAGAGCGGTGCGGTGTGGGAGCTGGAACCAACCTCAAAGGTAGGGAGACTATCTCGATTGTTAAGATAGCCTTCCCCTTTGAGAGGATCAAGGAGGAGGTAACAACTCGCACTAGAGCTATAGTAGGAACAATAAAAGTAGGTTGAACTGGCACTAGAACTGTGGCTGGGACCTCCACAACCTTCCTCTTCAGAGAGGGAAACTTAGGGTCATACTCAACATCAAACCGGAGGAGTGGCTTTTTCTCTGCCACTTCCTTGTTATTGATAGTTGTAGAGCTACCCCCTCACAGTAATTCTAACCCCCTCGATGCCATGGCCAAAGTAAATTAGGTGGGTGGCCTCAATCATGGTGAGATTGGCATGATCCAAGGCTAAGTCTACACCAGAGGGGAAAGAGAAAACAAACTTGCTAGGAGCCATGACAACTATACTGACTGGAGACTAAGCTCAATTAACTACTCTGATATCTCTGCATGTGAAAATAAAATTGAATTAGACTTTGACCTTAATATTTGCCTTAAATCACTGATTTTTTATTTGAATTCAAAATTTGAACCCACACTCAACAAATTTAAGTATGCTAAGTGGGGTTCATTGATTTGGAGAGATTTAGAATTTTGAAGAGAGATTTTGCCATAAGAATTGGTTTGTTGATTTTGGAACCTTCATCCAATAAGTTAGGATATGTTGAATGAGATTCCTCCATTTGGAGATGATTTTCTTTTACTAATCCTTTATTTTGAGATTTTGATTTTGGAGCTTTCACTTAGCAAATTTGGGTATGCTAAGAGAGATCCAAGTGCATGTTTGAAAATGTTTTTGAAAATATCTTTATTGTTTGTGATGATTGTTTGTCATGTATTTGATTTGTTTTGATTTGATAATGGGATCTTTACTTAGCAAATTTAGGTATGTTGAGTGAAGCCCAATGTGCTTGATTGATTTTGATTTGATTTTAAAAAATGAGACCCCTACCTAACAAATTTGGTATGTTAAGTAAGACTCAAGTGTGTTTAGTATATTTGAAAGTGAGATTCTTACTTAACAAATGTGGTATGTTAAGTAGGATCCAAAATATTTGATGTTTTATTTTGATTTGAAAAGTGAAACTCTTACTTAACAAATTTATTATGTTAAGCAGAGCTCAAGTGTGTTTGTTGCTTTGATTTAAAGATAGGGCTCTTACTTAACAAATATGGTATGATGAGTAAGGTCCAAAAATGCATTTGATTTTAATTCAAAAGTGGGATTCTTACCTAAAAAATGTGGTATGTTAAGTAAGTATGACTTGGTATTTGTTTCATTTTGAAAGATGTAAACTCTCATTTAATAAATATGGTATGTTAATTAGATTTCAATTTGATTTTCATGATGATGTTTGATTTTATAAAAAGGAGATTCTTATCTGAGAAATTTAGGTATGTCAAATGGAATTCAATTGTGTTTAATTTGTTTATGATTTACAAATGAGAATTCTACTTAGCAAATGTGGGTATGTTAGGCAGAGTCCAAATTTTTTTTTTAAAAGAGGGGAATTCTCATTTGACAAGTTTGGGTGTGTGAAATGGAATTTAAATGTGCATTGATTTTTTTCATAACTCTACTTAGCAAATTTGGGTACGTTAACTAGAATCCAATTTGTTTTGGTTTTTGAAAAAGGAGAACTCCACTTAGCAATTTTAGGTATACTAAATGGAGTTCAACTATTTGTGTGTGGTTTCTTTCAAAAATAGAACTCTCATTTGGAAAATTTGGCTATGCCAAATGAGATTCAAAATATATATCTTGACTTTGTGTGCGATATTGCTTTTGAAAAAATGGGAACTCTTACTTACCAAATTTGAGTATGTTAAGTGAGATTCAATTATATGGTGATTTTCATTTTTTTTATTTTGATTTTAAAAATGGAACTCCATTTAACAAATTTGGGTATGTTAAATGGAGTTGGTTAATTGATTTTATTTTAAGAAATGTGCTTTTTAAAAATCTTTGAAAGGGATTTTGTTGATTGAAAATTTGATTTTGATTTTTTGAAAGAGGACCCTCATTTAATAAATTTAGGTATGTTAAATGAGGTTAGATTGGCTTTTATTTTAAAGTGATTTGAAAAGTTTTATATATTTTCAAACTTCATGTGGAGTGAATTTAAAAATGATTATGTTTAGAAAAAGTGCTTTTGAACATATTTTGCAAAAGACTTTATTTATTTTAGTTTGAGTTTTCTTAAATGTGGGATAAATCGTACCTCACCAAGCTAGTGGTAAAGAGGTTCAAAATTTTGTATTTTGTCATCTCCTTTATTTAATTAGTTTACTTTTACTTATTGGGGACCCAATAGGGATTTTAAGACTTACACAGAGTGAGGTCCTAAAACCTAAAGTATGTTAGCTAGCTTTGCTTAAAGATGAAATAAGCTAAGTGCCAATGGAAAGAAAGATAGTCTATGGGCTTATATTAAATATAAGTCCACTATAAATGCTTGGAGACAATACTGTCTACTAGAGATGGAGATAGGAATCGTCCCCAATGGAGTCGCCAGAAAAATATATGGTGTTTATTTTGGAGGTGGGACACAATGCATATCTTAAGTGGTATTTATTGAAGTGACCGAGAACTACATTAAAGTATGATGCACTATCTTGAATGATAGAAATCATCACCCTATAATGGACCTAATCACCTAATAAGGACTCCTCAGGCAATTTGGGTCTTTGAATGTATCAGAGATCTTTCCTCTACATTACATGGAAAAGTAAAATAAGGTTTATATTAAGCCAGGTTCATTAAGTTCCCTATGGAGGCAGGCCTCCATTAATTACATCATAAGGAATGGGAATTCCTTAAGAATACTCAATTAAAGTAAAAAAATTAAGGTCTCCAAGATTTCAAGGCTAGACTATCAAAGGATTATTTGTATTGGAAAATCAAATGGGATTGTTCATGAAGAAGACTTATTATCTCAAAGAGAATGAGTAGGAAATGCTCATGATACTAGGAAGCCTAGTGAGCATTCTAATCTATCCTATGGTTGGGCTTTATATGTTTAAAGTTGAAGAGATTGATTTTATTAAAGTTGACATTTTATTAGAAAGCTAGGACTTATAATCCAACAACACAAGATTGTGAAAATGCCTACGAGGTGAAGATTTATGCTAATATCCTGAAGGAAATAGCTACCTCAGCTTTTGAATCTAGGGAGCTTTGGCATAAGCCAAAGCACAACCTAAGTCTAAGTGAACATGGGTATATAGTTTATCTCCATAAGTTAGGATAAATCACCCGACTGCTAGGCTTGCAACCGCCTGGAGTGGTAGCCTCTTCCACTTTAAATTCATGTAGGCAAGTCTTATGACTTACAAGATAGCTAGGGTATTTATTATTTGTAAAGGGACTAGAGTCCTTAAACCCACTTCCTATGAGACTAGAGCATGAGTAGTATGAGTAATAACTTAATCTACAAATGCAAAATCTTTTCAAATTTTATTTCAATTTAGACACTTCATTTTGACAAAGGTTTTGGGATTTTGATGCCTATATGCATGATAAAAATAGGTTATGGTCCAAATCTGCTAGAAGGTGTTCTCCACCATAATGGATGCCCTCACAAATCAAGAATTCTTCTATCTTGTTAGGATGGAGATCCTTCATGTTCAAGAGAGAAAGAATATGCATGCATGTTATGAGACATTCAACCATTTAGCTAAGGGGTTGCTAAATCTTTTAATTATGTTATTTAAAAACTGGACTTTTTGGTGAGGTTAGGAGCTATTTTAAATTTTAATTATGAGTTATTAATTGGGGTAGAGAAATTAATTTTATCCTAAGAGCCTAATCGCATCCAGGCCACACATTAAAACATCAAACATATAAGAAACTAAGAAGAGCATGTTCTTTCTAATGTGCAATCTAAACACAACATCAAACATTTTTATAGACTACCACAAAAGAATAAAAGGTTGTGGGTTCCATCAGACACCAAAAAGAGAAAATGAGTAGCCGAAGCTCTACCCTTATACAACTCGATATATAAAGAATAAATAAAATTATAAATAATAAATACTATGGGGGGGTCTTCAAGTCTTCATTATTCATGTCTTCTTCATTTCTTCATAGCTTTGCTTCTTATGATGCGGTAGGCTTCAAGGCATCACATGGCACCCCAGGACCAAGCCTTCTAGCCAATGCTCATCCTAAATCCCTATAGCACTAATACTAATTCCTAATGCAAAATTACATTAAAAATAGGAAAAGTAAATCTAACTACACCTGTAAAATAAGTGTTAGCTAAACACACATACAACCTAAGTAGTTATATTTATAATTTGGACTCATAACCAAGCCCATCCAAACTTGGATTATGCTTAGGGGCTTAAGTAACTTTCAAAGGGAGCATTTATATTTATTTTTAAGCGGCCCCTTAAGTACAATCCCCTACAAAAAAATATTATTAGATAATCAACAGCCTAACAACTAACCTACGATCCACATTCCTAACATCTAGTCTAAAAATATTACATCATAAAATAGAACACAACATCAACCATACCATCAACACATCAACCTAACCTAATTCTAGGGTTGGTGACCTAGTATTCTAGTGTGAGAAAAAAGGGCTTGTGTGATAAGACTCTTTTTTAGTTTAAGTTTGAATTTGGAATTTAAATTTGCTTAAATTTTCCTTTGGGTGGTTTCAATTAAATGATTTAATGATTTATTTTCCATTTTTATTTCACTTTTATTTGGTTAATGTGATATTTTAGTTTTCAATAATGAAAAGTAGAATGAATTCCATTTTTGGATGGAACTCAACATATTCTACATCCTAACATTTAAAGAGTCTAACAAAGGTCTTTGAGTATCTTAATTATCCCATTTGACTTTATGTGATTGATTTGATTTGATTAACGTTGGTTTGATTTAATTTTGATCTTTAAAATTTGAGTTTACTTAATCTTCGTATATTTTGATTGATTAATTTTGGATTAGATATTTTGATTTTATTAAAATTTGATAATTCAATATCCTTAATATCTAATGAAGTTTAAGTTTGTTTAATTTCATATATTCTAATTGATTAATTTTGGATTAGATGTTTTGATTTAATTCAATTTTGATAATTCAATATTCTTAATATCAAATGCTTTTTTTTTGTTTTAATTTCATATGATTATTGTCATTTCGATGTTTATTTAAATTCATTGATTTTTATTATTTTATTTTAGTTTGATTTGGATTGGTGAATGTATTTTAATTTACTTATGATTAATTTGATGTTTAATGTGTTCTTTATTTGAATTCCAATTTTAACTTATTAAATTTAGCCATCTAGTTTATATAAATGATTATCTTTTTAGCTTAATGATTATTCTCTTATCTTAGTTCAATAGGTTTGTTTATTTGGATTTTATTTTTGTTTAACTTATTTTGATATTGATTGGAATTTGGAGTAATTGGATATGATTTAATAACTTTAGAGTTTATATTTAATTTTATGTTTATTTGATTTGATTATGATATTTAGGATATGAATTATACTTGTTTGCTCTTTTTTTTTTTCTTGACTTCAATTGTCTATGTCCTATGGGATGTGAGTTTATATATATATATATATATATATATATATATATGATTTGAATTAATTATAAATTTCTCCAAAATATTATCTGAATAACTAATCAAATATAACTTAGTCAATTGTAATAGTTGAGTTAATTATAATTACGGATATGTCACAAAACTAAATTTTCTTTTTGATTTTAGAATCAACATATAACAATTGGAGATTAAATTGATTTTATAATTTACTTTCATAAATTATGTTCAAACAACTTTTTATATTTGATATTAATATTTATAATAGTATTGGTTTAGTTAATTTTTTTCTCTTTTTATACTAAGTTTTACTTAGATTTTATGATAATTTAATTTGCACTTTTTTTAATTTTGTTTGGTCACATATTATTTCTTTTTTTGTTTGAAATTTTAAAGATTGATTAACTCATTTTTCTAAATCTGATTGAATTTAATAATAAATAAAATAAGGTTGATTAGTCATGATCATTCGATCAAAAATCAAATGACCCACGAGTTAATCATGGCTTGATAGGTGGAAACAAATCACTACGACATTCAACCTAATCAAAACTATTCATTTCAAACACATAAAAAAATAGTTTTGCTTTTATCTATAAACTCTCGCCAAAAGGATTAAGACGTAAAGTGCACGGGTTCTAAAGGTTGGATTCTAATGACACTCACATTCAACACAACAAACAAAAGATCCATAAGGCTTTCAAAGCGTTTTAGAATTATACCTCACTGGAGCTAATGTCTGGTGGATTTCGACCAAGAGGTGGCTTTGTTTAGAAGAAATGAAGCCCTATTGAGAGGCTTGTTGGGTTGGATCAATACTTCAACTAGCATTCCTTTTCTTTGCTCATATGGTTCGCTTTAAATGCCTCCTCACTGATTGAAGGTAGTGTTCACTAAATTCATCAATTTGACCAGCTTTCCTGAGACATGAGGGAGTTTTTCTAGATGTTTCTAGGCTTACCTCCTCACCAAGTATCCCATAAGCTCACTTGTTGTCGTTGCTTACCAGAGCTTCATCATTCTCGTGGACAGAACAGTTAGAAGCAAGCTAGAGGAAATATCTTCCTTACATGCACTTGGGTTGTGTAGAGAAGAGTAGTTCAAATGTATGCCAATGAAGGGAAACTTGGATGGAGAATAGGAGGTAGTGGAATGCAAGCTAGTAGATGGAAAGGAGGTTCAATATATAAGGAGATTCAAGTTCACTGAGCTTATGGCTGTCCACAAAGCTCTAGATATTTGTCTTGAAAATGACTGGCTCAATATTTGGATAGAGGTGGACGCTCTTCTACTGATTGACCTTTTGACTTCTACCAATATGAGCAACGCTTGATACTCCTCTAGCAAACTAGGGCTCTTCTCTCTCAACCGAATTTTACCATCACTCATGTTCGTGAAGGTAACGCTGATTACCTTGCAAATGTGAGATTAGACAAGATCATCTTCTTTGATCAATTTACATTACCCAAATACTTGCATTGGTTAACTTGGACAAGGGCTTCCTTACCTCGAATCTAATTCTCCTCTTGCCTTTTTTTTTTTTTTTTTTCTATTTTCTTTATGGATACCCTAGATATCATTGTTGTCTTGTGTTGGTTATTTTTTTTCGGTTTGGTAGCCTTCCCAATGTCCCCTGCTCGTCTTGTTGAGTACACTTCTGTTGTTATTTAACTTTGCTCCTCGCTAAATTTGTGTAGAACCTAAATGCTGGTTTCTCTTGTCTCATTGATCTCCTTGGATCGTGGATGCATGATTGATGGGTTTTCGATCAACTCCTATTAGGTTTGCTCATCTCGTTATGCAGGATACTTTGGGTTCTTTTTTGCTGATGGGTTTTGTCCATTCCTGGTCGCTTTGGATTTCTTTTTGGTTTTCGATGTTCTTATTATGGTGGGGATGGTCGTTCAGACCCTTTGAATCCTTCCTTTTGCTATTCTCAACCTAATACCCACTACTGGGTTTTTGCTGGGATCCTTAACACTATTTTAATTACTTTGAATGGATGGAATTATGATCAGCCTGTTGGTAATTATTATCTTAGTTACTGGCTGAACTGGTGGATTACTACTTTGCATGCAGTATCTGAGTTTTGGGCTCTTTGGGATCAACTATCAACTACTAATGATGTTGACCGCTTGATGAACTTTGCTTTAGTTTATTTGCTATTTATTTTATTTGCCGCTACTTTCTTTGGACTTCCTCAGACCGCTTTACTTACATGATTGGTGTTTGGCTGATTATGGTCGCCACTAGACCCTTGCTCATATGCCTTGATTATCTAGTTCAACCGGTTTGCCGATACACCGATAAGTTGGCCTTTCCCTTTGCGATTGGGATTTTGTGTCGGCTTGTATGTTCAATGGTTTGGAATTAATTAAATTTTGGTTTTGAAGGTTTGCCGCCATGGTTGTTTATTGATTTGGTTAATTATTTTCCATGGGTTTAGGTGGCTGCAGCCTTTTACCGATTTCATTTCCGCTTTTTTCTTCCCGCTTTGTATTGTCACGCTATCTTGGCAAGCTCGGTCTTGGACTTTACCGACTTCAAATTATTGATTAATGAAGTCTCTCCCACCGTACCATTGTTACATTAACTTCGATTGTCATTGATTAGTTTGTGGTGATTTGCCAGGTTTGCTCATTTTTTCTTTTTGCTTTTGCTGCTTACACCCGGGTTTACTACTGTTGCCATTTCCTTTGGCAAACTTGGATTATGGTGTATGCCGCTAAGCACCCTATTTATAATCTGTTCAAAGCATTGTCGAATGGATTGGGTTTAATTTTCGGGAGGTCAGAATCATATTTACCATTATTTATATTGTAATCCCGCCTCTATGGGTTTGTGTACCTTCTTGGATTAGAGTGTCATTTATATGAGAGGTACTATATTGATGTTAGAGGTCGCTTTTAAGGTTTTGGATGTTTGTGGATATGATCTGATTAGTTGTCTCTGACTACTGTCTTAACCTGTTGTAGTATCCCTTTTAGTTACTAGTATTGCATATCAGTGCCTAATCAAGTTTCTACTTGATCTTAACCTATGGTATACTCTCAATGATTGTTATTATGGCAAGCCTGTGGGGTATTTCTGCAAGAATTATGGGCTGAATTGGGATATTGTTGCTGTTGTTATGAATGTTCCTTATGTGGTAGCTTTTCTGATTTTCACTGATCGGATTTGTCTCTGTTGGGGAGCTGACATTATCCTATATCTCTTAATATGTTGCTGTACTTTAATCTGCTATAATTTTTGTGGTAGCTTAGGCTGGGACTTTGCGGATTTACCTTTCATTGACCATTTTCTTAATCCTGATTACATGAGGTTACTATGTTTGGCGTGGTTCCAGCAGATACTTCATATGATTATGGGTTTTAAGCTGTATGCCCGTCCAGATTATGTTGTCTATGTTTGTTTTGGCCATTGGTGTCCGGCTATCTCAATTATGGTATTATGTTCTCCTTGTCGTTTTGGCCGTGCGTGGCTTTAGTCAAGGCCGCTTCGGGTTGTCTTTCACTCTTGGCTATTTGTCGCTTGTTTTCTGGATTCTCATATGAATCATATTTGGACACCCAATTTTTTATCTTATTTTATTTTATGGATGCTTCTTTATTTCTTTGGCTTTCTGAATGCTTGTGCTGTTTATCTCCTTTCTCTGATCTGCTTCACCTGCTACCTCGGTTCTGATTTGATGGTGCAATCTTATGAGATGTTTTTTTAGAAAAAGTGGTATTATGGCCAGTTTAGTCCCTTCCTGTATTGGCTGTTGTTGCCTTTTGCTGTCTTGTTCCCTGGACTGATTGTTGATCTGGATTATCTGAATGGTGGCCTTGAATGCTTCTATTGGGCCGCTCTAACTCTTTTTTACCAATATTGGTTGGTTGCATCCATTCCACAGGTTGAGCTATCTTTTCCCTTACTATTGTCTTTCTATAGGACATCAACTAGGGGATTGTTTCCTGGGTTGTTTTCTGCACTGAAAGTTTTATTTACATATCATGTGATTGGGATGCTTTTAATTATAGGCTCATTGACTTATCTAAGATTTCAGCGTTGTCTCCTCGAACTAATTTCTTTGTTGGATATGGCTATTCATGAGATTCTGGCTAAGATGGCTCATTCTCTTATGTTAATGTATTCTCATGTCAAGATGACTATATTGATGATAATTTTCTTGAATGAGACTCCTTATCCTTCAGCTCTTAGCAATTACCTATATATTTTAGATACGATTTTGCTTAGGTTTGCAGGTAATAAACCTCACAAGAATATCAACAACTGGATGCTACCTTCTCACAGGTTTGTTGGCTAGATGGCTGTGATGATCTCACTCCCTATTGGTTCAGTAGTAGCTCATGTGATTACCTTAACTATTCTTATCTTCCTCTTATTATAACATTGCAGGTGATTCTCTCTCCTTTTGCAGGTCTGCTCCAGATTATCATGCATTCCCACATCCTCCAGAGCATTGGCTTTATTCTTACTTTAGCTTATTATGTTAATCATCTTGTATCTTTTGATTGTTTTTATGCTTTCTTTTACTCTTGGATGTACTTAGATAGGGGATTTACTCCTTAGGTTGATTGTAGCTCTTTGAGCAGTAGTTCTGGAGTTTATCTCCTTTTAAGGATCTTGTAACCCTCTTTTTGTGGCAATAAAATACCCCTACATGGGGCTTCCCTAAAAATAAAAAAAAAATAAAAAAAAAGGAGATTCAAGTTGCAATAGTATTTTTGTAAAGGAATTATGGAGAAGATAAAGTGTTGGCTATCTAGTAGAGGAAGAGGGTGAGAGGAGATAGGCTCAAAGTTGTAGCATGATGCTATTGAATTGAAAATGAGAGGGATGAGAAGAATGTCTGCAGCTGAAAAGAGTTTAAAGAGGATTGGATTTTGCATTGAGTTGGAGCAACGAATATTCTCAAAAGTTATAGTGCCTCTCAACTTATGGGCTCAGGGATGAAGCTTGCTTGTAGATAAGAGTGTTAGGCATGAGTCTCTGGCTTGGTCTACTCGCACAAGGAAAAGAGAGGAAGGTGTATAGCTAGCCTTCAATTCGATTAGAGGGGAGGAAGAACCGAACTGGCAAGAGGATGAGATGCTGCTTGCGTGCAACTCATGCGGAGAGTGAAGTAGGACGAATAGAGGGACTCCAATCCCATGCGACTAGCCTTTGATCAAATGGAATGAGATGTAGGGATGGCCTTGACTACTCTTTCATGAAGGGAGATGAGAGAGAGGTCAAGCTTCTCTTAAAAATAATGGAGAGGATGAGAAGCTCTGTACGCAAGGGAGAAAAAGCTCTACTTTCTCTCTTATTCTCGTCCAATTCATGGGGATGAAAATGGAGGAGGAGATGGTATTCGGTAGCAGAAACATGGAACGGAGTCTCAGCCCGTGACTACTATTTTTTTTAGTCAGGGATGGGAGGAGAGAGAGAGAGAGAGAGAGAGAGAGAGAGATGGCTCATATACTCTAAGTGGGTAAGATAAGATATTTTATTTTATTTTATTTTTTTTAAAGCTGGAGAGTAGGTTTTCATTTGAATATAAATTAAAAAAAAATTTATTTGAGATTCATGTGAAATAAAAAATAAGACTTGATGCTTTTGCTAGCTTTAATAAAAGAGTGATGTCCAAATTTATTATTAATTTATTCTATTTTTAACGGGATAAATGTGGCATGAGAATTATAGCATACATGCTTGGTAAGTATATATATATATATATATATTCTCTTAGTTTCACGTGACTAAGGATGTAATTTTATTGTTGTTGTTTTTTTAAAATTATTCTTTTTTTTAATTTATAAATCTTCATAATTTTTTTAATAATTTTGATATTATAATTTTAATTTAACTGAAGTTTGTAAATTATATATACTATAATTAATGATTATTCAAATTATATATTTATTATTATTTAGTAGTTAATTATTTTGATTTAATTATAATAAATTTATATTTGATGTTAAAATTTAATTATATTTCTATTTTAATTATACAATGATAATGTTGATTTTATTTTTTATCATATGATTCATTTTCAAATTTTTATTGTTTGATTATCTTACTAATTATATTTTCTTTCAGTTGGGCTTAATTGATTCAAATGATCAATTTGGTTTGATTATGGTGTGTTTGGGTTACCCTCTTGTTCAATTAAGTGTTTAAGATGATTTGCAGTAATTGGTCTCACTTGATTTGATGTAAATTTAGATTTAAGCCCATTTTAACAAAAAATAGGCTTGATGGGCCACATTGGACTTATTTGAGTTAAATGATTAAATTTATTAAATTAAACCCAATTTTTGGATAAATTTTATCTAATTTTAAATTTTAAATGATTTTGGATGTTTTATTTGAATTATTTTCCAATTTAATTTGAATTTAGACTTAATAAGATCCATTTAGGTGGCCAAATTAATGCATTTCCATCTGCCTTAAGTTTAGATTTTTTTAGTTTTAGACTCAAACATATTCATTTGATGATTTAAATTGTTTGGAGCGACTCAATTTGATCAAATTTTAATTTGTTGGCTTTTTACTTAGTGGAGCCCACATGGGTCAATTCTTGACCTATTTGCTATTTTGTGCCCCATCTTGATTTATTTTTTAGTTTGTTTATGTTTATAAATTGATTTTATGTTTTTGATTCAATTTAATTTGGTTTAATTTGATTTAATTTGATTTTATTTTGACTTAGGTGATTTGGAGTTTATTTAAATATTTTGGGTCAAATGGGTTCGGTTAGGTTTGAAATTGGCTTGATTGATTTGATTATAGATTTTGGTATGAATTGAAGTGATGATTGAAAGATTGATTAATTTATGAGAAAATCAATTGAGTTAGGTTTGATTTGGATGAGATTTGGCTCAGTCCAAGAAATTGGCTTAAGGGTTTGGATTTGGATTTGATTTGACTTGATTTAGATTTAGGTTTGGATCATGATTTGAAGTTGAGCTTGAAATTGAATTTGATAAATTGATTGAATGGTTGAATTGATCTTTGAGAAAATCATATGAATTTAGATTGATTTGGATTTGGCTAAAGCTAAGTCGATAAGATAAATCATAGGGTTTAGGAAGGATTTTAATTTTGGATTCGATCATGGGCTTCAATCATTTGATTTGGATTTGAATTTGGATTTTGATTTTTGAATTGAATTTGAGGTTTGGTTTGAGAAGGTGAACAGAGGTCAGATTTAGGCTATAGAGTAGGTGAGTCCCTTTAGTCCCTAAGGCATAGCCTAATCATATGGTTAACCCTCCTGAGTCTTTAAACATAGGTTAAGTGTCCACCTAATTGCTAGAAGTGTCTTATGACTAAAGAAGTCTTAGTGTCTAGAAGACTCTTAGGTCTAAGATGAAGAGGTTGAGAACTCACTCCAAAAATGAGCTTAACAAGGATTTTTAGGATTTAGGGTTTAGGGTTCAAGTTTTAGGTTTAAGGTTCAGGTTTTAGATTAGGGTTTCAGGTTTTTTGGTTTTTTAATAGAGAATAAATTTAGATTCAACATTTCTTCTTTTTGATTTCATCAACCAGGTAACACACCAAGTTTTCTAAGACACAAGTGACAACATAGATAAAAAATTAGCACACATAGAGCAAATCAAAAATCCTAGACAACTAGAATTGTCTCTACTATAAAGACATTGTTCCATAAGCAGTAGATCAGATTGGCCATTTTTAAGTTTCTCCAGTTTGCATCAGAATCACCCTGGCCTATCGAGTAGCGGGATCCACCATCATATCCCAGATCTCTCCCTCCGCCGCCACCATGGCTATAACCACTGTCGCTCCTCCCACCTCCATAACCACCACTGCTCTGACCACCACATCCATATCGACTAACACCTCTAGATCCCCGACCACCACTATGATAATTGCCACCTCTACCTCCACCTCCACCTCCAGATCTAGACTGACCTTGGTTGATGGTGATGTTCATGTCATCAAAGTTCTCCCCATTCTTAAGGTTTAGGTTTAGGTTTAAGTTTATTAGGTTTTAGGGTTTAGTTTCATTTTTAAATTCTTTAATTACTTTAGGTTTAGGTTTAGGGTTTAGGGTTTTAGGGTTTATGCTTTTAGGGTTTATGCTTTTAGAGTTTAGGGTTTAAAGTTAGCATTTAGGGATTATGGTTTAGGGTTTAGTGTTTAGGCTTTAGGGTTTAGGGATTTTAGGGTTTAGGGTTAGTTTAGGGTTTAGGGCTTAGGGATTAGGGTTTAGGGTTTTAGTGTTTAAGGTTTAGGGTTTAGGGTTTAGGGTTTGGGTTTAGGTTTTAAAGTTTAGAGTTTAGGGTTTAGGGTTTAAGGTTTAGGGTTTAGTATTTATGGTTTAGGGTTTAAGGTTTTCAGTTTAGTGTTTTGGGTTTAGGGTTTATGATTTATGGGGTTTAGGTTACGGGTTAGGTTTAAGGTTATTTAGTTTTTATGGTTTAGAGTTAAGGTTTTAGGGTTTAGGGTATATGGCTTATGGTATTTTTTGGTTTTAGGCTTTAGGCTTTAGGGTTTAGGGTTTTAAGGTTTAAGGTTTAAGGTTTAGGGTGTAAGGTTTATGGTTTAGGGTTTAGGGTTGTAGGTTTTGGGTTTAGGGTTTAGGGTTTAAGATTTAGGGTTTAGGATTTTTAGGGTTTTAAGTTTTTAGGTTTTTGGCTTTAATGTTTAGTTTTAGATTTAGTTTATTTTTAGGTTTATTTTCTTGGTTTAGGTTTTTATTTAGTTTTTATTTTATTTTATTTTAGGTTTATTTTATTTTATTTTACATTTATGTTTATTTTCTTTTTAGGTTTAAGATTTTGTTTAGTTTTTAGTTTATGATTTTATTATTTTTAATCTTATTATTTCATTTTAGTTTAAGTTTATTTATTTATTTTATTTGTAGTTTTATTTACTTTAGGTTTAGGTTTTTAGCATTTTACAGTTTTGTGTTTTGGGTTTTGGGTTATTTTAGGGTTTAGGGTTTAAGGATTAGGGTTTGGGGTTTAGGGTTTAGGGTTTAGGATTTAGGGTTTAAGGTTTAGGTTTAGGGTTTAGGGTTTAGGGTTTAGGTTTAGGTTTTAGGATTTAGGTTTTACTATTTAGATTTTAGGGTTTAGGGTTTACAGTTTAGGGCTTTTAGGGTTTAGGATTTAGGGCTTAGGTTTTAGGTTTAGGGTTTAGGGTTTTCAATTTTTTTAAGAGAGAACAAATTTAGATTCAACATTTATTCTTTTCGATTTCATCAACCAAGTAACACACCAAGTTTTCTTAGACTCAATCGATAACATAGATAAAAAATGAGCATGCATAGAGCAAATCAAAAACCCTAGATAACTATAACTATCTCTACTCTAAAGACAGTTTTAGAAGCTGCAGATCAGATCGATAGTTCTTTAGTTTCTCTGGTTCCCATCAGAATCACCCCGACCTCTCCAGTAAGCGGGATCCACCATCATATCCCTGATCTCTCCCTCCGCCACCACCACGGTTGTAACCACCGTCGCTCCTCTTGCCTCCATAACCACCACTGCTCGAACCACCACCTCCATATCCACCAACACCTCCAAATCCACCACCAGCACTGCAATAACTGCCGCCTTTGCTTTCGCCTCCACCGCCAGATCTAAACTGAGCCTGGTTGACAGTGATATTCCTACCGTCAAGGTTCTATCCATTCTTCGGGTTTAGGTTTAGGTTTAGGTTTATTAGGTTTTAGGGTTTATGTTTATTTTTTAATTTAATTAGTTACTTTAAATTTAGGTTTATGGTTTAAGGTTGAGGATTTAGGGGTTTAAAGTTTATGCTTTTAGGGTTTAGTGTTTAGGGTTAGGGTTTAAGGTTAAGGGTTTATGGTCTTTAAGGGTTTTGGGTTTTGGGTTTAGGGTTTAGGGTTTAGGGTATAGGATTTAGGGTTTATGGTTTTTTTAAAATTAATTAAACTAGTAGGATTAGGTTTATTTAGTTTATTTAGTTCATTTTTTCTTTATTTGAGATGTTAGTTTAGGTTTTTTATTTTATTTTATTTTTTAGGTTTAGGTTTAGGTTTAGGTTTAGGTGGATGAGTGGCTTTACTCTGAGAGATAGAATGCAAAATGAGTATGTTCGGGAAAAAGTTGGAGTAGCTCCAGTGGTAGATAAGATTAGGGAGAGTCGCCTTAGATGGTTTGGCCACATAAAGCATCGGCCATCCGATGACCCAATTAGGAGAGTAGATGCATTAGGAATGATTGATGTATAAATAAAGCAATTGAGTTTGATTTGATTTGGATTGAGATTTGGTTAAGCTTATGGAGGTAGGTCCATATGGCTTAAAAAAGGATTTTTGAGATATGGATTTAGTCATGTTTTCCAATCATTGGGAGGTCGATTTGATTTTTGGAATTTGGTTTGGGATTTGGTTTGAGATTAAATTCGATAATTGAGAAAATCAATGGGATTGGGCTTGATTTGAATTTGGTTAAGGCTAAGTCCATAAGATAAAATCAATCAAAGGGCTTAGGAAGAGAGTTGAAATTTGAATTTAATGATGGATTTCAATCATTGAATTTGGAATTGATTTTATAATTTGAATTTGAGGTTTGGTTTTAAAGAAGGAAGCAAGGATTGGCTTTAGGCTATAGGATAGCTAAGTCCTCCTAAGTCCCTAAGGCACAAACTATTCCTATGGGTAACTCTTCTAAGTCTCTAGGGTTAGGTTAAGTGTTCACCTAATCACTAGAAGTGTCTTAAGACTTAAGAACTCTTAGTATTTATGAGAGTCCTAGATCTATGATAAGGAAGTTGAGATCTCACTCCAAAAGTGAGGTCAATAAAGAGCGCCTAATAGGTGTGGTGTGACTGATAAGGCACACCGAACATATTGGTGTTGACC
Organism: Cymbidium sinense; assembly: GCA_021442155.1. Lineage (NCBI taxonomy): Eukaryota > Viridiplantae > Streptophyta > Magnoliopsida > Asparagales > Orchidaceae > Cymbidium > Cymbidium sinense. The sequence continues at coordinate 204,867,949 of CM038214.1, forward strand.
GAGATGATCAATAACATCCGAAGGATCACAAACACTAGCATGAATGATCTACTCCTAAACTCGAGATGTAGAAGGAATAAAGATCTTAGTGCAATGCAACTCCACTCATGCCGAGGGCATAAGGGAGGAGGAAGGGATCCACTAAGGGATCAAGCATGTGAACCTTCCACTAGGAAAGTAGGTTCAGGTTATCCACTTGGGATAAGGATTTCAAGCAAGATATGATTTCATTAGAGTATTATGGTGAAAATTTTCTATAGATTTTTCTTCCAAATCTGTTGGTGAGAAGAGAAAGGCAATACTATAAAAATTTTCCTTTTAGGATGCCACGCAGATCTGTAGATGTGCTTATTTAGGTGATCGGTACTTCATCAAGGAAATAGTATACTATCTCAAGAGATAGAAGTTTCTACCCTTTAATGGACCTGATCACCTCAATAAGGACTCCTAAGGATGATGGGTCTGCATGTAGTATAGATTCTTTCTGTACTTTACATGGAAAAGTAAAGTAGGATTTATTTTAAATTGGGTTCATTATGTTCCCTATAGGGGCAAGCCCCCATAGTTATTTACATCCTAAGGAATGGGGATTCCTTAGGAAAACTCTCGATTAAGGTAAATGATCGTTGTCTTCAAAAATTTCAATAGGAAAGGACTATCAATCGATTCATTTATTTTTGAAGATCAAATGGGATTGATCAAAGAGAGGGGGTTATTATTGAAGCCAAAATGGAAGATAAGTAGGAGATGCCCACGATGTTAAAAAACCTAGCGAGCATCTCAAACTATCCTATAATTGAGCTTTACGATTTTGAAATTGATTTAGTTTATTTAAGTTGAAATTTTCATTTGAAATTTGGGACTTATGATTCCTTAACACAAGATTAAGGAAATGCCTGAGAGGTGAGAAATTAAGCTTATGGCCCACAAAGGAGAGAAGCAACCTCAGAACCTAAATCTAGGGAGCTTTGGCAAGGGCCGAAAGCACAACCTAAATCTATGGCAAAAAATGAATAATTGGTTTGCCTCCATAAGAGAGGACAAACCACCTAATAGCTTGGACTTACAACTACCTGGGAGTGGCCGCTAACTAACTCCTACTATTTTAAAAACTTGTAGGCAAGTCATTATGTTTATGTAAGATAGGTAGGGTATTATTTATTTAGAAAGAGACTAAGTCCTTAAACTCATTCCCTAAAGAGACTAGATCATGTCAGGACATGCTTCAAATGACCTAAATCTAATGAAATTCAAATTTCATTTTATTTTCATTTTTGGATAATTATTTTGACATAGGCTAATAAGATTCATATGCCTAATGCATGAGAAATAAAGTTATTGGCCAAAATCAGCGAGAAGGGAGGAGGTGAGTTTCCACCATGGCTCTCATAGGTCAAGCCAAATTTCTCTAGGAAAGGTGGAAGCCCTCCAATCAAGAGTGGAATAAGATGCATTTGTGCTTAATAATATAAAAGAAATACCAATCCAACTAAGGGGTTGCTAATTCTTTTATCTTGATTTTAAACCTAAGCTTTAGGTCAGGTTATGAGTTCTTTATTTTTAGTTTGAGTTGTTAAGTTTGGTAAAATATTTATTTTCTTTAAAGAGCCTAATCCACATCCAGGCCATAAATAAAGAAAGGAAGAAACTAGAAAAAATATTCCACTTAATGCACAAGCTAATCAAATCATCAATCAATTTATAAAGCTAATCAAAAAAAGAATAAAAGGCTGTTGTAGTCGGACACCACCGCACAAACCCAAAAAATAACAAATTGGGTAACCGAGCTCTACCCTTATACAACCCATATTACAAATGAATCAAATTACAAGTAAGCAAGGAATTCATTGTTATGGGAGTCTTCAAGCTTTATTATTCATTCTTCTTTTCTTCTTTCTTCTTCTTTTCTTCTTTCTTCTTCTTTCTTTTGGATGATTTGAAGGTAGATACATAAGGCTTCACATGGTGCATAAGATAGGATCTTATGATAAATGTTCATCCTAATCTCCGTAACTATTATTCAAAAATCCTAATTGCACAAATTTACATGAAAAGAAAAATAATGGAAATCTAACTAACACCTAAAAAATAGAGATTAGCTAAAATAAACCACACAAATCCCAAGCATGTATATTGGACTTATCACCCTATACATGGGTGACTAAGTCCACCTGGCCTATTGGATTATGACCTGCAAGCAAAAGCATTTTATATTTTAATTTATGATAGCACCCCTTAAGCACAATTGCCTATAGAAAATAATGCTTAGACTAAGATCACCCTATCATTCATTCTATGAGCATACACCCTAACATCCAGTCTAAAACATATATCACAAAACAAAATAAAACATCAAAGATGCACCTCCCTAACCTAAAGCTAGAAGTGGTGACTTAGCCTAAAGTGTGTGCTTTGAATGTTTGTGGGGTATGCTTAGCTATGGCTTTAAGTTAGAAATTTCTAAGTGTGAAAACACGTTCAACTTAGAGGAGGATTTCATTTAAGTTTTTATTTGTTTTGGATTGATTTTATTTCATGTTTTGATTAGGTTCAAGTGAATCCTACAATTAATTACTAAGTTATGAAGGAGAGAAAGAGAGAACCTCTTTCCTTCCCTAACCTAAGTAATTTCTAAAGTAGATTCACATTTTAGTTTTGTTTAGTGAATGCTTTGATTAAGTCTTTTAATTAATCCTAAGTTTAGATGAATTCTAAATAAACCTATTCAAAAAGAAAGGCATTTTAAAATTAAATAAAATGAACCAAATTCACAAAACATACATCACTATATTTCTTTCTCAACATGTATAACATGCATATGAGTGAGTCCTAAGCATATCTATACACAAAAATGAGAATATTTAACATACTTTATGATGCATGCTAAGTAATTAATTTAAAGAAATTTGGAAGTTTCATATGCATGATTTTCTTTATGTAGAAAAGGTATTTTTTATCCAATTTTCACATGCACACATGAAAGTAAGAAAGGCATAAGTGAGTACAACGCCAGTGTTAACCAGAGATGTAATGTACAAGACCTATTTAGGGCTACTTAAAGCCTCACAATCTCGGGTTTGTCCAGACTAATATACCACTTTCTTTTTTTTTGGGAACCCCATATAAGGGAATTTTATTGCTACAATAAAAAGGTTATAAGATCCTTAAAAGGGATAAACTCAAGCAACTACTGCTCAAAGAGATACAAACAGCCTATAGAGTAAATCCCCTGGCTAAGTACAACCAAACATCTGAAAATGGAAAAGAAAGCAAAAATACAAATAAAGCAAAAGAGAAAGTATTGGCCATAATTAGCAGAAGATCTTGAGGATGAGAAAAATCTATGCTTCCAGGAGAGAAGGAACCTGCAAAAGAACAACACAGAATCTGCAACCATGTAGGAGAAAGAGTTAGCACTATCAAAGTGATACAAGCTAGTTGAAAGTAAGACAGAAAAAAAGGTATAGTTAAATATGAGGAGAAAGGCTCACGCTCAGTCACACCAAATTGGGGCAGCCGCAAACATGAGCATCCAAACTTTAAAGGAAGGGTTACATGAGGCGTGCTACTACCAGCCAAGGAAAGGGTGAAAACATCCCAGTCATCATAGCCTACAAACTTGTGGGAAAGTGGCAACCAATGGATGAAAGTCGTGTGATCTTGAATCCCTACATACCAAAGCATATCCACAAACACAATGGAGGAGAAGTCACCAGAAGTCCTAATGACAAAGGGATGACACCACTCCTTTCTAAGATAATAAACACCAAACAATGCCCAAGTAACAGTAGAAATAATAGCCAAAAACACCCCAGACCAGAGAACCGTAGCACTCAGAGTTACCTGCTTACCAAGCCACAACCACATACACAGGGGAGAGAAGACAACATAAATCAGAATGGTAAAGGGATGGCACCACTCATTTTTAAGATAATAACACCTAAGCAGAGGCAACATAATATTAGAATGCACAGCCCACAACAGCCGAACCCAGAGATCACCCCATAATGAGGAAATCCCAACAGGGTCAGCAGAATAGATGAAATCAACCACCATATTAATAGCATGATACAACATTTTATTTGCATTTTTAAAAGAGATAAGTATATAGTGAAATAATAGATATTGTCATTCATCAAGTTCACAATTAATAAGGATGGCCACATGGTAGTGAACAGACCATAGAGTCAAGTATAATGCAACCACATTAGGTAGCCTGCTGAACAGTAGAATCCAAATAAAGAACCATTCAGTGAATAGCCAGAAAGAAGAAAAAAAGAAAACCAAGCTAGAAAGTTGAAATTGAATAATGGGTCGAAAGGGCATAATAGAGCGGAGGTAAGATTCATGAAAATAACAACTAAATGGCTTCATATCAAGTAAAGTGATAGCAAGCCAAAAGGATCAGCAAAAAATAGATATTAACATATACCATAAGGCTACACTAGCAAGGTTAACCACCTAGCAATCAACAAAAAAAAGAAATTCAAAAAATAGCCACAATAGCTCACCATACCTACAATTTGGGAGAAGATCAAGCACCAACCAGATCAAAAAGTGACACCATACCATTGGGGAAAAATAGATAAGAAAGACCCACATATAAAGCAACTACCAACTAAATATCGGTAGTTACGAATAAGATTCACCATTACATGATATCCAGAAAATCGGTGTAGGGAAATGCATCATAAAAACAAAATGGCCATAGAAGGAAACAAAATTAATAGCATAGGCCCAACTAACCTAGAGCCACAAGCAAGCCACAGCTAGCAACAACATCCATCTGGAAAATAGAAGGGTTAAATGGCTAAGAACTTCTAATATAAAGCAATCCAATTTTATCAAGATTCACAAGCCCCCTTAAGAGGGAAGGGATATCATCATTAGAGAACATATTCAATGAGGAGGACTTTACTCCCCAATTAGCAAAAAAATTGACACAAGAGTTACCTTCCTGGTAGATATGAGAAATATGATAGCCTAGATTGGCAAGAAGTCTCCTCATATGACTAAGTAAATAAAACATTTTAACATTTCCATGAGCTTACAAATTTAATAATTCAAGAAGAAGGAGAGCATCAACTTCAAACAAAATTTTTTTGAAATTCTTTCTGAAGGCAAACAGAAATCCCATAGTGCAAACCATTAAGCTCAGCAAATAAAATGGAGCAGGGATGTAGAGGAGCAGCAAAAGAAAAGATCACCTGCCACTATGATATCTTAAATTCCCCCCACAACCATAAAATCCATTAGAAACTGAACCATCAGTTTTAACCTTAATGGCATGAAAATTCAGCTTCCTCCAGTATATAATTTTGTGAGTAGGATCAATATCAGAAGAAGGAAGATTAATTCCAAAGTTAAAGGCCATATATTTATATCCTTTGAAACTAGAGGAAGTAAGGAGATCAACATTATAAAAAGACCTAATTTTACAATTGGTTCTTGCAATAATGTGATGAAAGTTCATTGGGATATCACGATGTTTAGTATCATTCCTTTCCCACCAAATATACCTCAAAAGAATAGTGGCAAGAACAACTTTGACATGGCTTTTAGAGGTATTAGAGAAACAAGTTTCAAAGAGGTGCATGATAGAGAATGATCCATCGAAATGGAGAGTATTAAACATACTATCATACCAACTCCAAACCTTAACAGCAAGGCCATTCACAAACACATGATCCATAGTTTCAATGTGAAAATAACATTGGCATTTAGAGGGTAGATTGAAACCTTTTTTGAGGAGGGTAGCATCAACAGGAATGTAGTGCTATAGAATACTCCAAGTTAAAATCGAGAATGAGGTAGGGATAGAAATACTCCATATTTTAGAGAAAAATAATGACTCTTGGGATTTAAGTCTGAAAGAATGCCAAACATCCTTAAAAACAAAATCACCAAAGGAGGAATTTTTAAAGAGGACTTGGTCAGATTTATTAGGCAGTGGATAAATATTAAGGATTTTGTTAACAATCACATTTGGGAAAATGGAAATTAACTGATCAAAATCCCAAGTATTTTGAATAATGAACTGATTAACCTTAAGCCTCTCAGTGGAATGAGTATTAAGCAAAGAATCAATAGAACCTTGTCCCATCCAATTATCTTGCCAAAAGAAGGAGGATCCCAAGTTCACACCCCAAGAGATCAGATTTTTAGCAGCCCACTTGATATTACAAAGTCTTCTCCATAGTAGAGAATCCCCAGGTTTGTAAGTACAAGTGAGGGGGTGTTTCCCCTTACAGTATTTGGCAAGCATAAATTACAACCGGTAGCTATGGTTATTTCTAAGATTCCACCATATTTTGTAAGAGAAATATTTAATGAAATCTTCTAAAGATTTACAACCTAAACTACCTTCATTCAAAGTCCCACAACAGTTATGCCAACTAGCCCAATGAACTTTTTTAGAAGAAGAGGTAGAACCCCAAAAAAATTTGTTAATAAGTCTATTAATCCTTTTAATAATAGAAATGGACAAAAAAGATAGCAAGGAAAAGAGGAAAGAGTACTTTTGATTAGGATAAGTCTTGCACCAAAGGAAAGTAAATGAAACTCCTAGGAGGAAGTTTTCTTATATAATTTCTAAATAACATCATCAAATAAGGAAGATCTTTTCATTCCTCGATATAAAGGAGTACCTAGATACTTGATTGGGAGGGTTTGATGTGCAAAGGATGTAATGTTCTTAATAGCATAAATCCTAGATGATGAAATCGATGAACTAGAGATAAAATAACTTTTATCAGGGTTAATCATCAAACCACTTTCCCTACCAAACAAAGTAAGGAATTTACATAACTTTTTAATATAAAGAGTAGAACCATTACAAAATATAATGAAATCATCAGCGAAGCTGAGGTGGGAAATAGAAAAGCCACCTCTAGTTTTGTAGTACATATTAGGCATTTTACAAAATATCTGCTCAAGACTTCTAGAGAGGTATTCCACAGCAATAATGAAAAGACCTGGAGAAAGGGGATCCCCTTGCCTTAGCCCATGGGAGGAAGAGAAAAAAACCATGGACTTCACCATTAATAAGTAAGGAAAACCAAAATTTCTTAATAAAAGTAATAAATTGATTTGAGAATTTAGATAGAGTCAAAATTTTATATAGGAAAGCCCAACCAATGTTATCGTAAGCTTTGGAAATGTCCAACTTAAAAAGTAGGTTACCATAATGAACCTTAGTGTTTAAATCATGAATCATCTCTTAGGCTGACAAAACATTATCAAAAATAGATCGGCCTTTAACAAAACCAGTTTGGTTGGGGGAGATAATTTTAGGAAGTAAGATACTTAATCTTTTGGCCAAAATCTTAGAGATAAGCTTATCAAAAAAGGAACAAATGCTAATTGGCCTAAAATGGCTCCAAAGTACAGGATTTTCTATTTTCAGGATTAGAACAATGGAGGTGCTAGAAAGGTATTTGGGGAGAATACTTCCCTTGAAAAAAAAATCTAGAATAGCTTTAATCAAATCTTCTTTGATAATATACTAGCATTTTTGAAAAAATAAGGTAGTAAAGCCATCAGGGCCAGCCACCAAATCTGTATTCATATTCTGTAAAATATTAGCAATTTCGGATTCAAAGGGTAATGAAGTAAGCATATTGTTATCTTCATCAGAAATGAGATTAGGAATAACTTCAGGCAAGGAGATCTCATCATATATCACATTTTTATTAAGGAGCTCAGTAATAAATGAAATGCTAGAATCAATAAGCTCCTTATTATCAGTACACCAGGTATCAACATTAGTTTTAATTTTTTTTTGATGTGATTTAGAGCCTTTTTCTTTTTAACCATGGCATGGAAATATGTGGCATTTTGATCGCCATCAGATATCCATTTTGTAGTAGCTTTTTTCCGCCAACAGGTCTCCTCCATGTCTTGGTAACATGTTAACCTATCTTTGTCTTAAGTTAATAAGGAAATTTTGGAAGGATCATTAATAATAGCATCTTCTAAAACTATAACCTCATGTTCTAACTCTTTGATGTTAGCAAATAGATTTTTTAAATAGTGTTTGTTCCACCAATTAAGGCACTGTTTGAGCCTTTTTTAATTTGAACCACAGTCTTGTTATCCTGAAAATAGAGTCATCAGGATGGATAGGTTCACCCCAATTACTAGAAACCACCTCCATAAATTTATAATCTATAAGCCACATAATTTGAAATCGGAATGGAATATGAGAGGGGGGTTTATACGCACTAACCTTAACAGAGATGAGCAAGGGAGAATGGTCCAATAGGGTTCTACTGAGATGCTCAATAGAGGTAGCAGGAAGAAGGTTGATTCGTAGATCATTAAAAAGGATTCTATCTAATCTGTGTCACAGTCTATGGTTATTCCAAGGGAAATGAGATCCAGTAAATCCAATATAAGTAAGATGATAATCGAGGATCATGTTATTGAATTTCTCCATGGAAAATAGGTTAGAAGCATTGCCACCAACTCGTTCATAAGAGGAAGAGATAATGTTAAAGTCCCCACCCACAAACCAGGGAGCATTGATAGAGGAAGAGAAACTAACAAGATCTTCCCACAGAATCCTTCTACCATTCCTATTACAAGAGGCATAGACAAAAAACCCAAAGCAACAACAATTATCATAAGAAATTTTAACATTTACAACCTGGGGTAAATCCTGCATAACTTGCAAAATAAATGGACTCTTCCAAAAAAATCCAAATTTTATTACTCGAGTTAACAAAAAAATTATCAAGACTAATCCTTCTAGCAACAGAAGCAATGTTAGACGGGAGAATAAAGGGTTCCAAAATGGCCAAGAAAGAAATATTATGTGAACAAACTAAATTACTGATTCAGTTTCTAACAAAGAGGGTACCAATCCATCTCGCATTCCAAATAAGGAAGGAAACCATTTATTTTTTGGCAGAGGAGCCAGATCGAGTAACTCTGGAAAAGCTAGGAAATTTTGATTTAGAGGATTTATTTTTCTTATTAAAAACTGTTTGAAATTTATTTTCCATGTCCACAGCATCACCGTCAGATAATGATTGATCAAGAAATTTCTTGGGAAAAGGAGGCCCATTGAGGTCAGCATTGCAAGCCATTTCACTTTCTTCCAAATCATTGTTAATCAAATTAGGAATTAGGTCAAGGTTAGAAGAAGCACAAGGAGTATTAGAGGCGGGAAAAACACAAATACCTAAATCAAGGGTAGAGACTATCTCTAAATATTGCATAACAGCCATTCCTTCATGATCAATCACTTTTCCTTTAGCTAAAGTTGTCAAAGAGGTAGGAATAGATGCACTGGATAGAGAGTTTGCAACCAAAAGTGATGTAGAACTATTATTAGTAACATTAATGCCAATAATGTTGTAGTTCAAGTGATTATTCTCATTAGGAGGGACTGCATCATTATTAGCAAGTGTGACATTCTACAGATGACCAGGCATTTCCACAACATTATTCGATTGAGGAATAGGAAGCTCAAGGCAATGGCCCTTTGATTCCTGTAAAGAGATATTAGAGACCATAACATTTTGTGGTTTAATAAAGGGAGCCTTAAGAGATGGAGTTGATTTAGGAATCACAGCTGGACTTTTCTTGAGATGTGGATTGACGACAAAACATTCTAAAATCCCATGCCCATGAATTTTACAATGAGAACAAAAAATAGGAAAGTTTTTAAAATCCACTTTTTGTAAATTACCATATTTCTCTGAGCCAAAACAAATTTCCTTTGGATATGTTTTTGTTATATCCAATTCAACAAGTATCCGGGCATTAGATGGCCTTGTGTTAGAAGCAGTCACCTAATCCAATTAGAGAGGCTGACCAAACAACCCAACCACAGCATAAAGAAATTTAGGATTAAAGAAATGTACACGTAAATTGGGAATGGAAATGTAAACAAGAATAATAGGAGACTTCTCCTTAATGTCAAAATAAGGAGTCCATTTCAGCAAACGCATCTGACAGTTGAAAATGAAATATGATCATCTAGATAAAACTCGAGAGTAATTCAAATCATTTGAAAGTTGAATCAGAACATAGCGTGAATCGATCAATCTAATAGAAAAATGCTCGAGAGCTTCTATGAAAAAAGCTTTATTCTCCATGACGCACAAGCATTTTTACCAATGAAAGAAGAAGTAGAGATAAGGTCAAGTGACATCTTTGAATGATTTCGAAGCCAGGGAGGCATTAGAAGCAGATCTTTAGGAAGTTTCTGCAGGAAGAGACTGGGTTTCAGAGGCCATAGCCATGATCAACAGGCGAGCATTCTAAGCAAACCGAAAAAACAAAGGGGGCCATCAAGACGAAAGTGGAGCCAAAAAAACCACATGATGAGGGGAGAAGGAAATCGCTAGAGCAGGGCAACGGCTAGGGCACTTTCAAGATGGTCTTTGGGGGATCTCTGGGTTTGGTTGTTCAGGAAGTGTTTTCTTAAATAGAAACATGTGTGTAAAAGAAATGAATACAAAAGAAAGAATGCAAAAGTTATATTAATCAATTCATTATATTTATGTCATTTATGTGTACAAGCATAGGTAACCCTTCTTAAGTGATAGCATAGGAATGAATAGGATATGGAATTAGGTAAGTGTTAGGTTCTTTTAAAATGAACTATACATCTTACCAACTCCTATTCAAAACTATACTAACATAAAAGAGAAAGGAAACATATGTAAGCACATCCTTATATTTTCTTCACATGTAAGCTTATAATTAAAATATAAGTAGCACAATTTTAGATTTGATAATTGATTTATATGTTTTAAAAATAATTTAAATTTAGTAGTAATAATAACCACTCATATCATTAATTTAGCCAACACATACAAATTTGACATAAAGTAAACAATTTCATTTTAAATTTGAATTTTAAAAAATATGGATGCATGAAACCACATGAAATACAAATTTAACATGTTGGGGAAAGAATCAAAGTAATGAAAGCATGTAAATACATTCACTTTAATTAAATCCTAAAACATTCTTATGGAATAAGAAGGCTTAAAATAAATCAAAGTTAATTCAATGTGATTTTTGTTTAGTTTTAAGTTTGATTTAATTTTGAAAAGGTGAGTTGAGTTTGCTGTTCCTAACCCATTCCCACATGTGTTTGATTTTTTTGTTTAGTTTTAGATGATTAGATTTATTTTTATGTATTAGTTAGGTTAAGGTATGAATTAAGTAAGTTAATTAACCCTTACCTACACCACCTTAACATAATTAACCAAGTAATTATGAGCCAATGAGATGACATAAAAACTCACAAGGAATTTAAATTTGTAATGCACCTAGGAAGAAAAGGGCCTAATGCAATTTGCCTCATGATTAATGGTTAATTAAGCTAAGGGGTTTAGCTTAAGTAATTTCAAAACATCCCTTCACACATATGAGTTGGGTTTTGATTTCCATAATTGAGCTTAGGCTATTCAACACCTAAGCATCTACCCAAAGTAGATTAATTAAGTTATGGAAATTTTTAGAATTTTTAGAATTTAATTAAGTGGATAACTAATGAATTAACCCTTTATTAAGAGAGGATTAAGGAAAGAAAAGGGGGTTTAGGGAATAGCTTGGGAGAAATGCCCCAAAATTATTTTTTAAACCTCCTACTATTGGATCTGACCATAATGAACTCTAATAATGGATTAAGACCACTAATCACACCTTAATTATCCTTATTTACATAAGGAGTGTAATTAGAAAGCATATTTGCAATTCTCCCAATTAAGCCTTCAATAAATCCAAGAAAATTAGGGGAGGCAGAGCTCATAACCCAAAACATACCCATTAAGTTTGGGATTAATTAGATGTTTAATTAAGAGGTAATTAGAAAAATATGATTTCCAATAAAACCCAAAATTAGAGAAAAGGATAATTCAAACCCCATTGAAATTATTTTAAAAATATTCTAGGTTGAATTTTCTTTCCATAAGATTTACCTCATATTTTTCTGAATTTTATTGAAGGAGATATGAACTTTTGAAGATCTAGAGATTAATTAACATTAATTAAATTCTCATACTAATCCCTTAGCTCACAGCACGACATGCAGTGGCAGCGGTCAGAACACTTTACACTCATCGTGTTGTGAGCCTATTACTTAAGTGTCACATCAAATGGCAGGGCGGCGGTGGGACGTGCTTTGATCCCTATGGATTGATCAAAGATAGGAAGGCCAGGGATCCTCCTGCAGTTTTAAAAGGGATAAAACATTTTCTAAATGTGGAATAATCTTGGCCGTCCATCCAAAATGCGCAGATGGATGGCCAAGATCTCCCAATTCTTCCCTTAGGCTCAACAGAGGTCATCCATGATCTAAGGGAAGATCTGAGCACGATTAAGCTTGAATTAGAACAAAATTGTTCCCACACCATCTAAAGCTAATGAGAATCTTATCCAACGATGGATTTCTCATGACTTGAAGATTTCTTTAGAAAAGACCAACACCCCCTAGGCTAAGTGGTTGAAAAATTCCATATCTCATCGGAGGTGATCACCGGTGCTCGAGCTCGATGAGGTAGTTTCGTTTAGTGGAGACGAAGCCCTGTAGAAAGTTTCAAGCCTTGGGGTTGAGTGGATCTTCCTATGGACCAACACTACTTCACCTACTTTGCGGCTTTGATCCCATTGAGGCTCTCCTTGCTTTTGGAACTCAAATGAGAGCTTGGATGCACTTAAATTGATACTCTGAGTGAGTGTGCAAGAGGAATTGAGATGGATTTGAGTGAAGAGGAAGTTGAAGATTCAAAGGAGCTCCCTTATTTTTTAATGGAGAAAACTGAGAAGTAGCTATTTCAAATCCTTCTTAAAAAGCTTAGGATGGCTCTCTGATCTTTCCTAACACTCTCTAGGCTTCAATCAAATGAGGGAATGATAATTTCAAATTGAATTATGAGGAGTATATCTCCCCCTATGAAAACGGACGGTCGACACCTCCCTTGCCATTTTGATCCAATTGACCACATTGGAGGGTTGTTTGATCTGTTAGCTCCTTGCACATGGTTAGTTTGACGTCTTGAGTGGATTGCCAATCTCCCATGTGCATCAAATTGGGTGGAGGAAGGATTTTGAATTAGCCAATTTGACCCATGGGGTCGGGTTTGGCCTTGGGTCCATTTGACCCAAACCCATTGGGTTCAGTGCACCACTTTTCATTAGGTCCACTTGAGCTATTAGGAAGGCATCAAGTTGAAATGAAGAGGGTATGACCAAATTACCCATGGATTAGACCAAAATTTATTCTAAGGCCTAGGGGTAGAATTGTCATTTTGCCGATTTATTAATTTGGATATGTTGGCTATGTGGAGAAACTAGGTTTGGCCAAATTTAATGAGATTTGGAATTCATTTGATAAGGTTTGGCTCATGTAGACCTATTTAGGTCAAAATGGATCAACTTAGGTCAAGTTGACAAATTGGTCAAATTGGGTCAAACCAAGGGTTGGGTCAAGTTCATATGATTATTTGAAATATTTTGGTGGCTTTGGTCTGATTCAATTTGGGTTATGTTTGAATTTGGCTCATATGACTTCATTTAGGTCAAATGGGTCATGTTGACTTATTTGACCCATTTGACCTATTTGAGCTAGGTTAAGGGTAGGTCTAGGTTTTATTAGTCATATGGAGTGGATTGGTATCATTATTTCCAATCAATTTTGGTTAAGTTCAAGTTTGGCTCAACATGACCACTTTAGGTCAAGTTGGGTCTAAGGTCAATTGGGCTAGGTTGGGTCTAGTTGGCCAATTGAGGCTTTGGACAAGTTCCACAAGTGATTTTTAATGAACTTGACCCATTGGTTTCAATCAATTTGGCTTAGATCAAGTTTTGACACATTTTGACTTTTTAGGTCAAGTTAGGTCAACTTGGGTCAAGTGGCCAATTGGGCTAGGTTAAGCTAAAATGTTGACTTGGTCAAGTTCAAACATAGGTCATGAATGAACTTAGGTCAATTATTTCATTAAATTTGGCCTATGGTGAATTTTGGCTATGTTAGGTTTCATTTTGGGCGAAGTGTTGACTTGGTCAACCCTTAGGTTTGACTTGGTTTGACCCAATTTGGTTGATTGATCATCCCATGATGATTGTTGATCATGATGAGGGCATAGGTGAGTTTGGTTCAATCCAATTTTGTTATGATTACAATTTGGCTCATAAGGGTAGTTTAGTTCACTTTGGGTCAAGTGCCTAAATGAGTCAAATTGCTTGGTCAAAGCTTGATTTGAGTTTGATTGAACTTATATATATGGACTTATGATTAAAATATAAATCCATTTGCAAGTGTTTGAAGTTAAATGGATTTCGGTTCATTTGATAATTTCATATTCAAAGGAAGAATATGAAAGGATTTAGGGTTTGATTTTTGAATTGATTTTTGATTTGGTGATTGAAGTTTGCATTTATATATGAATTCATGATTGTTGGGTTGTTTGAATCAATCAAGAGTTTGGCTTGATTTGAAGTTGATTTGGCTAAGTCCATGAAGGGAAACTTCAAGGGACTTAGAAAAGTTTCATGAATTGATTTGGAATTTTGAGGTTAATTTGCATGGTTTAAATTTATATTCCATTTATATATGTGAATAGAAATGAGAATATAAATGAATTATGATAAAATCTCATGAGTTTGAATTTATTTAGATCATGATTTATGCTAAGTCCTTAATAGCAAATTTAAGGACTTACGAAATTTTATTCATAGGTTTCAATCATAGATTTCAGGTGAATCATGCCTTTTACAGAATTATCAAGGTGAATGGGGGCCATCCAGTTGATGGAGATAACATTTAAGAAATTAATATGTTAGATCCACATATTTTGGAATCTGAAAGAGGTAGGGGAGGTTAATCTATTAGAGGGATTTTTGATAGATATCAAAAGAGGAGCATGATCAAACAAAGTTCTACTCAAATGCTCAACTGAAGTATGAGGCCATTGATTGATCTAGAGAGAATTAAAAAGAATCTTGTCTAGCTGTTGCCAGGGTCTAGAGTTATGCCAAGTATAATCTGAACCTGAATAGCCAATATCAATCAGATTGCAATCAAGTATCATATTAGAAAATTCTTCCATGGAATGTATGTTAGGAGAGTAACCTCCCCTTTTTTCTGAGGAAGAGAGAATAGTGTTAAAATCACCCCCTACAGACCAGGGTTTGTTGACCGAGGAGGCAAAGGTTCTTAAATTATCCCAAAGGATGTTCCTACCTACTCTATTACAAGAAGCATAAATAAAGGAACCTAGAGCAAAGAAAACACCCAATGAGATGTGGACATTAACTAATTGTTGAAGATGATCAAGGATAGATATATTGACTAAATTATTTTAAAAATACCAAATTTTATTGCTAATATTATAAAAGAAGTTGTGAAAGCTGAGTGTTCTAGCAACATGGTTGATCTTAGAAGAGTGTATGAATGGTTCAATAACAACAAGTAAGGCTATATTCTAAATAAGGCAGAGACTTCTAATACGGTTGCGGACAATGAGAGTCCCAATACCTTGAACATTCCAAATTAATAAGTTGATCATAATAAAATAAGAAAAGAAAAGAAAAGAGATAACTAAAGATATAATAAAGCAAGAAGAAAAGGGAAATATAAACATTTATTTATAGGAAGTTAGGAAAGATCTAGTAGTTCTAGTCGAGCTATTAGTGAACATTTTTGCTTTAAGTGATTTTCTTTTAAAACAATTTGAAATGGTCTATCTTTATCCAAAGAATCACCATCCGAGAGAGACTGAATTGTGATATTCAGAATAGGACCTGTATCAGTCAAAGCATTTCTAATGGTAATTTCTCCTTCCTCAATGTAAGAATTAAGCTGAGAGAGTGGGTTAGAATACGTATCACTCTCAAGAGTAGGAGAAGGAGAGGTTCTGAAGCCATTAATAGTGCAGATTTCCAGATCTGTTTCAGAATTAGTTTTCAAATTTTGTTCAATCATCAAAGGATCAACTCCAAAATTTGTTTTCAGATTTTGTTCCAACCTCAAATTTCCATTCAAATCACCACTAAGGATCATATGAGTCTCCTCGGGTTCACTAGCTAAGAGGGGTAAGTTAGATGGAATCAAGGTATTATCTTGAGAAGGAAAATTATTACAGTTTGAAGGACTGATAATCAAGCTATCATTTGCCTCCTCAAGAATCATTAGCTGTGTCTTTAACTTGCTCAGATTGCTCTCCATTAGACAAAGCAGTGGATATAAAAGGAGTAGGGGTAGGCGTAGGATTCCCATTTTGAGTGATCTTAGGCACATAAGTAAATTTACTAACTTTATCATTTGATAGAGTAGGATTAAGATCAGGCAAATTTTTCTTTTAAGTTGTGGTGCAACACAAAACATTCAGAATGATCGTGGTCATTAATTTTACAGTGTGTGCAAAAAATAGGAAAATTCTCAAATTCAACTTTTTGATTATAACTGAACTTCTTAGAGACAATCCAAACTTCTTTAAGATGCTTTTTAGAGATATCAATTTCAACCCAAATACGAGCAACAGAAGGTCGTGATCTCAAAGTGGTGGCCAATCAATTTGAAGAGGCCAACCAAAGAGAGCCCCAACCACAAAGGGAACTTGATGTGTAACATAATGTATTCTCATATTAGGAAGAGCTAACCATATAGGAACAATTGGGATTCCTCTTTTATATCAAAAAGAGGAGACCATTTTAGAAGTCACATTTGACAATTAAAAACAAAGTAAGAGTGACGTGCAAAAACTCTTGAATAATCTAAGTCATTAGAGAGATGAATTAAAACATGCCTTAGATCAATCAATCCGATAGTGAAAGCACCTGAAAGTTTAAGGCAATGAAAAAAAGATCGGATGTTATCAAGAGTTTGCCATCATAAGGAAAATTTACCAACTAAAGTGAATTCATAAGGCTTCGCTGACTTTTCAACATCTAGATCCGAACACATAATCGCTGGCATGCCACAAAATGAGGTTGAGATCAAATTCACCGAAGCATTAGGGGAAAGGTTCTTACCAGATAATGCATCCTTAAAGGACTTAACTACAGGCAAAGTAGCGGATGTTTTCGGATACAAAATTCCATGTAATTCTGATGCCCTAGCTGACGCCTCCAAGATGGAGAAGCATGGCTGCACGGTAAGTAGTTCCTCACCATATAATGAGCAATGGAAACTCACATGAGAGGCCAATCAGAGACAATCGATCAAGAATGATCAAAAATCAGCCAAATCGTAAGGAAATCGTAGTCGGAGGAAGGAAAAATGCAATCGCTAGAGAGCGCCGCATTTGGGGTTGGAGGGTTTAGGATTTAGGGTTTAAGGTTTAGGGTTTAGGTTTAGGTTTTGTGTTTTTTTTTAGGTTTATGTAGGTTTAAAGCTAGGCCCAGGGCCCAGGGTTTTGTGGCCCAGGTTTAGTAGTCAGGAGGGCCCAGAGGGCCCAGTAGCTCTTCAGGAAGATGAGATTTAGGCCCAGGGCCCAGGGTCTGGGGTAGGTAGGGCCCAGGGAGCCCAGGGTCAGTGGAGTTTAAGTTTAGTAGTTTTAGGCCCAGTCAGGTCAGGCCCAGGGCCCAGGGCCCAGGATCATGGCCCAGTTTAGGGCCCAGTGAGCCCAGGGCCCAGTAGTTAGGGCCCAGCCTAGTTTAGGGCCTAGATCTTTGGTCTCTTTAGCCTTAGGTTCATCTTTAGGTTTTGGCCAGGGCCCAGGGCCCAGGCTCAGGGCCCAGGGCCTGTGGCCTGTGGCCCAGGGCCCAGGTCAGGCCCAGGGCCCAGGGCCCAGTCAGGGTTTAGGTCAGGGCCCAGTCAGGGGTTTTGGTAGCCCAGGGCCTGGGCCCAGGTTGTGGTAGTCAGGGTTTAGATCCAGGTTTAGGGTTTAGGGCCCAGGTTTTGGGTAGGGCTCAGTGGCCCAGGGCCTAAAGTTTTAGTTTAGGTCAGTCAGTCAGGTGGGTTTGGGGTGTAGGATTAGGGTCAGTCAGTGTTGGGAGGGTTGGTTAGTAGGGTTTAGGGTAGAGTAGGGTTTAGGGTTTTGGTTTGGTAGGGTAGGGTTTGGGGTGGGTTTGGGAAGCCCATAGAGGAAATTACTGCCAAAAAAGAGGGTTACAAGGTCCTTAATAGGGGATAAACACCACAACTACTGCTCAAAGAGCTACAATCAGCCTAGAGTGTAAATCCCCTATCTAAGTACAACCAAAAGCAAAATAAAAGAGTAAAAGAAAGCAAAAGATACAAATTGATTAACATAGATAAGCCAATGAATAGATCTGGGGCAAAGCTCTTCAGGATTAGAGAATGCATGACACTAGGGAGCAAACTTGCAAGAGAATAAGAGAAATGCACCTGCAAGAGAAAAAGAGAAGTGCATCTGCAAAAATAAAGAAAGATAGAAATTAGAATAGTTAAAGTAGTACAGATAAGTGAAAAGTGAGAGCAGCATAAACTAAGGAAAATTATAGAGAAGTGTGTGAAAGAAGGCTCAGGCTCAATCACACCAAATTGGGGCAGATGCAAATATGAGCATCCAAACTTCAGCGGAAGGGTTACATCACAAGAGCTACTACCAAACCAAGAAGGAGTGAAATCATCATAGCCATCATAGCCTACAAACCTATGAGAAGAAAGCAACCATTTGTTGAAAGTCTTATGGGCCTTAGTACCTACAAACCTAAACAAAGCCATATATAATATAGAAAGGAGATAGCAAATAGCAGAAAGATAAGGGGTCCATGCAAGAAAACTATCATCAATATAGTTACCATAGCATGGGAATCCCTATAAATATGAGACTATCTTTGCTAGAATCCCTTTTAAAACCATAGCCAAGAGTATAATTAGGCCAGCATAAAAACCCACCATAAGAGAACAACAAAAAAAGCAACCTGCTGAAATCCTGCTAAGTAAATCAATGAGCCAAACATATGAGACATATATGAAACTTTCAGGCCAGGAGTATAGCCCTGGAGTATTGTCCAAAAAAGAAACCCAATCATAATAAGCAATGCAGATGTTAACAACCCTCTTATTAATAACCATTGCAGAAGTTAACAAAAAGCAAATGTAAAGCAAGGCAACAGAACCCAAACCCAAATACAATGAGTGATGCAGAAGTCTAACAGGACTAAGGTTAGAATGCAGCAACATACTAGTTATACCAGTAACCACAAGAAATAGGCTGCATCCCACCGTAAACTACACCAAATAAAGACAGTCAGAAAGACAACCCCAGTAACAGCATGCTGGGCATAAAACTTGATAATCCAGATCAACAAACAACCAAGACAGCAAGATAGCAAAAGACAACAGCTGTCCATAGAACCACCCATTCAGAATAGACAATACATAAGATAATAACCAAGTAGATAGAAGCATAATCACAGGGATCTACATAAGTCTAACTGAACCAAGATGGAAAAAACAACAGCAGATTAAGTAATCCATAGATATTAGGTGATAAGCAGTAGCCCAGACACAAATAGCAAAGCCAATCAGTAAGCCAACCCCATAAGCAGCTTGTTGGATATAGGACCCTAAAGTCCCACTGTCAACAGATAAAATAGCAAAATAATTATTGCACTCACCATAAGATAATCCAATATAAAATAAAGAAAAAACATAGACACTTAGGGGTTTCAAAGGAGAGCCAACATTGGAATCTTAAAAAACCAAGACAACAGATAACCAAGACAACAAACAACCAAGGCAGCAAATAACAGCTAGCTAGCCATAAAGCCACCCATTCAGAATAGACAGTGCATTAGTTAATAACCAAGTAGGTAGTAGCATAATCACAGGCAACAAATAAGATAAACAAAAATAAAATAGTGATACAACATAGGCATAAAAGGGGTTCAAAGGAGAGCCAACATTGGAATCGTTCAAGATAAAGAAAAGCAGACCAGTAGTTAAGCCAACATCATTAGTAAAAGTAGACTGGAAAGAAGACAAAAAGATAGTCCAATACTGGAAGGAGAAAATATTAATAATAATAATAATAAGGATATAACAGTGTCTCTCCATACAGATTGGGGAGATGAGATTAGCAAGAACAATCAGAAAAACCAAGACAACAAATAACCAAGAAAACAAACAGCCAAGACAACAAATAAGCAATAATAGAACCACTCATTCGTAATGTGACATAAGATAAAGAGGATCTGCACAAGTCTAACAGAACTATGATGGAATAAATAGCAGCAGATTAAGTAGTCCATAAATAATAGATGATAAGCATCAGCCCAGTCGTAAACAACAAAGACAATCAGAGAAACAACCCTAGAATCAGTCTGCTGAACTAAAGACCCGATAATCCAATAGCCAACAATTAAAACAACAAAACAATTGTTGCACCCACCATAAGATAAATCAGTAAGGAACATGGAGACAACCTAGACTCAAAAGGGTTCAAGAAAAAACCATCATTGAAATCCTTCAAGTCAAAGAAAAGCACCAAGAGTAAGCCAACATCACCAAGAAAATAGGTTGAAATGAAATCCAGAATAAAATCCCATCCTGCAAGGAAACAGTAATAATAGCAAGGTTATTGCAGTTGCTCTCCATATAGGTAATGGAGGTGTGGTTGGATAGCATAGGAGGGGGCACTGCCCAATTAAAGAGAGAAAAGATAGATAAATTCGAGCCTACCATGAAGCTATACAAAATTATAGCAATTACATAATGAGACAGCAAAGTCATGAGGCCATGAACAAATTTCTAGATTAAGGAAAAGAGAAAAAACACAGCCTTAATCATATAATGGAAAATTACAATAGGACCCATAAATAGAATAATGAGAGCAAGAAGTCTGTCCCTATAAAGTAGAAAGAAAAGCATAAAATAATCCATTTCCCTCCAGCAGACAGGAGAAACCTTACCAAAAATAGTTGTTTCAGTGAAAACAACAGTAGCAGTAAAACCCCAAATAAGGTTAGGTTAAGTAATCCAATAGTAGATGCCATAAAGATCAACAACTAACCAGAAAGGGGTAACAGGAATTAGCATCAACAAAATCCAAAGAAACATCAAAACTAAACTGAAGTTGATCATGCAGTTAAACAGATAATGTAACAGTCCAAACCAATAGGATGGATTAATTTATGAGGTAAGGAGTCGGTATTATCAAATTAACCAAACCACACAAATGTTTAGGAAGTGTAAGTTGATCAAAATTTTATGCCATCCAATCTAGCACCAGATTAGAAGGTAATCAACACATTACCTTCATGCCATACATGAGTGATTTTAAAATAGAGTTGAGAGAGGAGAATTCTAGTCTGCTTTAGAAGGTAGTACAATTCTATATTGCCCATTTTGGTGGAAGTCAAAAGATCAATCAGCAATAGGGCATCCACCTCAATCCAAATATTAAGCCAACCTTTTTGAAGGCAAATCTCAATAGCTTTGTAAATTTCCATTAGCTTAGCAAAAGGAATAGAGTAAGTATTAAGGGGGTAAGCAAAAGCACATAAGACTTTACCATTAAGGTTTCTAAAGATGCCACCACAGCCAGAAGAATTTTGAGAAATAAAGCCATCAATGTTAATTTTAATAGTATTAGTATGAGGTTTTACCCCATAAACAATCTTGTCATCCTTACCGTTGGGTGGATCTAGCAAGTTAAAACCAAGTTTATTAATCACAAATTTACAACCTTTAAATTGATTGTAGTTAATTAAATTTACATTAAACAAGTCATGGATTTTATTTTTAATTCTAGCAATTATCCTCATGTGGTTCATAGGAGTCCCACGATGTTTTGCATCATTTATGTCCATCCATATGAACCAAATAAGACTGATAGCAGTTATGACTTTAATGCGACCTTTAATGTTTTCAAAATAAACTTCAAGAAGTTGGTATAAAGTTAAGGAGCCATTGAATTTGTCAATGTTAAAGAGATCATCATACCAAATCCAAAATTGGAAGCAATGGCTCCGTTAACAAAAACATGATTCACACTCTCAATGTGAAAGCAATAGTAAAATTTTGAAGGTAAGTAAAAACCTTTACCCCACATCAAGGAGTCAACAAGGATAAAGTTTTTCAGGATATGCGAAGTTAGAATAGAATAAGAAATAGAAATAGTGTTATTCCAATTAATATGAATCCAAACATTTTTAAGGTTGAAGTCACCATTTTGAGAAAGCTTAAAAAGGATCTGATCATGATTGCTAGGAATGATAGGAATATTAGTAAGCTTACTTAAAAGAGAGAATATAATCGGTAAACTTACTATTGTTCCACATATTATTAGAAAGAGTTCACTTTAATAGCGGCGGTGGAATGGGTAGAAAGTAAGTCATCAATGGACCCACCTCGGTCAATTATCTTTCCAAAGAAAGAGGTGCAATTGATATTAATGATTCAGCTTCCCATTTGATGGAATAAAGTCTTTCCTAAATAGGAGAGTCTCCCGCTCTATAGGGGCAAATGAAAGGGTGCTTACCCTAGCAGTATTTGACAATCATGAAATTAGCCCAAAGACTATTATTGCTCCTAAAATTCTACCAAAGTTTATAGAAAAAAGCAGTGATAGCTTCCATGATTGGCTTACATCCAAAACCACCTTCAGCAAGAGTGCCACAACTTTTATACCAAGAGGTCCAATTCATTCTGTTAGAAGAATTGTTAGAAACCCAGAAGAATTTGTTAAGGAGGTGCTCAATTATGTTAATGGTAGAATTAGTCGAGACAATGGTTTCAATGAGATATAGAGGCATGGAGTTAAGGGTGCTCATAATCAAAGTGAGCCTACCGCCAAAAGAGAGTAAATGAAATTTCCAAACAGAAATTTTATTTGAGATTTTCTTGATTAGCTTATCAAAGAGATGTGATCTTTTATGACCTTTAAAAAGCGGAGCACCAAGATATTTAATAGGAAGTTGTTGTTGCTAAAAGTTAGTAATTCTCAAGATTTGGTTGATCTATTACTAGGGATTTTAGAGAAAAGAATGAAATAACTTTTACCTTCATTAAGATAAAGACCACTTTCGTTACCAAATTTATTTAAAAGATTCTTAATAGTTTTAATGTGATGAATAGAGGCATTGCAAAAATTATGAAGTCATCAAAAAACTAAGATGAGAGGAAGACCACCTTGAGTTCTAAACATGTTGGGATTATTGTTGAAAAGATCATTAAGGCTTCTCGAAAGATATTCAACAGTAATAATAAAAAGAGAGGGTGATAAGGGATCTCCTTATCTCAAACCATGCATCGAAGGGAAAAAACCAAGGGAATCACCATTCATGATAACAGAGAACCAAACGTTGGTAATACAATTTTTAATGAGGCGGATAAAATAGTTAGAAAAACTAAACAAATGAAAATTTTGGAAGAGGAAATTCAAGAGAGGTTGTCAAAAGCTTTAGAGATGTCTAGTTTGAAAAGGATGTTATCACCTTTGGTAGAAGCATCAATGTCATGAATCAGCTCTTGGGCAAGAAGAATGTTGTCAGATATAGCTCTACCTTTAACGAAGCAAGTTTGGTTGGGTGAAATAAGTTTAGGCAGTAGCGGACTAATTCTATTGGAAATTAATTTAGCAATGAGTTTATGAAAGAAGGTGCAAAGGCTGATAAGTTTGAAATCGCCCCAAGATTCAGAATTATTAATTTTGGGAATGAGAACAATGGAAGTGCTAAAAAAGTATCTAGGTAAAGGATTGCCATCAAAAAAATCAATGATAGCATCAACAAGGTTAGACTTAATAATAGGCCAACAATGCTAAAAAAATTAAGTCATGTAGCCTTCAGGGCCAGCAACAGAATCAATGTTCATGCTATTGAGAATATTACCAATCTCAGTTTCCGTAGGATGCAAACTAAGCAAGTGGTTGTCATCATTAGTAATTGTTGGGAATCGGTGTGGAAAGAGCTTCTAAGGAAGGGTTGTTGTTTAATAAATTTTTAAAAGATGTATGAGAATCTTTAATATCATTATTATCGGTGATCCATTTTTATCATTTTTTAATTTTTTAATAGAGTTTAAGGCTTTATTTTTTTTTGAAAAGAGCATGGAAGTACTTGGTATTTCTATCACCATCAGTAATATGTTTTTAGCCTTTTGCGACGAGTTTCTTCCATATATTACGATAATTAAACAAGCTATCTTTATCTACATTCAACTCCTCAAGTTTAGTAGAGTAAGTTAAAATAGCATCTTCAAGAGAACAAACTAATTATTCCATATTTTTGAGATTGGCAAAAAGATTTTTAAAATGGTGCTTGATCCACCAATTTAGGTTTTATTTAAGCCTTTTAAGCTTAAGCCAGAGGCGAATCATTCCCTTAACGGAATTATCGAATGAAGAGGGGCCATCCAGTTAATGGATACAACATTTATGAAATCAATGTGTTGGATCCACATATTTTGGAATATAAAAGAAGCGGGGAGGATAATCTACTTGGGAGGACATGAAATCAAAAGTTACATGCTCAAATGTTCAAAGTAATGGGCCATTGATTGATCCAAAGAGAATTAAAAGAGTCCTATCAAGCTGCGAGTCTAGAGTTATGCCTATATTGAGCCGTAAAGCCATATCAATCGGTGCCATCAAGAATCATATTAGAAAATTCTTCATGGAATGAATGTTAGGAGAGCAACCTCCCTTCTTTGAGGAAGAGAGAATAGTGTTGAAAACCAACCGGTTTGTTGATCGAGGTTCTTAAGTTATCCCAATGGATGTTCCTACCACTCTATTACAAGAAGCATAAATAAAGGAACCAAGAATAGAAAATTCACCCAATGAGATGTGGACATTAACCAATTGTTGAAGATCATCAAGGATAGAGATGTTGACTAAAATATTCCAAAAACACCAAATTTTATTGCTAATATTATAAAAGAAATTTTGAAAGCCAAGCATTCTAGCAACATGGTTGATCTTAGAAGAGTGTATGAATGGTTCAATAATAATAAGTAAGGCTATGTTATGAGTATGTCAAAGACTTCTAATGGTTGCGGACAATGAGAGTCCCAATACCCCTAACATTCCAAATAAGTAAATTTATCATAATAAAAAAGGAATGAAAGGAAAAGAAATAACTAAAGAAATAAAAAGCAAGAAGAAAAGAAAAATAGAGGCAGTTATTTAAGGGAAGTCTGAGAAGATCTAGTAGTTCTATTGGAGCTATTAGTGAACATTCTAGCTTTAAGGGATTCTTTTTAAAAATAGTTTAAAAAGGTCTTTCTTTGTCCAAAGTATCCCTATCTGAGAGAGAGTGATTTGTGATATTTAGAATAGGACCTATATCAGTCAAAGCATTCCTAATGGTAATTTCCCCTTCTTCAGTGTCAGAATTAAGCTGAGAAAAAGGGTTAACATATGTATCACTCGAAGGGTAGTAGAAAGAGAGGTTGTGATGCCATTAATAGCAAAGATTTTATGCTCATTTTCAAAATTACTTTTTAGATTTTGTTCCATCATCAAAGGATCAACAGTTTTCAGATTTTGCTCTTTCATCAAAGGATCAATTTCAGAATTTGTCTCCTCGGGTTCACTAGCCAAAAGGCATAGGCTAGAATGAGTGAAGGTATTGTCTTGAGGAGCCAAATTTTTACAATTAGAAGCAATGTTAAGTAAGTTATCATTATCCTCTTCATGAACCTCTTAAGCATTATTTGTAACATGCTTGCTCTCCAATAGGAAAATCAATGGATAAAAAAGGAGTAGGGGTAGGGGGATGATTCCCATTTCGAGTGACTTTAGGCACATAAGCAAATTTATTGATTTTTTTATTTGATAGAGTAGGATTAGGATTTCGTAATTTATTCTTTTTAAGATGAGGATGCAACATAAAACATTCAGATTGATCATGGCCATGTATCTTACAATGTTTACAAAAATAGGGAAATTCTCAAATTCCACTTTTTGATTATAACCTCAAAGGCGATCCAAACTTCTTTAGGATGCTTTTTTAGTAATATCAATCTCAACCAAAATACTGAGCAATAGAAGGCGTGTAGCGATTGGCTGATCAATTTGAAGAGGCCCAGAGAGCCCCGAAGAACTTGATGAGTAACATAATGTATTCTCATATTAGGAAGAGCTAGCCTTATAGGAATAATTGGGGATTCCTCTTTTATATGAAAAAGAGGAGACCATTTCAGAAGTCGCATTTGATAATTAAACACCAGTAAGAGAGACGACCAAAGACTCTTGAGTAATCTAAGTCATTAGAGTGCTGAATTAAAATATGCCTAGGATCAATCAGATGGTGAAAATGAAAGTTTAAGGCTATGCTGATGATGGGATGTGGTGTAAGGGTTACCCACTAAAGAGAATTCAAAAGGATGTTTTTCTTAGATCCGAAGCACATGTGAGCATCCCATGAGGTGGAGATCAAATTCTTACCAGATAATGCATCCTTGAAGGACTTAACTATAGGCAGAGTAGCGGATGATTTTGGATCCAAAATTTCATGTAAATCTAATGCCTATATCAAGTTTAAAATCTGGATGAAAATTGGAGCTCACAATTAGAGACAAATAAAATTATGATCAGAATGAAAAAATTGAGAAAATGAAAGAATCAATTGAAGATAGAGATTTAGTTTAGTTTATTTAGATTTTAATTTTTTAGTTTAGGTTTAAGGTTTATAGTTTATAGGTTTAGGTTTAGGTTTTTAATTTTAGTTTATTTAGGTTTAGGTTTTTTAGGTTTAGTTTATAGTTTTAGGTTTAGTTAGGTTTAGTTTAAGTTTAAATTTGTTTAAATTTAAGTTTAGTTTAGTTTTAAATTTAAGTTTAAGTTTAAGTTTTTTATTTTATTTAAATTTAAGTTTTTGTTTAAAGTTTAATTTAGGTTAGATTTAGAGTTTTTAGTTTAGGTTCAGTTTAAGTTTAGTTTAGGTTAGATTTAAGTTTAAGTTTAAGTTCAGTTAGGAAGGTTAGGTTTAGTTTAAATTTAGTTTTAAGGTTTTAATTCTTAAGTTTCGTTTAGAGTTTTAGTTTTATTAGGTTTAATTAAGTTTTAAGTTTAAATTAGTTTAAGTTTAATTTAGTTTAGTTTAGGGTTTAGGTTTTGGTTTTAGGAGTTTAGTTTGTTTAGATTTAGTTTAGTTTAAGGTTTAGTTTAGGTTTAGGTTAGTTTAGGGTTAGGTTTAGGGTTTTTAGGTTTAGGTTTAAGTTTTTTTTAGGGGTTTTAGGTTTAAGGTTTAGAGTTTAGATTTTAGTTTAAGTTTTAGTTTTAATTTTAGGTTTAGGGTTTAGGAGTTTAGGGTTTAGTTTTAGTTTAAGTTTAGGTTTAGAGTTTAGGTTATTTGGTTTAGGTTTTAAATTTAGTTTAGGTTTAGTGTTTAGGTTTTTTAGGTTTATTTTTAGGGTTATTATTTTATTTATTTATTTGGTTAAGATTTATGGTTCATGGTTTAGGGTATAGTGTTTAGGGTTTGGGATTATTTATTTATTTTATTTAGGGTTCAAGATTTATGGTTCAGGGTTTAGGGTTTAGGGTGTAGGGTTTAGAGTTGTAGGTTTAGGGCTTTGGGTTAGTTTTAGGGTTTAGGGTTTAGGGTTTAGGGTTTAGGGTTTAGGGTTATTTTTTTTAAATTAAATAAACTGGTAGGTTTAGTTTTATTTACTTTATTTTTTATTTATTTTAGAATATTTTCTTCTTTTTTTTATTTAAGTTTATTTTTTATTTTTAGTTAGTTTAGTTTATTTATTTTACGTTTATTTATTTTAGTTTAGGTTTTTTATTTTAGTTTTTTTTATTTAGGTTTGGGTTTATGTTTATTTTTTTAGTTTAGTTTTATTTTTATTTTTATTTTTTATTTTGGTTCAGGTTTTAGGTTTTTATTTTAGGTTTATTTTTAGGTTTATTTTTTAGTTTATGTTTAGGTTTATTTTTAGTTTATTTTATTTTATTTATTTTAGGGTTTAGGTTTTTTTTATTTTAAGTTTAGGTTTAGGTTTTATTTGTTTTAGTTTAGTTTATTTTAGTTTCGGTTTAGGTTTAATTTATTTATTTATTTTAGGCTTAGGTTTTTTTTTGTTTAGGGTTTAGGGTTTTTTTTAATTTTTTTATTTTTTAGGTTTAGGTTTTTATTTAGTTATTATTATTTTTATTTTATTTTATTTTATATTTTATTTTATGTTTTTTATATTATTTAGGTTTCTTATTTTTAAGTTTATTTTATTTTTTAGTTTAGTTTATGTTTTTATCTATTTTATTTTAGTTTAGTTTTAATTTTTTTTTAAGGTTTAGCTTTAGGTTTAAGTTTAGGTTTAGGTTTTAGTTTAGGTTTAATATTGGTTTTTATTTTATTTTATTTTATTTAGGTTTAGGTTTTTTATTTTATTTATTTTTAGTTTTTTTAGGTTACATTAATTTTTTTTAGGTTTTAGGGTTTAGGGTTTAGGGTTTTGGGTTTAGGGTTTGGGGTTTTCAGTTTTCGGTTTAGGATTATAGGTTTCAGGGTTTAGAGTTTAGGGTTTAGGGTTTAAGGTTTAAGGTTTATGGTTTACGATTTAGGGTTTAGGGTTTTTGGGTTTAGGGTTTAGGGTTTAGGGTTTAGGGTTATAGGTTTAGGGTTTAGGTTATAGGGTTTAGGGTTAGGGTTTTTTTAATTTATTTTTATTTATTTGATTTAGTTTAGGGTTTTAGTTTTAGGTTATTTAGGTTTAGATTATTAGGTTTTAGCTTTTTATTTTAGGTTTAGTGTTTAGGGTTTAGGGTTAGTTTAGAGTTTATTTACGGTTTATGGTTTAGGGATTAGGATTTAGTGTTTAATATTTTTTTTAAATTAAGTAAATCTAGTTTAAGATTATTTATTTTGTTTATTTATTTTAGTTTACTTTATTTTTTATTTTTATTTAGGTTTATTTTTTTGGTTTAGGTTTAAAAATAAAGGGTTTAATGTTTTTTAGGGTTTAGGTATAGGGTTTAGGGTTTGGCGTTGTAGGTTTAGTGTTGTAGGTTAAGGGTTTAGGGTTTAGGGTTTAGCTTTTAGGGTTTGAGATTTTTTTGTAAATTAATCAAACAGGTAGGTTTAGGTTTATTTAGTATATTTTGCTTATTTTTTTATTTATTTTTGTATACATTATTTTTTATTTTTATTTAGGTTTATTTTTTATTTTTATTTAGTTTATTTTATTTTATTTATTTATTTATTTTTATTTAGGTTTTTTATTTTAGTTTATTTTTTAAGCTTAGGTTTTGGAATAAGTTTATTTTTTAGTTGAGTTTTATTTTAATTTTTTTTCTAGGTTTAGGTTTTATCTTTTATTTTAGTTTTGAATTTTATTTTATTTTTTAGGTTTAGGTTTTAGGTTTTTTTTTTTTATTTTTAGGTTTTGTTTTAGTTTAGGTTTATGTTTATTTTAGTTTATTATATTTTATTTATTAAGTTTAAGTTTAGGTTAGTTTATTTTAGATTTAGGTTTAGGTTTTATTTATTTTAGTTTAGTTCATTTAAATTTAAGTTTAGGTTTATTATTTTGTTTTACTTAGGTTTTTTTAGTAGGGTTTAGGTTTTATTTTTTATTTATTTTAGGTTCTATTTTTTAGGTTTAGTTTTATTTAGGTTTTTTTTTTTTATTTATTTTATTTTAGGTTTAGTTTTATTTTTTGGTTTTTATTTTTTAGTTTAGTTTAGGTTTTTATTTATTTTATTTTAGTTTAGTATTCCTTTTTTATTTTTTTCTTTTTTAGGTTTAGGTTTAGGTTTAGGTTTTAGTTATGTTTTTATTTTATTGTATTTTTTATTTTATTTTATTTTAGATTTTTATTTACTTTATTTTTAGGTTTTATTTTGTTTAGGTTTAGGATTTTAGCAATTTAGGGTTTAGGGTTTAGGGTTTAGGGTTTTAGGGTTTTGGGTTTTTGGTTTTAGGGTTTAGGTTTTAGGGTTTAGGGTTTTGGGATTAGGGTTTTAGGGTTTAGGGTTTTTAGGGTTTAAGGTTTAAGGTTTAGGATTTAGGTTTTACGTTTAGGGTTCAAGTTTTAGTTTAAGGTTTAGGGTTTTTAGATTTTTTTGTTAACAGAGAACAAAGTCAGATTCCACATTTCTTCGTTTGTTTATTTAGTTTATTTTTTTATTTATTTTAGTTTAATTTATTTTTTATTTTTATTTATGTTTATTTTTTATTTTTATTTAGCTAAGTTTATTTCTTATAGGTTTATTTATTTTAGTTTAGGTTTTATTTTAGTTTATTTTTTAGGTTTAGATTTCGATTTAGGTTTATTTTTAAATTGAGTTTAATTTTTATTTTATTTTTTAGGTTTAGGTTTTATTTTTTATTTTTAGGGTTGGGTTTAGTTTTTTATTTTATTTTTTTAGGTTTAGCTTTTAGGTTTATTTTTAGGTGTTATTTTTTAGTTTAGGTTTATGCTTATTTTTAGTTTATTTTATTTTATTTAGTTTATGGTTTAGGTTTAGTTTATTTTGGGTTTAGGTTTAGGTTTTATTTATGTTATTTTAGGTTTAGGTTTATTTAATTTTTAGTTTAAATTTAGGGTTTTTTTTTAATTTAGGGTTTAGGTTTTATTTTTGATTTTTTTATATACATTAATTTAGGTTTATTTTTATTTTATTTAATGTTTTTTTATTTTATTTAGCTTTTTTATTCTTATGTTTATCTTATTTTTTATTTTATATTAGGTTTTTATTTATTTTATTTTAGTTTATTTTATTTTCTTTTCATGCTTAGGTTTATGTTTTAATTTGGGTTAGGGATTCAAGTTTAGGGTTTACTGTTTAGTGTTTAGGTTTTAGAGTTTTAATTTTTAGGGTTTAGGGTTAGCTTAAGGTTTAGTGTAAGTTTAGGGTTTAGGGTTTACGATTTAGTCTTTAGGGTTTAGGGTTTTAGGTTTAGGGTTTAGAGGTTTTTTGGTTTTAGGATTTAGGTTTAGGTTTAGGGTTTAGTGTTTAAGTTTTAGGTTTAGGTTTAGGGTTAGGGTTTAGGTTTAGGTTTAGGTTTAAGGTTTTGGGTTTTGGTTTAGGGTTTAGGTTTTAAGTTTAGGTTTAGGTTTAGGTTTAAGTTTTTAGGGTTTAAGGTTGTGAGTTGTAGTTTAAGTTTAGGTTAGTTTTAGGGTTTAAGGTTTAGGGTTAGGGTTTTATTTTATTTTTTATATTATTATTATTTTTAATTAAGTAAAGTGGTAGGTTTAGGTTTTAGTTTATTTTATTTTATTTATTTTTATTTAGTTTAGTTTATTTATTTTAGGTTTATTTATTTTAGTTTAGGTTTTATATTTTAGTTTATTTTTTAGGTTTAGGTTTAGTTTATTTTTTAGTTTAGTTTGATTTTTATTTTATTTTTTAGTGAGCATTCCAATCTATTCTATGGTTGGGCTTTATAATTTTCAAATTGAGGAGATTTATATGTTTTGAGTTGAAATTTAATTAGATTATTAGGGCTTATAATCCACCAACACAAGGTTGTGGAATGCTAAGATTTATGCTGAGAAAAAAAACTACCTTGGATAAAATCTAGGGAGCTTTACTGAGCTAAAGCGATCTAAAGCGATAGGTGGACATAAGGGTTTACCTCCACAAGAGAGAATAAATTGTCGACTTCTAGACTTATAACCAGGTGGCTGCTAACTCCTATGATTTTAAAACAATCAGTCTTATGAATTGAGATATCTAGGTAGTTATTTAATTAGAATGGGACTAAAGTCCTAAACACACTTCCTAAGAGACTAGAGCATGAGTGGTATAAGCATATGACTTAATCTATAGATGCAAAATCTTTTCAAATTTTATTTCATTTTAGACACATTATTTTGATAGAGGCATTAGGATTTCTTATGCCTAAATGCATGACGAACTAGGTTATGGGTCAAATTAGCTAGAAGAAGGTGTTCTCCACCACAAGGGATGCCCTCATAGGTCAAGCATTCCTTTATCATGTAAGGATGGAGATCCATCATGTTCAAGAGAGAAAGAATATGCATGCATGATGTGAAACATACAACGATATAGCTAAGGGATTACTAAATATTTTAATTATGTTATTTATGTCTTCTTCTTATGATGAGGTTTTGAGTTATTTAGTTATGAGTGATTAGTTGGGTAGAAAAGTTATTTTTTATCCTAAGAGCATAATCATATCCAAGCCATACATTAAAGTATTCATTTAAGAAACTATGAAAAGCAAGTCATCATGCACAATGTAAACATATCATCAAACAATTATATAAACTAAAAGAAGAATAAAATTGTGGTTAGTCACCATACCCAAAGAGAGAAAAGATGGGTAGCCGAGCTCTATCCTTATACAACTTGGAATATGAAAGAATAATTATAATTGTATTAAATGCTATGGGGGTCTTCTTTCTTCATATCTCCATTTTTGATTTGGTTCCTTCTTTGATTTGGATGGTGCTTGCTTCAAAGGCATCACAGGGCACCCCAAGATAAAGCCTTACGGCAGCCTCTAATCCCCATAGTATTAATCCTAATTCCTATTGAAAAAATTACATTTATGTGGGAAAATTAAATCTAACAACACCTGCAAAATAGTGGTTAGTTAAATATACATATAATCCTAAGCTGTTGTATTTATAATTCAAACTTAGCACCTATCCTAACTTGGATTATGCTTAAATATTTAAGCAACCTGCAAAAAGAGCATTCACATTTATTTTTAAGCATCCCTTAAGTTTAATACCTTGAAAAAAATATGATTAAGCTAATATTGGCCTATCATCTAGTCTACGAAGCATACACCCTAACATCCAATCTAAAATAATATATCATAAAAAATATACATCACATCAGACATCATCCTAACTTAGAGCTAGAAGTGGTGAATTAATTCTAATGTGTGTATTAAGGCTTGTGTGGTAAGTCTTGTTAGGCATTAGTGTTATATTTTCTAAGTGTATAAGGATTCAATTTAATGTGAAAGGCTGATTTCACTTCAAGTAGTTTAATTGATTTGAGAATTTGAATTAGTGTTTTCTTTGGTTTGATTAGTTTACACTTAGCAATTAAGTATTATAAAGAGAAGAAAAGAGGATTGCCCTCTTTCAGCCCTACCTTAAGTGACTTTCTAAAGTATATTAATTTGATTTAGTTCTCTTCAGTTAATGGCTTATTAAATGATTTAATTAATCCTATGTTTAGGTTCACTTTAAATAATCCTATTCAAACGTTCAGTTACGTATTGCTTTAATTTATTTCAATTCTTTGCATGACATATATATTAAATCATTATTTTTCATCACATTTAACATACATATGATTTAATCCAAAGTGTATCTATACATGCAACATATTTTCGCACACTTAAATGATGAATGTATGTGTATGTTTAGAATTGATGTTTTATTTGATTGAATTATTTAAACATATTAATTTAAAACTTTATCCAAATTTCTTATACAAAAGGACATAAGAATGAAATTAAATAAGCATGTGTCATTGTTAAACCGGAAGTGAGGTAATCAAATGACCTCCTTGGAGCTAGCTAAAGCCTCATATTCTCGGATGTCCTTTATACCCATTTGCATTCAAACATATGTGTATACATGAACATAGGAAGTAAGCTCCAAAACATATGGATAATTAATTCAACCACTTAGTCAATTATGAATGCATGCAATTTTAATGTAAAATGGGATTTTCATTCACTAATCACATATACATATACATGTACAAAGATATAAGCAAGTATACATCATTATTAAACCAGGGAAGTATGATAATCAAATTTCCTCCTTGAGACTAACTAAAGCCTGTATTCGATGTCTAGACTATACTTGTTTTCTTGGACACACATGTATGTATACATAAATGAGGAAAGAAAACCATGCAAAGATTGTATATTTTTTTATTGAATCATTTATATATATGAATTAAAGCTCTATCCAAATTTTAATGTTGAAATACATAAGAGTGAAATCAAATGGGTATGTGTCATTGTTAAACCAGGAAGTGAGGTAATCAAATGACTTCCTTTGGGGCTAGCTAAAAAACCTCGTGTTCAGGGATGTCCATACTATATACCCATTACCATTCAATCTTATATAAATGAACACATGAATAGAGGAAAGAGAGATCAATATTCATACACTTAAGATATAAGCACATGCATTTCTTATGTATTTATTACTAGCGTCATAACACATATTATAATCTATTTATAAGATTTTGAAAAATATATTTGGATTTAATAGTGAAAAAAGCCATGCATATATTAAATTAAATCAACACATAAAGGAAATCCATTATCTTTTACTTGATTTTGAAAAGATTGATGCATGAATTCAAATGACATACCAAATTTAGCATGATTGGAAAGAGTACAATCAAATATAAACATGTGATTCATTCAACCAAACTATTCTTAGGGACAATCAAATCAAATAAGATTATTTAAAGCAAACTAAAGCTTCCTTATT
The DNA here is from genome assembly GCA_021442155.1 of Cymbidium sinense. Lineage (NCBI taxonomy): Eukaryota > Viridiplantae > Streptophyta > Magnoliopsida > Asparagales > Orchidaceae > Cymbidium > Cymbidium sinense. The sequence goes on from CM038214.1 coordinate 204,902,268, forward strand.
AATTAAGTTTTGGATTTGATTTGATTTAAAAAGAAGAACAAAAATCATCACTTGTTGTTTTAAACCCATTCCCACATTAGTGATTTGATTTAATTTAAGGAAATGTAATTAAGATGATTTTATGGGTTAATTAAGTTGAACCCTTAATTAGATGAATTAATTACCCTTACTTATGTCACCTTAAAGTAATTAACTAAATAATTATGAGCCAATATGACATGGAAAATAAACTTGCAATGATCCTAGGAAATAAAATGGGCTAATGGCTCATGATTAATAGTTATTTAGATTAAGGGACTTAATTAATTACTCTTATGGTTTTCCACACATATGGACTAACCATAATTTCATTAAACTCATTTAGGTTATTAAACACCTAAAGATGTACACCATGATTCAATTAATTAAGGTTTGATGTGATTATAACTTCAATTTAATTAAGTTATTTAATTAATTTTATTTTAAAAAAAGGTGAAATGAACTTAAGGAAAGGGGTCCCAACCATATTCCTTAGTTCACTTATTATTGAACAATGATTAATAAACTTAATTAACCAATTTGTTACTGTTCATGGAATTAATTAATCATTAATTAACTTAAAAGAGTAGTTAAGGTTTAGTTAGTCAAATTTCGTAATTAAGTGAGCAATAAATCCCAAGAAAATCATGAGAGATAGAGGTCAACCCATTAAATTAACCGACAAAATTTGGGATTAATTGCTCAAGTAATTAAGAAATAATTAAACTAATTAATTTTATAATTAAACCTTAAATACCATTCAAAATTTTCTAACATCATTTTTTTTAATTCTCTTATGAAATACCTTTAAAATGAGTATTTATTTGCATTTTGTTTTGTTTATGTATGATTTTTTATGATTTTTAGAAGTTTCAACCATTAATAATAATTAATTAAGCCTAATTAAAGCCTAATCTTATTGACGCTACGTGACAAACGGGAATGACATTTTTTGATCAAGGAATGAGCTTGGGAGCTTAGGAAATGGCTCTAGCAGCTCATCTTGGGTAGCTAGGGCTCTGAGGAATGATTTTTATGTGTGTTTGAGTACAAGCGAGTGTATACCTTCATCTTCGATGGTGGATGGGTTTGGCTTCTGACCGCCATCTTAGGGAGTCATGGGTGGCAAAAAGGAGCTGAGTTAGCTTGGCTTGGTTGGTTGAAGGTGTGGAGGTGGCTGCCAAGGAGGAATCGTGGTTGTTCTATGGGTTTCAAATGCTACAATGGGGAGGGTGAGGTGATTTCACCTCCCATGGCTCATGGCTAACCCAACCACCCCTATGGTCAAGTTGGATAGTGTCCTTAGTGCCAAGGTGGACCATTGGGACAGTACCAAGTGGCCAAGGAATGGAAATGAGCACTAACATGGGTGATTTGTCTCATATGATGCCATTGACCCAAGGGTAGAATGATCATTTGGAATTGGATTTGATTTGGGTAGATTTGAGCCAAAAGTAGGTTAGCCCAAATTTCAAGTCAATTGAGTGGATTTGGTTAGGTTTTTTAATTTGACTCATTTAGGTCAAAAGTTAGGTTGGTCAAGTTGACCAATTGGTCAAATTGGGTCAAATCAAGGGTTAAGTTCATATGATCATTTGGGATGTTTTGGTTCAATTGCTTTGGTTTAGTTTGGCTTAGATTTGATTTTGGCTCATTATAATTCATTTGGGTCAAATGGGTTAAGACCAAATTGGTCAAATTGGCTTGGTTGGTGTTGGTTTGGGTTTAGTTGATCAATTGAAAATGATTGTAGGCTTTTTCAATTAATTTGGATTTGGTTTTGATTTAGGCCAAATTGAACCCTTAGGTCAATTTGGGCTAAAGTCAATTGGGTTTAATTGGGTCCAATCATGGCTTTAGTCAAGTTCAACAATCAATTTGGAATGAATTTGAGACATTGGTTGCAATCAATTTGGTTTATATTTTGATTTGACCCAATTTGGTCTTTTAGGTCAATTTAGGTCAACTTGGGTCAAGAGGGCCAATTGGGTTTGGTTTGACTCAATTGAAGGTCAAGTCATATTCAAATATTGATTTTGAATTGGTATGAATCATTGGTTTTAGGGGATTTGGCTTAGGTTGCAATTTGGCTAGTTTGGGTTCATATGCGTTAAGGGGTTGACTTGGTCAAATGACCAAGTTGGCTTTGTTTGACCCAATTTGTGATAATTGATCAACCAAAGGTGATCAACAATCATGATGGGAGGATTTGATCCACTTGGTTCAATCTAATTTGGGTGGGATTAAAACTTGGCTCAAATAGGTCAAATTGGCCACTTCGGGTCAAGTGGACCAATTGGGTTTAGTTGGCTTTATTTTGGATTGAGTTTGATTTAGCTGAGTTTATATATGGATTTGGGATTGATATATAATTTCAATTGCAATTGGCTTGGGTTCAAATGGGTTTTGGTTCATTTGAACATTTCAAGTCAAAAGGGTTAAGTTGGGTTTGACTTGGGTTGATTTTGGTTTGGCTTGATGATTTTATATTTCATTTATATTTGTGAATATTATTGAAGGTATGATTGATTCATGAGAAAATCAATTGAATTTGGGTTTTGGAATGAAGGAATTTGGCTAAGTCCATGGAGTTGGGTCATGTGGCTTAGGTTTGGATTTTGATTTGGTTTGATTTAGTTTTGATGATTTAAATGTATATTTTATTTAAATTTGTGAAGATGATTGAAAATATGATTGATTTGTGAGAAAATAAATTTAGTTTGACTTGACTTAGGTAAGATTTGGCTAAGTCCATGGGATAGTCATACTTAGAAGGGTTTTGATTTAATTTGATTTAGTTTTGATCATGAATGTAAATTTGATTTATATTTAGGAAGATGATTGAAGAAATAAATTGAGTATAATCAATTGATTTAGATTAAGATTTGGCTAAGTCCATGGGATAGGTCATATGGCTTAGGAAGGGTTTCAAGTTTGGATTTGATCATGGGCTTCAATCATTTGGTTTTGGAATTTGGGTTTGGATTTGGATTTGAATTCAATGTTTGAATTGAACTTGAGGTTTGGTTTGAGAAGGTGAACATGGATTGGATTTGGGTTGTAGGGTAGGTGGATTATCCTAATCCCTAAGGCATAACCTAATACTATGGTTAACCCTTCTAAGTCTTTAGGATTAGGTTAAGTGTTTACCTAATTGTTAGAAGTGTCTTATGACTAGGGAAGTCTTAGTGTCTAGAAGACTCCTAAGTCTAAGATGGGAACATTAAATCTGCTCCAAAGTGAGGTCAAGGCCTTAGGCTCCATAGTGTTGCCTTGGAGATAGATGATTGGAAGGCTGAAGCTAAGTTTCACATTATAGACTTGGATACATCTTTCAACACTTTGGGAGACCATGGATACATGAGAACAACATAATTTTCATCCTCTCTACATCAGTGTATGAAGTTCATGAGAGGTGGGATCATATTGTGTCAAAGGTGATCTCAAGCCATTTATAGTTCACGAGGTAAGCATATATGAGGATGAGGCTTACTACCTTCCTCAAAATCAACAAGTCTATTCTCAAACTTTGCTAAAGTTTAAAAATAAATGAAAAAGAAAAAGAAAAAGAAAAGAAAGAGAAAAAGAAAAATAAAAGAAAAGAGAAAATGAAAAAGAAAATTAAAGGGGGTGAAAATAGACTTGGAGGAGGAAGTGGAGCCTAACATTAGATTCCACTCATAGTTCGTTACTCCATTCGAACATATAGGTAGGATGACTTGACCTCTACTAAGCAGAGGAAGAGGCTAGTTTAGAGGCAATCCCAAGGGTGGAAAACCTCCTTATTGGCCACCCAATAGAAAATATGTCCTAGCTACCAAAAGTACACCTACTATCCATATAAACTTAAACTCTAGTTCTTAGGATGAGTTTTATATGGTTAGCACACCAGCAAGCTCTTCTCAATAGTAGATTCCCATGGAGGTGACACTTGAGCTAGATAGCAATGAAGACCGGGCTCCAAAACAAAGCATAAGTGTATCCAAGTCTATTTGTGAAATAGTTAGACATCAATTGGGAACCTTAGCTTTAACCTCACTTTTCCCTCAAAAAGCTGAGGGTTTGGTAGTTAAGGAAGCCCCTAAGTCATCCATAGGTGTGAAGACTTAGAGGTTCTTTCTGGGAGCATCATCCTTAAGTCAAGAAGTTGATGTAGAACTTGAGGATGATTCATATAAAAAATTAATACAATTACCTTTTGATTGGTACTTGCATTGTGTTCATAATTTAGAAAAGAAAGGGTTAATCCCACAGGGTTAATCCCACATATTTGGTTAAAGCACATGTCATACTACTTTGAAAGAATATGGAAGAACAAATGAAAAAGCTCTAAATCAAGACTAGGATTAGGATTCAGTCTAGTGGGTCCAATCGATGATGATAATTACTGCTTAGTCATTACCTATCATTTGGAATCTAATAGGTTCTTTTCAAATCACCTTAACTCATATGAGGAGCTGTGCTTAGAAACTTTAGATGATCTAGATGATTTTGAAGTCAAAGATGCACCACTAGAGTTCAACGAAGAGATCAAGTCAGCCATCAAAAAGCTCAAGAAAATCAACTTAGGCATTGAAGAAGATCCATGCCCGATATACATCACTTCTTTGTTGAGTGAAATTGAAACCAATGACTTAGTTAGGCTATTGACTAAAATTAAGGACTGCTTTGCATGGAGTTATGAAGAGATGCCTGGATTGGCTCATGACGTAGCGGTCCATAAGCTAGTAATAGCCTACACCCTATCAAGCAAGCTAGCATGTGATTAGACATAGAACAATAGGTCATTTATGAAGTCAAGAAATTGATCGATATTGGCTTCATCCGAAGAAAAATACCCTAGTTAGCCATCATCCCAATTAAGAAAAAATGACCAAATTCACATATGCAGCGATTTTAGAGATTTAAATAAGACATGTCCAAAAGGTGAATTTTCATTACCAATCTCAGAGCTGATGGTGAACATTGCCTCATCTCATGCAGTCTTCTCTTTCATGGATGGCTCATCTAGATATAACCAAATAAAGATGGATCCTAAAGATGAAAGAAATATTGCTTTTAGCACCTCAATCAAAATCTATTGCTATAAAGTCATGCCTTTCGACCTTAAAATGGCGGTGCCTTATACTATACTATGACTCGAATCTTGATGAACTCATTCATTCATCAAAATTAGTCTATATCGATGATTTTGTGGTCAAAAGTAGAGAAAAGAAAGACTATCTCTTTGATTTGGGAGTAGTTTTTGAATAGTTAAGACAATTTAACCTCAAAATGAACCCCCTAAAGTGTACATTCAGAGTAGCTTCAGGGAAATTCCTTGGGTTTATTGTCTGACATCAAGGAATTGAAATAGATCTGAAGAAGATCAAGGTGATATTAGAAATGCCACCCCAAAAAGTTTAACTCAACTCAGATCATTCTAAAGGCGGTTGGCATATCTAAGATGCTTTATATCCAACTTATCAGGAAGATGTCAACCATTCTCAACACTTGTCAAAAAGGATGCCAAGTTCAAGTGGGATGATAAGTGTGAGCATGCCTTGAAGACATCAAGCATTACGATGATGCCATGGTTCTAAACTATCTCCAGCTTATACTTTACTGCTATGTTAGGTGACTACCTTGGTGCTTTGTTGGCCAAAGGCAATGATGAAGGGAAGGAAAATGCACTATACTACCTCAGTCATCTAATCCTTGTCTGCTGAGGCTAATTATCCACCCATTGAGAAGCATTGCCTAGCTTTAATCATTGCATCCCAAAAGCTACACTACATGCTTCCTTATAAGGTGAACTTAATCTCTAAGATAAATCCAATATAGTATCTCATGACACAGCCTACACTATCCAAATGGTTGGCACGATGGTCCATGATCCTCTCGTAGTTTGACATTACCTTCATACCCCTCCGTGCATTGATAGGATAAGCACTAGTGAATTTCTTAGCAACACACCCACTTCTTGCTTCACTTAATGATGATCTCTCTGATAAACAAATCATGAACTTAGGGGATACTAGCATTCACCGTGAGATGTACTTTGATGGTGTCCTCTCAAGAGGAGAAGAACCATAATATTATTCAAAGGCAAAGCAGGAATAGTTCTCTTAACTCACGAGCGATGATGAGATTCTCATATCATCTATCTAATCCTTGCACCAACAATGAAGTAGAATATGAGGCTTTGATTGTCTGAGTTAGCCATTACTCAAGCATCCAAAACATCAACATCTTGAGGATTCTCTAGTTATCAACCAAATCTTGGTCTATAAGGTTATAAAGCCCAAGCTCCATCACTATCACAAGTACACCATGAACTTGTTGGCCTAAATTCTAGAGGTTACCATTTTTAATATTCCTCGAGGAGAGAACACCATAGCATATGTTTTAGCCAAGCTTTCCAAGGAGTTAGCATGTCTAGAGGATGAGTCCATATCAATAAAGGTCCAAAATAGATAAGTCTTTTCTCTTATTGATATTGAACTCATCAAAAATACTCTCTCGAAGGGGAGGTTGCCATTGCCAAGAAGGACGAGGAGTTAGATTAGAGAAAACCATTCATGGATTACCTAAATAAAGGTAAACTACCTCAAGAGAAGTCCCAAGCCCATTAAATGAAGCAGAGAGCACTTTTCTATGCTCTTGTGGATGGTGTCCTCATAAGATCGTGACTGAGATACACTCATGATTATGTGGACCTAACCAATTTGGTCTGAAGATGAAAGCCAAGATCAAGAGACTAAGATACTACTAATCATCGATGATTAAAGATTGCATGGATATGGTTAGGTGATGCCACCAATGTTAAATGCACGGTGTGGTCATACACCAACCACCCAAAATTCTACATCCTACATTGGCCTTATGGCCTTTCAAGTTTTGGGATATCGACATAGTGGGTCTGATTGATCCTCATTTTTCCAAGGGTCATCAATTCATCTTAGCTGCTAATGACTAATTTTCCAAATGGCTGAAGGCGATTCCACTCAAAGAGGTCACAACTCAGGATGTGCTCCAATTTTTAAGGAACTATATCGTATATATGTTTAGAGTGCCTTGAAAATTATATCTGATAATGATGCGCATTCAAAACGAGATCAATAACTTTGCCCAAAAATATAGCATTTATTGGAGATATTCTACCATCGACTACCTTAGGGAAAATAGCTTAGCAAAAGCCTTTAACAAAACTCTCATCCAAATACTAAAGAAGACACTCGACAATAACAATTGACAGTGGCATGAGCAGTTAGTTGAAGCCTTGTGGGCCTACTACACAACATATATAACTCCAATTAAGTCTACTCCTTTATCCATAATGTATGGGTTTGAAGGTGTTCTACCATTAGAAGTTCAACTCTCATCACTATGGATAGCTGTCAGTAGAAAAATCACAAAAGAGCAAAATGCCAAGTTGCAGTTAGAAGAGCTCGAAGGTTTGGAGGAGAGATGCCTACGGGCATGCCAAAACATTGAGTTATACAAAGCTAAAATGATTCAAGCTCACAACAAGTTGGTCCATCCTTGAGCTTTTCAAGTAGGAGAGCTTATTATAGTTATAAGGAGACTGATTATTGCTCATCATAAGATGGGATGCAAGTTTGAACCCACTTGAGAAGGCCCTTTTACCGTAGAGAAGACCCACCTAGGAGGATCTTATTAGCTTATTAATCATAAGGGATAGAGCCCAATACTTCCAATCAATAGGTTCTACTTAAATAATTATTATAAATCATGTTTAAAAATAATTATCATCAATGAAAATTCCATTTCAAATTTAATCTCTTACATCTTGAAAGCATTCTTATTTGTGAATCAGCCATGATGTGTTTAGGATAGGTGTAAGGAACTTGAGTCCTCCTATCCTTCGACATAATAAACACAAACTACACACAAACATATAAAATAAACACATATCTTTTATATGCTTTTTCTTGAGATAACCTCAACAACACTCACTCAGCTACTCTTGGTGTGGCGTGCCACCCACTGCTAGTGTGTCACCTAAGTGGTATTCTTACTTTGGAGGATGTAAGTCTGCTATGCTTTTCTTCCTCACTTGGCTACTGCACATTGATGAGCGCCTTGTTAGTTTGGTAAGCCTTACTGCATGGCCAGTAAGCTACCTCATGTAGCTTTATTTAAATGGATGTGAGTCTGTTATGCTTTCTTTGTGGATTAGCCTTCGTGCACTGACTGGGTTGAGTAAATTTAAGGTTTAGGAAAAGTCCCCTAGCGGCTCCTTCTCTCTTGACTACTTCAAGTTTCGCTCCAGTCTTTCCTCAGGGCTCCCTACTTAGTAGTCACTCTAGGTCGTAGCATCTATCCCATCGATGATAGACTATCCCAATGATGATTCCACTTGAAAGTTGTAAGCCTACGCTTTCTTTCTAGATTGATCATTGCACAGAACCTTAGGTTGGTTGGTTCTCACTATGCTGATGGATACACCACTCATGCTGATGGATACACCTTAGGTTGGTTGGTTCTCACACCTTAGGATACACCACTTATGGCAATTGTAAGTCTTCTACACTTTCCTCTTGAGTTGGCTACTATACACCTATAAGCTTTCTTTTCAGGGCTCAGGATAACATCCTTAGCAGCACCTCCACTGTGGGCACTATATATGGATCATGTCTTTTACAACCCCATTTAGACACTACCTGGATTATTATCAGATTAGATAGTTCCCCTTTCTTAGTATCCACCCCTATGGTTGGAGAATCCATCCGTGTAGATTCTCCCTTACGGTAGTAAAGTTGAGATAGGTCAAAGCCAACATAGCCAATTCTTAGTGTGGTCCCTCTAGACTAGGTCCACACAAATATATAAAAAAATATGTATTCACTTGTGGATTAGGAGGACACCCTTAGCGATACCTTTTCCCAAGTGCATCATCTTTAGGTGTGTCAAAACTCCCAATAGGAATTACCTAACTACTCTTGAGTTGATATAAGTCCCCAAGACATTCACTTTCATAATAAGTCGGGTTCCATTGTTGTATTGTGCCAATGTTTGTTCCCTTTAGAAGATGTAAGTATGCTATGCCTCCTTCCTAGCATAGCTGTTGCACGAAAGGAAACCCCATAGGTTGGCTAGCTCTACCCCATAGCGATGGCTATCCCTTTGGATTTCGAGATAGGACAAGTTTGATATAGCCCTTCTTAGTGGGTCCATCACTTGATATGGTCCATAAATTAAATCTATCAAATTTGAGCTCATCACATCCCAATGGATATGCCCTTAATTTGAAATCAAACTAAACCAAATAAACTATATCAAATCACATGAAATTAAGATAAAATTAATCCTGACTACTTTTGAGTTGACATAAGTCCCCGACATTCACTCGGTAGTAAGCCCTAGGTTATGTTTATTTATGCATCCGGGTCACCCAGTGGTTGTTCCTTGGAAGATGTAAGTCTGCTACGCCTTCTTCCTAGCATAGCCATTGCACATTGAAAGGCAACCCCTTAGGTTGGCTAGCTCTACCCCGTAGCCGGTATACTATCCTTTTGGATTTGTAAACTTGAGGTATGTCAAGGCTGATATAGACTCTTCTTAGTGGGTTCATCGCACACCAATATGGTCCATATGTTAACTCAGATTAAATTAAACCCAATCTAATTTTTTTTCCAATGGAGTTAAATCACACCCTTCTCCTCAATGGAGGCCCAAATCATATGTAAACAAGTCAATAAAAAAATCAAATTCAAAACTAATCTCCTAGTGGAACCAAATTAAACCAACTCCCCCAGTAGAGTATAAATCAAAAAAATCCAACCAAACCCTGATTCCTAGTGGATACATCCCCAAACAAATCTATGAAATTAAACTCAAATCCCAATCCCCAGTGAATACCCAAAACCTGCTTCTCTAGTGGAAGGTTCATATACTCGATCCCCAGCAGACTCGAGCCCATATCTCTAACAGATATGCCACCACATCAATTAAAATAAAACAAATTAAAGTCAATTCGATCTTAATGCTCAGTGGATTATAGATTCTTATCCAAGTGGAACTTCTTTCCATAAATCATATAATCAAATCAAATTCAAAACTTATCACCAACAGATTTTCTTCTTCTATGCCCTCGATATAGACCCCTCACATGTCATGTCCAATGCATGTGTGATCCCCTAACGGATCTCCCTCCATGTACTTGACATGGAATTCTAATCAAATCTTATTTCTTCTCTTATGCATGCCTTTAATACTTAAACCAAAAGCTAATAATGTATTTCAAATTACATCATCTTAACATTGTAATCAACATTTTTGATTTTTGATGGTGCAAGCTCAAACTAACTATACAATATCATGCTAAAATATTATAGTGTGAATTAACACACTATATTATATTATAATATGATGTTATATTATAATTTGTTATAATATAATATATTGTCTAACATTACACCTCATTAGAATCACTTAAAAGGAACAAATTACAAACTTTTTTTCAAAATATGAATAATGTTCATTTTAGATGTAAAATTGTTATTTTTTTATTAGAAATGGTACAAAATAGCATAATTTTGGTGTTGCTTCCTGGTGTGTGCCATGAATTTGGCCAAATTCTTAAATCTCATCCTTCAAATTAACATTTTTGTGAGTTTTGACCCAATGTATTATAACAAAACATACTAATATGTACAATAATATTTAGTAATACATGACCACATTCATATATATGTGAAGTTATATTGTTATGTACATTATATTTTAATATGCTTTCATATAATATATTATCTTACATTACATATTAAAATGAATCACTTTAAGCAAAAAAATTTATAAAATTTGGTTGAAAAATGAACATTTATTTATTTTGATGGAAAATTTCATTCTTTTGATTAAATGAAACACCATAGCAGACCCCCAATGATGTTCCCTCAATCTTACCTTCAATTTGGCCAAATCCCATCATCTTAGTTTATAAATCAGTATTTTTATGAATTCCACGAGTACAAACTCTACTACATCATACTATAACAAACTAAAATATGCTAAACAATAAGTAGTAATACACAATAGTATGCTATAGTGAATGATTCTACACTATGTAATAGAATCCTATATTATAATACACTATAACATATTATATTACATTGCATATCACATCATGAGGGATTTCTTAAAATAAAAAAAGCATAAATCAAGTCTAAACAATAAAAAACTATATATTTTAATCATATCACTTACATATTTTAAATTGAAATAATACATTATGATGTCATACTCTACTTATTATGAATTTGTCCAAATTACACCATTTCAAAGCCTAAATCAACATTTTTTTAATTAATGCTAGTGTAGGCTCGACAACATGACTGTAAAATACTAAAAGAATTTAAAATGTGCAGAATAATATATTATGATATATAATGCTAATCTATGCTACAATATATAATATTTATTTTGAACATAAAATCTTACTATTTAGATTACAAGTGGCGTAGCACATCTTTGGTACTACAACCTAATTCCCACTTCAAACTTAACAAATTTCATCATCTGATCTATTAAATCAATATTTTTATGATTTATATTAATATAGACTATAGGGCATAATACCATAATATACTAAAACATTTCAAAACATATAACATCCAAAAACACATCACTTGCATGCTCAAATATATGATGCTACATTATACTATAATGTGGTATTATAATATGATTTAGGGTTAGGGTTTAGGTATTCAAATCTCTAATAGTCAAGGGAATGTCTCTGAAGACATTTTCTTTAGCTACCATAACTATCTTAGGATTAGGTCTTCTTTTAGTTCTACTCCTAATGACATCATTTTTCAAGGTTTTGTAATTAGGGTTTAGGGTTAGGGATTAGGGTTAATTTAGGTTTTAGTGTTAATATAGGGTTTAGGGTTTAGGGTTAGTTTAGGGTTTAGGGTTTAGGGTTTAAGGTTGTAGGTTTTAGGGTTTAGGGTATAGAGTTTTAGGGTTTATGGTTTAGGGTTTAGAATTTATGGTTTAGGGTTTTAGGTTTAAGGTTTAGGGTTTAGGGTTTAGAGTTTAGGGTTTAAGGTTTAGGTTTAGGGTTTAGGGTTTAGGTTTAGTGTTTAGGGTTTAGGGTTTTGTGTTAAGGGTTTAGGGTTTAGGCTTTAGGTTTAGGGTTCAAGTTTTAGTTTAGGGTTTAAGGTTTAGGGTTTATGGTTTTTTTAATAGAGAACAAATTTAGATTCAATATTTTTTCTTGTTGATTTCATCAACCATGTAGCACCCCAAGTTTTCTAAGACATAAGAGACGAGATAGATAAAAAATGAGCACCCATAGAGCAAATTAAAAACCTACATAAGTAGAACCATCTCTACTGGTAAGACACAGTTCCATAGCAGTTGGATCGGGTTCTTTAATTTCTCTCCCAGAACCGACCTCTCAGTTGGCGGGATCCACCATCATATCCCAAATCTCTCCCTCCAGAACCATGGGCAACCCCATCCTCCCTCCATAATTACCACTACGACCACCACCTCCATATCCACCGGCACCTCTAGATCCCCCCACCACCCTTGCGATAGCTACCTCGCCTTCTCCTCCCTTTCTAGATTTAGGTGAGCCTAGTTGGGGTGATGTTACTACCATCAGGTTCATTCTTATGGTTTAGGGTTAGTTTAGGGTTTAGGATTTACGGTTATAAGTTTTAGGGCTCAAAGTTTAGGGTTTAGGGTTTAGGCTTTTAAGGTTTAGGGTTTAGGGTTTAGGATTTTAGGGTTTAGGGTTTAGGGTTTAAGGTTTAGGGTCTATGTTTTAGAGTTTAGTGTTTTAGGGTTTAAGGTTTAAGGTTAGTTTTAGTGTTTAGGGTTTAGGGTTTAGAGTTTTTGTTAATTTAAATTAAATAAATCGGTAGGTTTAGGTTTATTTAGTTTAGTTTATTTGAGTTTATTTTATTTAGGTTTATTTTTTATTTTTATTTTATTTAGTTTATTTATTTTAGGTTTATTTATTTTAGTTTATGTTTTTTAGTATATTTTTTAGGTTTAGGTTTATTTTTTAGTTGATTTAATTTTATTTTATTTTTTAGGTTTAGGTTTTATTTTTTATTTTTAGGTTTAGGTTTTAGGTTTTCATTATAGGTTTATTTTTAGGGTTTTATTTTATAGCTTAGGTTTAGGTTTATTTTTAGTTTATTTTATTTCATTTAGTTAAGGATTAAACTTAGGTTTAGGTTTTATTTATTTTAGTTTAGTTTATTTTAGTTTAGATTTAGGTATATTTTATTTTATTTATTTTATTTATTTTATTTTTATTTTAGGTTTAGGTTTTTTTTAGTTTAAGATTTAAGTTTTATTTTTTATTTATTTTTAGGTTTATTTTTAAGGTTTAGGTTTATATTTAGTTTTTATTTTATTTTATTTTAGGTATATGTTTTTTGGTTTTTATTTTATTTAGGTTTTTTATTCTTAGGTTTATTTTATTTTTTAGTTTAGTTTAATTTTTTATTTATTATAGTTTATTTTATTTTTTATTTTATTTTATTTCTAGGTTTAGGTTTAGGTTTTAGTTTAGCTTTTTATTTTATTTTATTTTTAATTTTATTTAGGTTTAAGTTTTTTTATTTATTTTATTTCTAAGTTTTATTTAGTTTAGGTTTAGGTTTTATGTTTATAGAGTTTAGGGTTTAGGGTTTAGGATTTAGGTTTATGGTTTTATGGTTTAGGGTTTAGGATTAGTTTTAGGTTAAGGTTTGGTTTAGGTTTAGGTTAGTTTAGGGTTCAAGGTTTAGGCTTAGGGTTTTAGGGTTTTAGTTTCTTTATGATTTATTTAGATTAAAGTTTAGGGTTTGGGGTTTAAGATTTTAGGGTTTAGTTTAGGGTTATGGTTAGTTGGGGTTTTTAGGGTTTAGGTTTAGTTTAGTTTAGGGTTAGTTTAGGGTTTAAGTTTAGGGTTTTTTAGGGTTTAGGGTCTATGGTTTAGGCTTTAGGGTTTAGGGTTGTTGGTTTAGGGTTTAGGGTTAGTTTAGGGTTTAGGGTTTAGGGTTTAGGGTTTAGGGATTTTTTTAATTTAAGTAAACTAGTAGGTTTAGGTTTATTTAGTTTATTTAACTTATTTTTTATTTATTTTAGTTTATTTTATTTTATTTTGTTTTTATTTAGGTTTATTTATTTTTTTTAGTTATGTTTTATTTTTATTTTATTTTTTAGGTTTAGGTTTTATTATTTATTTTTACGTTTAGATTAAATTTTTTATTTTATTTTTTTAGGTTTAGGTTTTTGGTTTCACTTTAGGTTTATTTTTAGGTTTTATTTTTTAGTTTAGGTTTAGGTTTATTTTTACTTTATTTTATTTTATTTAGTTTAGGGTTTAGGTTCACATTTTATTTATTTTAGTTTAGTTTATTTTAGTTTAGGTTTAGGTTTATTTTATTTTATTTATTTTAGGTTTAGGATTTTTTTTCTTAGTTTAGAGTTTAGGCTTTATTTTTTATTTATTTTTAGGTTTTATTTTTAGGTTCATTTTTTAGGTTTAGGTTTTTATTTAATTTTTATTTTAGGTTTATTTTATTTTTATTTTACATTTAGTTTTTATTTTATTTAGGTTTTTTATTATTTGGTTTATTTTATTTTTTAGTTTTGTTTTGGTTTTTATTTATTTTATTTTAGTTAAATTTTTATTTTTTTTATTTTATTTTATTTTTACATTTAGGTTTAGGTTTATGTTTAAGTTTAGGATTTTATTTTAGTTTAGGTTTTTATTTTATTTTATTTTATATTTTATTTAGGTTTAGGTTTCTTTTTATTTTATTTAATTTTATTTTGTTTAGGTTTATGTTTTTAGGTTTTAGGGTTTAGGGTTTAGTGTCTAGGGTTTAGGGTTTATGGTTGTATTTTTAGGATTCAGGGTTTAGGGTTTAGGGTTTAGGGTTTAGGGTTTAGGGTTTTAGAGTTTATGGCTTGGGGTTTAGGGTTTATGGTTTAGGATTTAGAGTTTTATGGTTTAAGGTTTAGGGTTGTATGTTTAAATTCTGGTTTAATATTTTTTTAATTTTTTTAAATTAAGTATAGTAGGTTTAAGTTAATTTAGTTTAATTTTATTTATTTAGTTTGTTTTTTTTTTTTTTTTGGTTTATTTTATTTTTTTTATTAGGGTTTAGGGTTTTTTTATTTGGGTTTAGGGTTTGTTTTTGTAGTATAGGGTTTAGAGGGTTTTGTTTTAAAATTAAGTAAACTAGTATGTTTAGGTTTATCTAATTTATTTAGATTGCTTTTTTATTTATTTTAGTTTATTTTATTTCTTATTTTTATTTACGTTTATTTTTTATTTTTATTTAGTTTTGTTTATTTATTTTTGGTTTATTTTTTTAGTTTAGGTTATTTATTTTAGTTTATTTTTTAGGTTTTAGTTTAGGTTGATGTTTATTTTTTAGCATAGTTTTATTTTTATTTTATTTTTTAGGTTTTGGTTTTATTTTTTATTCTTTGGTTTAGGTTTAGGTTTTTATTTTTTATTTTTTATATTTAGGTTTTAGGTTTTTATTTTAGGTTAATTTATAGGTTTTTGTTTTTAGTTTAGGTTTAGGTTTATTTTTTTAGTTTATTTTATTTTATTTAGTTTATGTTTTGGTTTAGGTTTACTTTATTTTAGGTTTAGGTTTAGGTTTTATTTATTTTAGTTTAGGTTTATGTTTATTTTATTTTGTTTATTTTAGGTTTAGGTTTTTTTAGTTCAGGGTATAGGTTTTATGTTTTAATTATTTTAGGTTTAGGTTTTATTTAAATTTTATTTTATTTTAGTTTTTGGTTTACTTTATTTTTATTTTACATTTAGTTTAATTTTAATTAGGTTTTTTATTTTTAGGTTTATTTTATTTTTTGTATAGTTTAGGTTTTTATTTATTTTATTTTATGTTAATTTTTATTTTTTATTTTATTTTATTTTAGGTTTAGGTTTAGGTTTAAGTTTTAGTTTTGGTTTTTATTTTATTTTATTATTTTA
This sequence comes from Cymbidium sinense, assembly GCA_021442155.1. Taxonomy (NCBI): domain Eukaryota; kingdom Viridiplantae; phylum Streptophyta; class Magnoliopsida; order Asparagales; family Orchidaceae; genus Cymbidium; species Cymbidium sinense. The sequence goes on from CM038214.1 coordinate 204,918,247, forward strand.
TTTAGGTTTAGGTTTTTTTTATTTATTTTATTTTTTAGGTTTTATTTAATTTAGGTTTAGGTTTTAGGTTTTAGGGTTTAAAGGTTTAGGGTTTAGGGTTTAGGTTTAAGGTTTAGGGTTTAGGTTGTAGTTTAGGGTTTAGGGTTTAGGGTTTAGGGTTTAGGTTTTAAGGTTTAGGTTTAGGGTTTAGGGTTTAGGATTTAGGTTTTAGGTTTAGGGTGCGAGGTTTTAGTTTAGGGTTTAGGGTTTTGGTTTTATTTTTTATTTTTATAGACAAATTTAGATTCAACAATTCTTTTTTTGATTTCATCAACCAAGTAACAAACCAGGAAGTGAGGTAATGACCTCCTTGGGGCTAGCTAAACCTCGTGTTCAAATGTCTAGACTATATTCCTATTACCATTCAATCTTATATAAATCAACACTTGAATAGAGGAAAGATAACTCCACATTCATACACTTAAGCTATAATCACATGCATTTCTTATGTATTTATAACTAGCACCATAACACATATTATTATTCATTTATAAGCTTTTGAAAAATGCATTTGGATTTAATAGTGATAATAGCCACACATATAATAAATAAATCAACACATGCAAGCTTACATAAAGGAAATCCATTTTATTTTACTTGATTTTGAAAAGATGGATGCATGATTAAATGACATACCAAATTTAATATGATTGAAAAGAGGACAATCAAATATAAGCATGTGATTCAACCAAACTAGTTCTTATGGATAATCAAATCAAATAAGATTATTTAAAGCAAACCAAAGCTTCTTTATTAATTAAGTTTTGATTTGATTTGATATAAGAGAAGAGAAATCATCACTTGTTGTTTTAAACCCATTCCCACATTAGTGATTTGATTTAATTTAAAGAAATGTAATTAAGTTGATTTTATGGGTTAATTAAGTTGAACCCTTAATTAGATGAATTAATTACCCTTACATATGTCACCTTAAAGTAATTAACTAAATATTTATGAGCCAACATGATATGCATGGAAAATAAACTTCCAATGATCCTAGAAATAAAAGGCCTAATGCAATTGGCTCATGATTAATAGTTAATTAGATTAAGGACTTAATTAATTACTCTTATGGTTTTCCACACATGACTAACCATATTTCATTAAACTCCTTTAGGTTATTAAACACCCAAAGATCTACCCCATGATTTAATTAATTAAGGTCCGATGTGATGATTTCAATTTGATTAAGTGATTTAATTAATTAGTTAAATCTTAATTAAATTCATTATAAAAAAGGGTAAAATGAAGGGAAAGGGTCCCAACCCTTTTCCTTAGTTCACTTACGATGAACAATGATTAATAAACTTAATTAACCAATTTATTACTATTCATGGGATTAATTAATCATTAATTAACTTAAAAGAGTAGTTAAGGTTTAATTAGTCAATTTTCCTAATTAAGTGAGCAATAAATCCCAAGAAAATCATGGAGGTGAGGTCATCCCATTAAATTAACCCACAAAATTTGGAATTAATTGCTCAAGTAATTAAAATGTAATTAAGCTAATTAATTTTACAATTAAACCTTAATTACTGTTCAAAATTAGTTAAGATCATTTTTAATTAATTCTCCTCTGAAATACTTTTAAAATGAGTATTTATTTATTTGCATTTTTTTATTTCTCTAAGATGTTTTATTTTTAGAAGTTTAAGTCATTAAAAAAGATTAATTAAACCTAATTAAAGCCTAATCTTGTTGGCGCCACATTGCGCATTGACGCGGTGTGGTTTCCACATGTCACCACAGGATTGGCTACTTAAAACTTATCCTACTCAGCACCTAATAGCGATGGTGGACACGCTTTCTTCTATGTCATCTGATCTAAGATTGGATGGCTACGATTAATCTCATAGCTTAATAAGATTAAATCGGATTGATCTAGCATATCTAATCATGATTGTCCATTCCAATCATGTGGAATGGATGGTTCGTGATCTAACGTCACTCGAGTGTGGAAAAAATGGAGTCATTATTGCCACTTGACTGAAGCTAAAGCTCGATCTCAAAAGGATCCCACACCTTCACTACATCGATCATAAGGGATTCAATGGTCAAGATCACATGAGATGCAAGTTTTCTTCAAAAGCTCCAACCCATTTTTGCCTAAGGATCAGTTTTGGAAGCATACCTTGTCAGAGCTCAAAACTGGTGGCTCAAATTATTGAGAAAGCTTCATCTAGTGGTGACGAAGCTTGAGCAGCAATTGGATCAATTTAACATTTAAGTCCATGAACATGATTTGGAGCTTGGCTTTGATCAAGTCCCACCTCCATGCTCGAGAAGCTTGGGAGATGATTCGCTCTTCGATGAGGCCCAAGGAAGGTGCATGCAAAGTTAATTTGAGATTTGATGGAGAAATGGGAAGTTAGAAATGGGAGTGTCTTATTTTGGGATAGACGGGAATGGCATTTTCTGATCGAGGAATGAGCTTAGGAGCTTAGGGAATGGCTCTAGCGGCTTGCCTTGGGTAGCTAGGACTCTGAGGAATGATTTATGTATGTTTGTGTGAAAATGAGGAGGTGTATACCCCTTCATCTTGATCATACAATGGGATTAGGTTTTACTTCTAGTGGTCGCCATCTCATCATGGAGTCATGGGTGGAGGAGGTGTGGCTTGCTTGGTTGAGGTGAGGTGGCTACCAAGGAGGAATCATGGGTGTCCTATGGGTTTCAAATGCTCCAATGGGAGGGTGAGGTGATTTCACCTCCCATGGGTCATGGACCCAACCACCCCTTGATAAGGTGCAGGTCCGCTTATGTGGACCATTGGGAGAGTACCAAGTGGCCAAGGAATGAAAATGACCACTTACATGTGTGATTTGTCTCATGTGATGCCCTTGACCCAAGAGTAAAATGATCATTTCATTGGATTTGATTTGGATAGATTTGAAATGAGCCAAAAGTGGCCCAAATTTCAAGTCAATTGGAGTTGATTTGTTAGTTTGGCTCAATTTGACTCATTTAGGTCAAATTGGGTTAGTTAGTCAAGTTTACCAATTGGTCAAATTGGGTCAAACCAAGGGTCAAGTTCATATGATCATTTGGGATGTTTTGGTTCAATTGGTTTGGTTTAGTTTGGCTTAGATTTGATTTTGGCTCATTTGAATTAATTTGGGTCAAAGGGTTAAGTTGACCAATTTGACCAAATTGGCTAAGTTGGCTTGGGTGTTGGTTTGGTTTAGTTGACCAATTGAAGTTGATTGTAGGCTTTAGTTTTAATTAATTTGGATTTGGTTTTGATTTGGCCAACTTGAACCTTTAGGTCAATTTGGGCTAAGTAGCAATTGGGTTCAATTAGGTCCAATCATTTTGGTCAAGTTCAACAATCAATTTGGAATGAACTTGACCCATTGGTTGCAATGAATTTGATTTATATTTTGATTTGACCTAATTTGGTCTTCTAGGTCAATTTGGGTCAACTTGGGTCAAGAGAGCCAATTGGGTTTGGTTTGACTCAATTGAAGGGCAGGTCATATTCAAATATTGATTTTGATTTGGTATGAATCATTAGTTTCAAGGGATTTAGCATAGGTTGTAATTTAGCTAGTTTGGGTTCATATGGGTTAAGGGGTTGACTTGGTCAAATGACCAAGTCGACTTGGTTTGACCCAATTTATAACAATTGATCAACTTAGGGTGATAAACAATCATGATGGGAGGTTTTGATGGGCTTGGTTCAATCCAATTTGGGTAGCATTAGAACTTGGCTCAAATAGGTCAAATTATCCACTAAAGTGGACCAATTTTTTAGTTGGCTTGATTTTGGGTTGAGTTTGATTTAGTTGAGTTTATATATGGATTTGGGATTGATATATAAATTTAGTTTCAATTGGTTTGTTCAAATGGTTTTGGTTCATTTGAACATTTCAAGTCAAAGTTGGGTTTGACTTGGGTTGGTTTTGGTTTGGCTTGATGATTGAATATTTCATTTATATTTGTGAACATAATTGAAGGTATGATTGATTCATGAAAAAAATCAATTGAATTTGGGATTTGGAATGAAAGAATTTGGCTAAGACGATGGAGTTGGGTCATGTGGCTTAGGTTTGTATTTTTGATTTGGTTTGATTTAAATGTATATTTCATTTAAATTTCTGAAGATGATTGAAAATATGATTGATTTATGAGAAAATTGATTGAGTTTGACTTGATTTGGATTAAGATTTGGCTAAGTCCATGGGATAGGTCATATGGCTTAGGAAGTGTTTTGATTGAATTTGATTTAGTTTGATTTAGTTTTGATCATTTGAATGTATATTTGATTTATATTTAGGAAGATGATTGAAGATATAAATTGATTATGAGAAAAGAAATTAATTAAATTGATTTGGATTAAGATTTGGCTAAGTCCATGGATAGGTCATATGGCTTAGAAGGGCTTCATGTTTGGATTTTATCATGGGCTTCAATCATTTAGTTTTGGAATTTGGGTTTATATTTAGATTTGTATTTGATGCCTAAATTGTACTTGAGGTTTAGTTTGAGAAGATTAACATGGATTGGATTTAGGTTGTAGGCTAAGTGGATTATCCTAATCCCTAAGGCATAACCTAATCCTATGGTTAACCCTTCTAAGTCTTTAGGTTTAGGTTAAGTGTTTACCTAATTGTTAGAAATGTCTTATGACTGGGGAAGTCTTAGTGTCTAGAAGACTCTGAAGTATAAGACAGGAAGATTGAATCCACACTCCAGAAGTGAGGTCAACAAGCCTTAGGCTCCATAGTGTTTCCCTTGGAGATAGATGATTGGAAGACCGAAGCCAAGTTTCACATTATAGACTCGGATACATCTTTCAATGCTTTGCTTGGGAGACCATGGATACATGAGAACAACATAGTTCCATCCTCTTTTCATTGTATCAGTTTGTGAGAGGTTGGATCATGTCAAAGGAGATCTCAAGCCATTTAGTCACGGTCAGATACATGAGGATGCAGCTTACTACCTCCCTCAAAATCAACAAGTCTATTTTCCCAAACTTGGCCAAAGTTTAAAAATAATAGAAAAAGAAAAAGAAAGTGAAAAAGAAAGAGAAAAAAGAAAAAGATAAGATAAGAGAAAAAGAAAATAAAAGGGAGCAGAAATAGACTTGAAGGAGGAAGTGGAGCCTAACATTAGATTCCACCTACAGTTTGCTACTCCATTCGAACATATGGGTAGGATGACATGACCTCCACCAGCAAAAGAAGAAGCCAGTTTAGAGGCAATCCTAGGGGTGGAAAACCTCTTTATTGGTCACCCAATAGAAGATATGTCTTAGCTACCAGGAGTACACCTGCTATCCATATAGACTTAAAATCTAGTTCATAGGATGAGTCTTATATGGTTAGTACACACCAGCTCTTCTCAATAGTAGATTCCCTTGAGGTGACACTTGCTAGATAGCGATCTGGCCCAAAGCAAAGCATAAGTGTATCCAAGTCTATATGTGAAATAATTAGCTATCAGTTGGGAACCTTAGCTCTAACCCTACTTTCCTCTCAAAAAGCTAAGGGTTTGGTAATTAAGAAAGCCCCTAAGTCATCCACAGGTGTAAACTAAGAGGTTTTCTATCATCCTCAAGAGATTCATGTAGAACTTGAGGATGATTCATATAAGATTAATAAAGTACTTTTGATTAGTACTTGCCTTGTGTTTATAATTTAACAAAGAAATGGTTAATCTTACATACTTGGTCAAAGTTAGACTACCAAAGAATATGGAAAGAAAAATGCAAATCACTTAATCAAGATCATGACAAAAGATTCATAGTGGGTCCAATCGATAATGATGATTATGCTTAGTCATCACCAATCATTTGGAATTGATAGGTTCTTTCAAATCACATTAAATCATATGAGAGCTATGCTTAGAAACTTATGATCTAGATGATCTTGAAGTCAAAGATGCACCGCCAAGAAAATATCAAGTCAACCATCGATGAGCTCAAGGAAATCAACTTAGAACTAAGATCCATGCCCAACATACATCGCTTTGTTGAATGAAATTGAAATCAATGACTGTTAGTTATTGATTGATTTAAGGACTACTTTGCATGGAGTTATGAAGAGATTCCTGGATTGGCTCCTGATGTAGCGATCCATAAACTAGCAATAGAGCGTACTGCTAACCCTATCAAGCAAGTTCCTAGACGCATGCGATTAAACATAGAACAACAGTTCATTTCTAAAGTCAAGAAACTGATCGATGTTAGCTTCATCCGGGAAGAAAAATACCCTACTTGGTTAGCTAGTGTCATCCTAGTTAAGAAAAAGAATTATCAAATTCACATATGCATCAATTTTAGGGATTTAAATAAGGCATGTCCAAAAGATGAATTCCACTACCAATCCCAGAGCTGATGGTGGACATTGCCTCATCTCATGTAGTCTTCTCTTTCATGGATGGCTCATCTAGATATAACCAAAAAAAAGATGGCCCTCAAGATAAAAATGTTTTAGAACCGATAATACATTGCTATAAGGTCTTGCCTTTCAGCCTTAAAAAGGTTGGTGCTATAAAATAGCAGGCTATGACTCAAATCTTTAACAAATTCATTCATCATCAAGTCGAGTGCTATGTCGATGATGTCATGGTAAAAAGTAGATAAATGGAAGACCTTCTCTTTAACTCGAGAGTAGTTTTTGAATAGTTAAGATAATTTAACCTTAAAATGAATCCCTTGAAGTGTGCATTTGGAGTAGCTTCAGGGAAATTTCTTGGGTTTGTTGTCCAACACCAGGGAATCAAAATTGATCTGGAGCAGATCAAGATGATATTAGAAATGCCACCCCTAAAAGTTTAACTCAACTCAGATCATTCTAAGAGTGTTTGGCATATCTAAGATGCTTTATATCCAACCTATCGAGAAGATGTTAGCCATTCCCAATATTTGTCAAAAAGGATGCCAAGTTTAAGTGGGATGACAAGTGTGAACATGCCTTCGAAGAAATCAAGCATTACCTAATGATGCCGCCAGTTCTAGCAGACCCTATCATGGCAAGTTGCTTATACTTTACACTACTAGATTAGATGACTCCCTTTGTGCTCTATTGGCCCAAGCCAATGATGAAGGGAAGGAAAATGCACTATACTACCTCCGTCGTTGTCTAATTCTTGCTGAGGCTAATTATCCACCCTTTGAGAAGCATTGCTTAGCTTTAATCTTTGCATCCCAAAAGGTACAACACTACATGTTTCCTCATAAGGTGAACTTAATCTCTAGGATCAATCCACTACAGTATCTCATGACATGATCGACACTATCTGGATAGTTGATACGATGGTCCATGATCCTCTCGCAGTTTGACAGTACCTTCGTACCTCCTAGAAAGGACAAGTGCTAGGATTTCTTAGTACCACACCCACTTCACCAACTCTCTTAGAGTGATGATATCCTCGATGAACAAATCATGAACTTAGGGGATCTAGCATTCACCACTGGGTGATGTACTTTGATGGTGTGGCTTCCTCTCAAAGAGGAGAAGAATCAAAATCTAATATTTTAGGAAAGGCAGGGGTAGGAATAGTTCTCTTAATTCTGGTCCACGATGTGATGAGATTCTCATATCATCTATCCAATCTGTGTACCAAAAACAAAGCCAAATATGAGGCTATAATTATCAGTCTAGAGTTAGCCGTTAATCTAAGCATCTAGAACATCAACATCTTCGGGGATTGTCAGGTAGTTATTAACCAAATCATTGGGTTTTATAAGATTATAAAGCCCAAGCTTCATCAATACCATAAGTACACCATGGAGTTATTGGCCCAAATCCTAGAGATTGCAGTTTATAAGATTCCTCGAGGAGAGAACATAGTATGCTTTAGCCAAGCTTACTAAGGAGTTGGCCAAGGATGAGTCCATATTAATAAAAATCCAGATAAAGTCTTATCCCTTATTGATATTGAACTCATCAAAAGTACTCTTGAAGGGAGGTGCCATTGCCAAGAAGAATAAGGAGTTAGATTGGAGGCAACCATTCATGGATTACCTAAATAAAGGCAAACTACCTCAAGAGAAGTCCCAAGGCCATAAGATGAAGCAGAGAGCACATTCCTATGCTCTTGTGGATGGTGTCTTGTATCGATGGTCTTTCAATCATATGTGGTTATGTTGTTTAACAAGGATGAAGCCTATAAGGTCATGATAGAGGTACACTCAGGATTATGTGGAGCCAACCATTCCAGTCCAAAGTTGAAAGCCAAGATCAAGAGACTAGATACTACTAGTTGATGATCAAAGATTTATTGATGTATGATTCCACCAATGTCAAATACACTGTGTGGTCCTACACCAACCACCCAATATTCTACATCTTACATTGGCTTCATGGCTATTTGTATGTTGGGGTATCGACATAGTGGATCCGATTAATCCTCCTTCTTCCACCTGCTCATCTTAGCTTGCCATCGAATTACTTTTCTAAATGGGTGAAATTAATTTCATTCAAAGAGGTGATAGCACAATATGTGCTCTAGTTATTTAAGAACTATATCATATATAGGTTCGGAGTGCCTCGATGAATTATATCTAATAATTATATTGCATTCAAGAGCACCGAGATCAACAACTTTTCCAAGAGACACGACAAAGATTGGAGATATTCTACCATCAACTACCTGTGAGAAAATGGCTTAGCAGAAGCCTTCAACAAAACTCTCATCTAAATACTGAAGAAGACACTTGACAATAACAAGTGATAGTGGCATGAGCAATTAGTTGAAGCCTTGTGGGCCTACCACACCATATATAGAACTCCAACTTATTCTACTCCTTTCTCCTTAGTTTATGGGTCTGAAGCTATTCTACCATTAGAAGTCTAACTCCCATCACTAAGGATAGCTATGGGTAGCAAGATCACAGCAGAGAGTAGAATGCCAAGTTGCAGCTAAAAGAGATTGAAGGTTTAGAGAAGAGATGCCTGCGAGCATGACAAAACCTTGAGTTATAAAAATCTAAAAGGAATTAAGCCCACAATAAGTTAGTATGTCCTACAGCTTTTCAAGTAGGAGAGCTTATTTTAATTCTAAGGAAACTTATTGTTGAATGTCGTAAGATGGGAGACAAGTTTGAACCCACTTGGGAAAGCCCTTTTACCATAGAGAAGGCCTACCAAAGAGGACCTTATCATCTTATTAATCACAAGAGAGAGCACTTAATGCTTCCAATCAATAGGCTCTACTTAAAGAAATTTTATAAATCATGTTTGAAACTAATTATCATCAATGAAAATTCCATTTTGAATTCAATCTCTTCTATGTTGAAAGTATTCTTATTTGTGAATCTGCCATGATGTGTTTAGGGTAGGTGTAAGGAACTCAAGCTGCATTCTATCCTTCATTGACACAACACAAACACAAACTACACACAAACATATAAAATAAACATAAATATTTTGTCTCAGACTACTCTGAGTTGAGATAACACCCCCAGTGACACTCATTCAGTAGTTGCTCTAGGTCAGGCAGACGTGCTACCCTGCTAGTGTGTCACCCAAGTGGTCTTCTTGCTTTAGAGGATATAAGTATGCTACGCTTTTCTTCCTTACTTGGCCACTACACACCGACGAGTGCCTTGTTAGTTTGGTAGGCCTTACTATGTGGCCGATAAGCTACCTCATGTTGGCTTCGTTTAAGAGGATGTGAGTCTAGTATGCTTTCTTCTTGGATTAACTTTCATACATTTACTGGGTTGAGTATATTTGAGGTTTAGGATAAGTCCCCTAGTGGCTCCTTTCATCCTAACTACTTCAAGTTTGGGTCTAGTCTTTCCTCAAGGCTCCAAGCTTAGTAGTCGCTCTAGGTCAGATAGCATCTATCTTGCTGATGATAGACTATCCCAATGATCAGATCCACTTGGAAAGTTGTAAGACTACATGATTTCTTTCTTGATTGATCATTGCACACTGATGGACTCCTTAGGTTGGTTAGTTCGCTATGGTAATGGATACACCACTCATGCTAATGGATACACCTTAGGTTGGTTGGTTCTCGCACCTTAGGATACACCACTCATGGTAGATGTAAGTTTGCTACACTTTCTCCTTGAGTTGGCCTCCGTACACCTATAAGCTTTCTTTTCCAGGGTTGAAGATAATGACCCTAGCAAAGACTCCACCCTATGGGCACTATATTGATCACATCCTTTGCATTTTTAGTCACTACCTTATTATTGGATTGGATAGTTCCCCTTTCCTAATAACCACACCTGTGGCTGTGGAATTCATCCTATGGATGTGCATATTCTCCCTTTATCCAATAAATTTGAGATAGATCAAGGATGATATATCCCCTTCTCAGTGTTGTCCCTCGCACAACAATAGGTCCATGCAAATATATATACAAAATATACATTTACTTATGGATTAGGAAGACACCCTTAGCGGTACCTTTTCCCAAGTAGGCATCCTATCTTTAGGGCAGTGTTAACAAAACTCCCTATAGGAATCGCTTGACTACTCTTAAATTGATATAAGTCCTCAATGGCATTCACTCAATCACCCCTACGTCAAGTTTCATTTATTGTGCTACCAATAGGTCACCCCAGCAATTGTTCCCTACTTTAGAAGATGTAAGTTTGCTATGCCTTCTTCCTTGCATAGACATTGCACACTGAAAGGCTACCCCTTTGGTTGGCTAGCTCTACCCCACAGCCAGTAGACTATCCCTTTGGATTTGTAAATCTGAGGTAGGTCAAGGCTGATATAGCCCCTTCTCAGTGGGTTCATCACACATCGATAGGGTCCATACATTAATTCAGATTAAATTAAACTCAATCTAATTTTTCCCAATGGAGTTAAATCACACCCTTCTCCCCAGTGGAGCCCAAAATCATATGTAAATAAGTCAAGCAAAAAAATCAAATTTAAAACCAACCTCCCTAATGGAGCCAAATTAAACTAACTCCCTAGTAGAGTCTGAATCAAAAAAATCCTACCAAACTCTTATTCCCAGCAAATACATCCCCAAACAAATCTATGAAATCAAACTAAAATCTTAATCCCCAACGGATAGCCTGAACCTGATTCCCTAGGGGAAGGTTCATATACCCGATCTCTAGCAGACTCAAGTCCATATCTCTAGTAGATATGCCTCCACATCAATTAAAACAAAACAAATTAAAGTCGATTCAACCTTAATCCCCAGTGGATTATAGATTCTTATCTCCAGCAGATTTTCTTCTTCTATGCCCTCGACATAGACCCCTCATATGTCATGTCCACTGCATGTGTGATCCCCTAGCGGATCTCCATCCATGTCCCTGACATGGAATTCTCATCAAATCTTATTTCTTCTCTTATGCACACCCTTAATACTTCAACCGAAAGCCTAATAATGTATTTATTCAAATTACATCATCTTAACATTGTAATCAACATTTTATGATTTGTGATATTGCAAGCTCAAACTAATTATACAATATCATGCTAAACATATTATAATGTGAATTAACAAACTGTATTATATCATAATATATGATGTTATATTATAATTTTCTATAATATAATATATTTTCTAACATTTCACCTCGTTAGAATCACTTAAAAGGAACAAATAACAAAATTTTTTCAAAATATGAATAATGTTCATTTTGGATGTCAAATTGTTATTTTTCTATTAAAAATGGTACAAAATAGCATAATTTTGGTGTTGCTTCTTGGTGTGTGCTGAGAAATTGGCCAAATTCATCCATTTCAACCTTCAAATTAACATTTTTGTGAGTTTTAACCAAATGTATTATAACAAAAGTAAAACATACTAAAATGTACAATAATATTTGGTAACACACCACCACATTCATATATATGTGAAGTTATATTATTATGTACATTATATTTTTAATATGCTTTCAGATAATATATTATCTTACATTACACCTTAAAATGAATCCTTTTAAGCAAAAAATTTACAAAATTTGGTTTGAAAAATGAACAATTATTTTGGATGCAAAATTCTATTCTTTTGATTAAATAACACACCATAGCACACCCCTAATGATGTTCCCTAAAGCTTACCTACAATTTGGCCAAATCACATCATCTCAGCCTATAAATCTATATTTTTATGAATTATACAAGTACAAACTCTACTACATCATACTATAACAAACTAAAATATGCTAAATAATAAGTAGTAATACATAATAGTATGCTATAGTGCATGATGCTACACTTTATTAGGGCATCCTATATTATAATACACTATAACATATTATATTATATTATATTACATTGCATATCACATCACAATGGAATGCATAAGATAAAAAATCATTAAATTAGTCTAAATAATAAAAAGCTATATATTTAGCTGTATCACTTACATATTTTAAATTGAAATAATATATTATGATGTCATGCTCTACGTATTATGAATTTTGCCAAATTCCACCATTTTAAATTCTAAATCAATATTTTTATAAATAATGCTAGTGTAGGCTCGACTACATGACTGTAAAATACTAAAAGAATTTAAAATGTGTAGAACAATATATTATGATATATGATGCTATACTATGCTACAACATATAATATTTATTTAGAGCATAAAATCTTACTTTTTAGAGTACAAATGGTGTAGCACACCTTTAGTACTACAACCTAATTCCCACTTCAAATTTAACAAATTTCATCATATGATTTATTAAATCAGTTTTTTTATTATTTATATTAATATAGACTATAGGGCGCACAATACCATAATATACTAAAACATTTCAAAACATCTTATATCATCCAAAAACACATCTCTACATGCTCTAATATATGATGCTACATTATACTATAATACATGGTATTATAATATGATTTAGGGCATTTAAATCTTTGATAGTCAAGGGAAAGTCTCCTAAAGACATTTTCTTTAGCTGCCATAACTATGTTAGGATTAGGTCATTCTTTAGATCTACTCCTAATGACATATTTATTCAAGGTTTAGGGTTTAGGGTTAGGGTTTAAATTTAATTTAGGTTTTAGGGTTTAGGGTTAGTTTAAGGTTTAGGGTTCATTTAGATTAAGGTTTAGGGTTAGTTTAGGGTTTAGGGTTTAAAGTTTTGGGCTGGGGGGTTTAGGTTTTAGGGTTTAGGTTGTAGGTTTTAGTGTTTATGGTTTAGGTTTAGAGTTTAGGGTTTAGCATTTAGGGTTTAAGGTTTAGGGTTTAGGGTTTAGGGTTTTGGGTTTTGGGTTTTTAGGGTTTAGGAGTTTGGATTTTGGGTTTTTATTTTAGGTTTAGGGTTTAGGGTTTAAGGTTTTTTTAATAGAGAACAAATTTTGATTCAATATTCCTTCTTTTGATTTCATCAACCAAGTAACACCTCAAGTTTTCTAAGATACAAGCCATGACATAGATAAAATATGAGCACTCATAGAGAAAATCAAAAACCCTAGATAAGTACAACCGTCTCTACTATAAAGACAGTGTTCCATAAGCAGCAAATCGGATCGGCCATTCATCAATTTTTCTAGTTCCCATCAGAACAACCCTGCCTCTGAAGTTCCTGGATCTACCGTCACATCCCCAATCTCGCCCTCTGCCACCACCATAGCTATAACCTACATCATTTCTTCTGCCTCCAAAACTACCACTGCTCTGACCACCAACTTTATATCCACCAGGACCTCTTGATCCCCCACCACCATTGTGATAACCGTGGCCTCCGCCTTTGCTTCCATCGCCATATCTAGCTTGAGCCTTGTTGATGGTGATGTTCTTGTTGTCAAGGTTTTGCCCATTCATAGGGTTTAAGGTTTAGGGTTAGTTTAGTGATTAGAGTTTAGGGTTAGTTTAGGGTTTAGGGTTAGTAGGGGTTTAGGGTTTTATTATTGGGTTTGTGGGTTTTAGGGTTTTGGGGTTTTAGGGTTTAGGTTTAGGGTTTGTGGTTTAGATTTAGAGTTTAGGTGGGTTTAGGTTTAGGGTTGTAGGTTTAGCGTTCTAGGTTTAGGGTTAGTTTTATGGTTTAGGGTTTAGGGTTTAGGGTTTAGGATTTAGGGTTTAGGGTATTTTTATAAATTATGTAAAACCAGTAAGTATAGGTTTAGTTAGTTTATTTTTCATTTGCTTGAGTTTATTTTATTTTATTTATTTAGGGTTTGTTTATTTTTATTTAATATAGTTTATTTATTTTAGTTAGGGTTTTATTTTATTTTATTTTTTAGGTTTAGGTTAATTTTTTTAGTAGAGTATTATTATTTTTAATTTTTTAAGTTTAGTTTTATTTTATATTTTAGGTTTAGGTTTTTATTTTATTTTCTTAGGTTAATGATTTAGGTTTTTACTTTAAGTTTATTTTTAGGTTTTATTTTTTAGTTTAGGTTTAGGTTTATTTTTAATTTATTTTATTTTATTTAGTTAAGGTTTAGGTTTAGGTTTAGGTTTTATTTATTTTAGTTTAGGTTTAGGTTTATTTTATTTTTATTTTTTTATTTATTTTAGGTTTAGGTTCTTTTTCTTAGTTTAGGGTTTAAGTTTTATTTTTCATTTATTCTTAGGTTTAATTTTAGGTTTTTCCCAAGGTTTAAGTTTTAATTTAGTTTTTTTATTTTATTATTTGAGGTTTATTTCATTTTTATTTTACATTTAGTTTTATTTTATTAAGGTTTTATACTGGTTTATTTTATTTATAGTTTAGTTTAAGTTTTATTTTATTTTATTTTATTTTTTTTATTTTATTTTATTTTTAGGTTTAGGTTTAGGGTTTAGTTTAGGTTTGATTTCTTTATTTTATTTTATTTTATTTATGTTTAAGTTTTATTATTTATTTTATTTTTTGGTTTTATTTAGTTTACGATTTATAGTTTAGGGTTTAGGATTTTTGGGTTTAGGATTTATGGTTAGGGTTTAGTGTTTTGGGTTTAAGGTCTATAATTTAGGCTGTAGGGTATAGGATTTTTAGGGTTTAGAATTTAGGATTTAGGGTTTAGGTTTAGCTTAAGGTTTAGGGTTAGTTTAGGGTTTATAGTTTAATGTTTAGGATTTAGGCTTTAGGGTTTAGGCTTTTTAGGGTTTAGGGTTTAGGGTTTATGGCTTATGGTTTTAGGGTTTAGGGTTTAGGATTTAAAGTTTGGGTAAGGGTTTAGGGTTTAGGGCTAGTTTAAGGTTTCTTTTTAAGAAAAAAATAAGTAAACTAGTAGGTATAAGTTTATTTAGTTTATTTAGTTTATTAAGTTTATTTTTTATTTATTTTAGTCTATTTTATTTTTTATTTTTATTTAGGTTTATTTTTTTTTATTTAGTTTGACCATTTTCTTTTATTGTAATTTATTTTTAGGTTTAGGTTTATTTTAGTTTAGTCTTATTTTATTTTATTTTTTAGGTTTAGCTTAATCTTTATTTCTAGGTATGGTATAGGTTTTATTTTTTTTACTTTTATCTTTAGGTTTTAGGTTTTTTTTGATTATTTTAGGTTATATTTTTAGTTAAAAGTTTATTTTAGTTTATTTTATTTTATTTAGGGTTTTTAGTTTAGGTTTCATTTAGTTTATTTTAGGTTTAGGTTTTATTTATTTTATTTAGTTTGGTTTATTTTATTTTGGTTTAAGTTTTTTTTTGTTTTTGGGTTTAATTTTTAAAAAATTTATTTTACATTTTATTTTTTTAGGTTTATTTTTAGGTTTTATTTAGTTTTTTATTTTATTTTATTTTAAGTTTATTTTAGGTTTAGTTTTTATTTTATTTAGGTATTTATTTTTTAGTTTAGTTTAGGTTTTTATATATTTTATTTTACTTTTGCTTTTACTTTTTATTTTATTTTTATTTTTTTGGGATTAGGTTTAGTTTTATGTTATGTTTAGGTTTCGGATTCAATTTTTATTTTATTTTATTTTTTATTTTATTTTGGTTTAGGCTTTTTTATTTATTTTATTTTAGGTTTTATTTAGTTTAGGTTTAGTTTTTTAGCTTTTAGGGTTTAGGGTTTAGTGTTAATTGAGGGTTTAGGATTTGGGTTTATGTTTTGGGGTTTAGGGTTTAGGGTTTGGCTTTTGGTTTTAGGTTTAGGGTTTAGGGTTTAAGTTTTAGGTCTAGGGTTCAAGTTTTAGTTTAGGGTTTAGGGATTTTAGTTTTTTTAAATAGAGAATAAATTCAAATTCAACATTTCTTCTTTTTGATTTCAACAACCAAGTAACACACCAAGTTTTCTAAGACACAAGTGATGACCAACATCAAAAATGAGCATACATAGAGCAAATTGAAAGCCCAAGATAACTAGAATCATCTCTACTATAAAGACAGTTTCATAAGCAGCAGATCATATCAGCCATTCCTCAATTTCTCTAATTCCCATCAGAACCACCCTAACCTCTCGAGTAATGGGGTGTACCATCATAACCCCGATCTCTTTCTCCACCACCACCATGACTATAACCTCCATCGCTCTTCCCGCCTCCATTACCACCACTGCTACGACCACCACCTCTAGATTCCCCATCACCACTATGATAACCGTCGCCTCCACCTTCCCCTCTACCTCTAGATGAAGACTGAGCCTAGTTGACAGTGATGTTCCTGCTATGAAAGTTCTGGCCATTCTTATGGTTTAGGTTTAATAGGTTTTAGGGTTTAGGTTTATTTTTTAATTTATTTAGTTTCATTAGGTTTAGGTTTAGGTTTAGGGCTTAGGGCTTAGGGTTTAGGGGTTAGGATTTAGTGATTAGGATTTAGGGTTTAGGGTTCATGGTTTTAGAGTTTATGTTTTAAGGGTTTAGGGTTTAGGAATTAATGTTTATGTTTTTAGGGTTTAGGGTTTAGGGTTTAGTGTCTAGGGTTGTAGGTTTAGGGTTGTAGGTTTAGGGTTTTAGGGTTTAGGGTAAGATTTTAAGTTTAGGATTTAAGGTTTAGGGTTTAGGGTTTATGATTTAGGGTTTAGGGCTTCTTTTTTCAAATTAAGTAAATCAGTAGATTTAGGTTTATTTAGTTTATTTTTTATTTATTTTAGTTTATTGTATTTTTTATTTTTATTTAAGTTTATTTTTATTTTATTTAGTTTATTTATTTTTAGTTTATTTATTTAGTTTAGGTTTTATTTTATTTTTATTTTTAGGTTTTGATTAGGTTTATTTTTTGTTTAGTTTTATTTTTCTTTTTTTTTAGGTTTAGGTTTTTTTTTAGGTTTAGGTTTAGGGTTTTATTTTATTTTTTTAGGTTTAGGTTTTAGGTTTTTATTTTAGGTTTTGTATAGGTTTTATTTTTTAGTTTAGGTTTAGGTTTATTTTTAGTTTATTTTATTTTATTTAGTTAACGTCTAAATTTAGGTTTAGTTTATTTTAGGTTTAGGTTTTATTTATTTTAGTTTAGTTTATTGTAGTTTAGGTTTAGGTATATATTATTTTGTTTATTTTATTTTTATTTTAGGTTTAGTTTTTTTTTTAAATTTTTGGTTTAGGTTTTATATTTTATTTATTTTTAGTTTTATCTTTTAGGTTTAGGATTTTATTTAGTTTTTATTTTATTTTATTTTTATTTTACATTTAGTTTTTATTTTATTAAGGTTTTTTATTCTTAGGATTATTTTATTTTTTTAATTTAGTTTAGATTTTTCTTTAATTTAATTTATTTTTAATTTTATTTAATTCTTAAGTTTTGATTTAGGTTTTAGTTTAGGTTTTTATTTTATTTTATTTTTTTTATTTTATTTAGGTTTAGGTTTTAAATTATATTATTTTAATGTATACTAGTTTAGTTTGTTTATGTTTTGTGGTTTACCAGGTGGATCTTGGTCTAGTGGTAGGGTCTGTGGTGTTTAGGGTTTGGGGCCTAGTTTTTAGGCTTTAGTGGTCAGCTAGAGTTTGGGGTTTTTGGGTTTAGTTTTGGCCAGCTTTGGCCTAAGGTTTAGGATTGATTTAGGCTCAGGTTTGGTTTAGTCAGTTTAGGGTTTAACATTTAGGGTTGGGTTTGTGGTTTAGTTTAACAAGTGGTTAAAGTTTCAGGTTTAGGGTTGAGGATTTAGGGTTTAGGTTTTGACAGGTTTAGGTTTGTGGTTTAGGGCTGGGAGTGTTTTAGGGTTTAGGGTTTTTAGGATTTGTTTAGGGTTTGTGGTTTTTTTAAAAAATAAATTTAAGTAAACTGACAGGTTTAGGTTTATTTAAACTAATTAGTTTATTTCTTTATTTTATTTTATTTCTTACTTTTTTAGGTTTATTTATTTTTGTTTAGGTTTTTTAATTTAGTTTATTTTTTAGGTTTAGTTTTTGTTTATGTTTAATTTTTAGTTTAGTTTTAATTTTATTTTAAATTTTAAGTTTATGTTTTATTTTTTATATTTAGGTTTACATTTAGTTTTTTATTTCATTTTTTTAGGTTCTGGATTTAGGTTTTATTTTTTAATTTATGTTTGGGTTTATTTTAAGTTTATTTTATTTTATTTAGTTTATTTTAGGTTTCATTTATTTTTAGGTTTAGGTTTAAGTTTTATTTATTTTAGATTAGTTAATTTTAGTTTAGGTTTAGGTATATTTTATTTTGTTTATTTTATTTTTACTTTAGGTTTTGTTTTTATTTTTAGTTTAAGGTTTGTGTTCTATTTTTTATTTACTTTTAGGTTTAGGTTTTTATTTAGTTTTATTTTAGGTTTATTTTATTTTTATTTTACATTTAGTTTTTTATTTTATTTAGGTTTTAGGTTTATTTTATTTTCTAGCTTAGTTTTGGTTTTATTTATTTTATGTTAGCTTTGATTTTTTTATTTTATTTTATTTTTAGGTTTAGGACTAGGTTTAGGTTTAGGTTTAGGTTTAGTTTAGGTTTTAGTTTTATTTTATTTTTTTTTTTATTTCATTTGGTCTAAGTTTATTTATTTATTTTATTTATGTTTCTTCTTTAGGTTTTTAGGTTTTAGTTTTTAGGGTTTAGGGTTGTAAATTTTAGGATTTAGGGTTTAGGGTTTATGGTTTAGGGTTTGTGGTTTAGTTTGGTTGTAGGTTTAGGTTTCTGGTTTATTTATTTATTTTTAAATTAACCAAATCAAGTTTAGATTATTTATTTATTTTTTTATTTATTTTAGCTCATTTTAATTTTACTTTTTTATTTTTTATTTTGTTTATTTATTTTAGGTTTATTTATTTTATTTATTTTGGTCGAGGTTCAAGTTTAGGTTTATTTTTTAGTTTAGTTTTATTTTATTTTATTTTGGTTTTGTTTAATTTTTATTTTAGGTTTAGGCTTAGGGTTTAGAGTTTAGGGTTTTAGGGTTTGTGTGCCTTTTATGGTTTTGTAGGTCAGATTTAGGGTTTTTTTTGTGAGTTTGTGTTTAGGGTTTAGTGTGAGGTGGGATGAGGTTTAGAGTTAGTCTTGTTTGCTTTATTTTAAGGTTTCCTAGTATTTGGTTTAGGGTTTTTTTTAAAATAAGTGAATAACAGTTTAGTAAATTAGTTTAATTTAATTTATCTTTTATTTATTTTAGTTTATTTTATTTTAGGTTTTATTTAAGTTTATTTTGTATTTATTTTATTTAGTTTATTAGTTTTAGTTTATTTATTTTAGTTTAAGTTTTTATCTTTAGTTTATTTCTAGGTTTGGTTTACATTTAGGTTTATTTTAGTTGAATTTATTTTTTACTTTATTTTTAGGTTTAAGTTTAGGGTTATAGGATTTTAGGTTTTATGGTTTATGGTTTGGTTTATTTTAGTATTAGGCTTGTGTTTTTTAGGTTTAGGTTTAGGGTTAGGGTTTAGTGTTTAGCTGCAGTTTAAGGTTTTAGGGTTTAAGGTTTAAGATTCTTTAGTGTTTAGGTTTGGGGTTTAGGATTTTAGGTTTTTTCAAGGGTTTAGGGTTTTTATGTTTAGGATTCAAGTTTTAGGTTTAGGATTTAGGTTTTAGGTTAGGTTTATTTTTAAATTAAGTAAACCAAGTTTTTTTAGTTTATTTTAGTTTATTTTTATCCATTTTAGTTTATTTTATTTTTTATCTTTATTTAGGTTTATTTTTTATTTTATCTTCCTTATTTTATTTCTTTTAGCTTTATTTATTTTATTTAAGTTTTTTATTTTAGTTTCTATTTTAGGTTTAGGTTTATGTTTATTTAGTTTTTTTTTATTTTATTTTTAGGTTTTAGTTTTATTTTTTATATGGTTTAGTTTAGGATTTTATTTTATTTTTTATGTTTAGGTTTTAGTTTTTTATTTTTGGTTTATTTTTAGGTTTTATTTTTAATTTAGGTTTGGGTTTATTTTTACTTTATTTTATTTTATTTAGTTCGTATTTTAGGTTTAGGTTTTATTTATTTTAGTTTATTTTAATTTATGTTTATTTTATTTTGTTTATTTTAGGTTTATTTTTTAGTGTAAGGTTTAGGTTTAATTTTTTATTTATTTTTAGGTTTATTTTTAGTTTAGCATTTTAGTTAGTTATTCATTTTATTTTATTTTAGGTTTATTTTATTTTTATTTTTCATATAGTTTTTACTTATTTAAGTTTTTTATTTTTAGGTTTATTTTATTTTTTAGTTTAGTTTAGATTTTTATTTATTTTATTGAAATTTAGTATTTATTTATTTTTATTTTATTTTTTAACTATAGGTTTAGGTTTAAGTTTAGGTTTTAGTTTAAATTTTTATTTTGATTATATTTTTTTATTTTATTTAGGTTTAGGTTTTTATTTATTTTATTTTTGGGTTTTATTTAGTTTAGGTTTAAGTTTAGCTTTCAGGGTTGGATTAAGGCCAGGTTTATTTTATGGTTTGGGATGTTTTAGTGGTTGGGGTTTAGGGTTTTATCATTTAGGTTTAGGTGTAGGGTTAAGAGTTGAGTTTAGGTTTACTGAAGGTTTTAGGGTTGTGGTTTCGTGTTTAGGATTTAGGGTTTTAGGGTTTTGGATTAGGGTTGTGAGTTAGGGTATATGGTTAGTTTTAGGGTTTAGAGTTAGGGCTTTTTTATTATTTTATTATTTTTTTAGTTTTAGGGTTTTGGGTTTAGGTTTTAGTTTAGGGTTTAGTGTTTTTGGGTTTATTTTAATAGAGAATAAATTTAGATTTAACATTTCTTCTTTTTGATTTCATCAACCAAGTAACACACCAAGTTTTCTAATACACAAGCGAAGACATAGATAAGAAATGAGCACGCATAGAGCAAATCAAAAATCCTAGATAACTAGAACCATCTCTATTGTAAAGACACAATTCCATAAGCAGCTGATCGGATCGACCGTTCTTTATTTTCTCTAGTTCTCATCGGAACAACCATGACCTCTCTGGTAGCAGAATCGACCATCATATCCTTAATCTCTCCCTCCACAACCACCACAGTTGTTATCTTAATCGCTCCTCCCGCCTACATAACCACCACTGCTCTGACCACCAACTCCATATCCACCAGTACCTTGAGATCCCCCACCACCACTGTGATAACCACCATCTCCTCTTTCGCTTTCACTGCCAGATCTAAACTGAGCCTGATTGACGATGACATTTCTGCCATCACGGTTCTTCCCATTCTTAGGGTTTAGGTTTATTAGTTTTTAGGGTTTAGGTATATTTTTTAATTTTTTTAGTTACTTTAGGTTTAAGTTTAGGGTTTGGGGTTTAGGTTGGTTGTGGTCTGTGGGTTGGTTTTTAGGTTTAGGGTTTAAGATTCAAGGTTTAGGGTTCAGGGTTAGGGTTTAGTGTTTAGGCTTTAGGGTTTAGGGTTTTTTATTATTTAGGGTTCAGGGTTTGGGGTTTAAGGTTATAAGTTTAATATTGTAGGTTTAGGGTTAGTTTTGGGGTTTACGATTTAGGATTTAACGTTTAAGATTTAGGGTTTAGTTTTTTTTTTAATTAGTAAATAGGTAGGTTTAGATTTATTTAGTTTACTTAATTTATTTTACTTAATTTTTATGTTTATTTATGCTTATTTTTTATTTTTATTTAGTTTAGTTTATTTATTTTAAGTTTATTTATTTTTGTTTAGTTTTTTATTTTAGTTTCTTTTTAAGATTTAGGTTTAAGTTTATGTTTATTTTTAAGTTTAGTTATATTTTTATTTTACTTTTGAGGTTTATGTTTTATTTTTTATTTTTAGGTTTAGGTTAAGGTTTTTATTTTATTTTATTAGGTTTAGGTTTTAGGTTTTTATTTTAGGTTTATTTTTAGGTTTTATTTTTAGCTTAGGTTTAGGTTTAGTTTTAGTTTAGTTTATTTTATTTAGTTAATGTTTATATTTAATTTTAGGTTTAGTTTATTTTAGGTTTTTATTTAGGTTTTATTTATTTTAGTTTATTTTATTTTAGTGTAAGTTTAGGTTTATTTTATTTTTAGTTTAGGTTTAAGTTTTTTGTTAGTTTAGGGTTCTAGTTTTAGTTTAAAATTTAGCATTTTTGGCTATTCTTTTATAGAGAACAAATTTAGTTTCAACATTTCTTCTTTTTGATCTCATCAACCAAGTAACACACCAAGTTTTCTAAGACAAATGTGACGACATAGATAAAAAATGAGTATGCATAGAGCAAATAAAAAACCCTAGATAACTTGAATCATCTCTACTGTAAAGACATAATTCCATAAGCAACAAATCAGATCGATTGTTCATCAATTTCTCCAGTTTTCATCAGAACCACCCTGGCCTCTTGAGTAGCGGGATTGACCATCATATCTCCGATCTCTCCCTCTACCACCACCACCGTTATAACCTCCATCGCTCCTCCCACCTCCATAACCACCACTGCTCCAACCACCACACCTCCATATCCACTAGCACCTCTATCCCCATAACCACTATGATAACCACCGCCTCCGCTTTTGCCTTCACTGCGAGATCTAGATTAAGCCGGGTTGACATTGATGTTCCTGCTATCAAGGTTCTGCCCATTCTTACAGTTTAGGTTTAGGTTTATGTCTATTTGGTTTTAGGGTTTAGGTTTATTTTTTATTTATTTAATCACTTTAGTTTGTGTCTGTGTGGTCTGTGGAGTGGTTTGGGGTTTGTGGTTTGTGGTTAAAAGTTATGGTTTAGGGTTTAGAATTTAGTGTTTAAGTTTTTTATTTTTAATTAAGTAAACTTGTAGGTTTAAGATTATTTAGTATATTTACTTTATTTTATTTATTTTAGTTTACTCTTATTTTTATTTTAATTAGGTTTATTTTTATTTTATTTAGTTTAGTTTATTTATTTTAGTTTAGTGGTTTTATCTTAGTTTATATTTTTTTTTTGGTTTAGGTTTTGGTTTAGGTTTATTTTTTAGTGAGTTATATTTTACTTTTATTTGTTAGTTTTAGGTTTTTTTTTTATTTCAGTTTAGGGTTTAGGTTTTTATTTTTTATTTTAGTTATTTTAGATTTTATTTTTGTTTATTTGAATATTATTTTTAGTTTGGTGTTGGTTTAATTTTAGTTTATTATATTTTATTTAGTTTAGTTTAGGTTTAAGTGTTATTTATTTTAATTTAGTTTATTTTAGTTTAGCTTTAAGCTTTATTTTATTTTAATTTTATTTTAAGTTCACGCTTCTATTTTATGATTTTAGGTTTTATTAATGATTAGGTTTTATTTTAAGTTTATCTTTTTAGTTTAGGTTTTATTTTGTTTTATTTTATTTTATTTAGATTTATTTTATTTTATTTTACATTTAGTTTTATTTTATTTAGGTTTTATCTCAGTGTTCATTTTTTTTTTAGTTTTAGGTTTTTATTTTATCTTTATCTTTTTCCTTATTTTTATTTTATTTTATTTTAGTTTAAGCCTTTAGCTTTTTCTTTTATCTTTATCTATTTATTTTATCTTTATCTGATTTTAAGCCTTATTTAGCCTAGGTTTTGTGAGCTCAGTATTCAGTGTGTGGCTCTCTCAAGTCCAGTGGCCTGGCTCAGTGGCCTGTGGCTCATGATCAGTCAGTGGCCTAGCTCAGTGGCCTGGCCTGGCTCTAGTGCTCAGCCAGTGGCCTGGGAGCTCAAGACGCAGGCATGGTCACCAGTGGCTCAGTGTCAGCCTGGGGCCTGTGGCATGGCTCATGGCTCACCTCAGTGGCCTGTGGTCTTTACGATCATAGCCAGGTCCCTGTGTCACCAGAGCCTGTGGCCCAGGATCATGACTCCAGGCTCAGTGTGTCAAAGTGCCTTGGGCCTGGCTCAGACCCAGGGCTCAGGCCTGGGGCCGCCTTGGGGCCTTGGATCTGGGGCAAATCCGTGGTCAGGCCTGCTCAGCCTCAGGTCAGCCTTATGGTCCAAGGCTCAGTGGTCTGGGGCCCAGGATCGAGTGTGCCTAGGGCTCAGGTCAGCTGTCCGTGGTCTCTTTTATTTTAAAATAAGCAAACCTGGATTTTATATTTATTATTTATCTTTGTTTTATCTTTATTTTATATTTAGTAGATTATTTATCTTAGTCTTGGTTATTATAACATTTTGTGCCTTTAGTTTATGTTTATTTTAAGTTTAGTTTTATTTTATTTTATTTTTAAAGTGTGTTTTATTTTATTTTTTAGGTTTTAGTTTAGGTTTTTTATTTTATTTTAGGTTTAGTTTTATGTTATTCTTTTAGGTTTATTTTTATGTTTCTATTTTAGTTTATGTTTAGTTTATTTTAGTTCATTTTATTTTATTTATTTTAGAGTTTAGTTTAGTTTATTTTGGTTTGCCAGTTTTACTTATTTTAGTTTCATTTTATTTTATAGGTCTAAGTTTTAATTTGTTTATTTTAGGTTGTTTTAGTTCTTTTTTACGCTTTTTTATATTTTTGGTTTATTTTTTGGATTATTTTTAAGTTTAGGTTTTATTTAATTTTTATTTTATTATATTTTAGTTTATTTTATTTTAATTTGCATTTGGGTTTTATATTTTATGTTTTTCTATTTTAGGTTTATTTTATTTTTTTAGTAGTTTCTTAATTTGACCTTATTTGTTTTAATTTTTATATATTATATTTAGATTTAGGCCTTTAGTTTTTTTATTTAATTTATTATTTTATTTATAGCCTTTTAATAGGTCTATAGCTGGCCTAAGCCTCATTTTAGTACTCAGATCTGTGATCTAAGTGTCTGGCCTGTTTAGGGCCCAGTGTTTCAGGCCTGTGGCCCAAGTGGGGGCCAGGGCCCAGGCTTAAAGAGCTCTCAGAGCTCAGGCTGCATAGCCTGGGGCTCAGTGGCCCAGTGGACGGGCCTGTGTCCCAGTGGTCAGGTTTTCCATTACATTTTACTCAGTTTCAGGGCCTATCATGATCTAGCACTCACTACCCAGGCCTAGTGGCAGTGGCCCAGGTCACTGTGGCTAGTGGTTTGCACAGGCCTGTGGTGGGCCTGTGACTCAGTATTTGGCATCAGTGGGCTGCAGGATTTAGTGGTCTTAGGTTTATTTTATCTTCTAGTTTAGTTTAGGTTTTTATTTATTTTATGGTGGCAAATTTTGATTTTTTTTATGTTATTTTATTTTAGGTTTAGACTAGTTTAGTTTAGTTTAGGCTAGTATTAGTTTATGTTTTAATTTAATTTAATTTTTTTATTTCATTTGGTCTAAGTTTATTTATTTAATTTATTTATAAGTTTCTTTAGTTTTGGTTTAGATTTTTAGGTTTTTAGGGTTTAGGGTTTAGGGTTTAGGTTTTAGGGTTGTAGATTTTTGGATTTAGTTTTAGGTTTGTACATAGTTTCTTTAAGGTTTTTTTTATTTGATTTTTAAATTAACCAAATCAGGTAGGATTATTTAGTTTATTTTTTATTTATTTTAGTTCATTTTAATTTTTTACTTTTATTTTATTTGGTTTAGTTTATTTATTTAGTTTATTTATTTTAGTTTATTTATTTTATTTATTTATTTTACTTATTTATTTTGATTTAGGTTGGTTTAGGTTTATTTTAGTTTAGTTTATTTTATTTTATTTTTTTGTGTTTATTTAATTTATTTAGTAGGCTTCAGTTTAGGCTAGTTTGTGGTCTTAGGTTCATGCTTATTTTGGGCCTTCAGTGTGTGATAGTTAGGGTTTTGTGGCTCAGGGTAGTAGTAGTTCTTGGGCCTGTGGTTGAGTAGTGTTTAGCTTTTAAGCCTAGATAGTGGTATGATTTTTTTAAAACCCAAGCAACTGATGTGAGTAATTTAGTTCACTTAGTTATCTTTATCATCTAGTATTTATCTTAGTTTTATTTTATCTTTGTATTTATCTTTGTATTATTTATTTTATCTTTAGTTTATGTTTTTATTTTAGTTTATCTAGGTCCAAGCTTAGTTTATTTTTTTATTTGAGTTTTATTTTTAATATTTTTTAAGTAGGTTAGTGTCATTTAGGTTGTGGGTGTGGTAGGCTAGCTTTAGAGTTTTGGGTTTAGGTTAGGGTCAGGTTTAGGGTTTCAGTTTAGGGTTTATTGTTTAGCAGCCTTAGGGTTTTGTATTTAAGGCCTAGGATTTCTTTAGTTTTTAGGTTTTGGATTTAGGATTTTGTGGTTATTTTCAAGGGTTTAGGTTTAGGTTTTATGTTTAGGATCCAAGTTTTAGGTTTAGATCTGTTTTAGGTCAGTTTATTTTAAATTCAAACCAAGTATTTTAGTTTATTTAGTTTATTTTTATCCATCTTAGTTTATTTTATTTTTTATTTTTATTTAGATTTATTTTTATTTTATCTTCTTTATTTTATTTCTTTAGCTTTATTTATTTTAGTTTAATTTTTTATTTTATTTATTTTAGGTTTATGTTTATTGTTTAGTTTAGTTTTATTTTTATTTTATTTTTTAGGTTTTAGTTTTATTTTTTGTTATATGGTTTAGGTTTAGGATTTTATTTTATTTTTTTATGTTTAGGTTTTAGTTTTTTATTTTTGGTTTAGTTTAGGTTTTATTTTTTAGTTTAGGTTTGGGTTTATTTTTACTTTATTTTATTTTATTTACTTTAGGGTTTAGGTTTAGGTTTTATTTATTTTATTTTAGTTTATTTTAATTTAGGTTTATTTTAGGTTTACTTCTAGTGTAATGTTTAGGTTTCATTTTTTATTTATTTTTAGGTTTATTTTTTAGGTTTAGGATTTTAGTTAATTTTTTATTTTATTTTATTTTAGGTTTATTTATTTTATTTTCATTTAGTTTTATTTATTTAAGTTTTATTTTAAGTTTATTTTATTTTTAGTTTAGTTTATTTTATTATTTTTATTTAAATTTAGTTTTATTTTTATTTTATTTTATTTTAGACATAGGTTTAGTTTAAGTTTAGGTTTTATTTTGATTATATTTTATTTTATTTAGGTTTATGTTTTATTTATTTTATTTTGGGTTTTATTTAGTTTAGTTTTAAGTTTTAGCTTTGGGTTGGGGGATTTAGGTTTATGGTTTATGGTAGTGGATGCCAGGGTTAGGGTTTTAGGTTTAGGATTTGTGGTTTTAGGTTTAAGTGGATTAGGTTTATGGGTTGGGTTAGGTATATGGTTAGTTTTAGGTTTAGTCAGACCTTTTCATTATTTTTTATTTTTTTTAGTTTTATGGTTTAGGGTTTAGATTTTAGTTTAGGTTTTGTTTTGGGTTTATTTTAATAGAGAATAAATTTATATTTAACATTTCTTCTTTTCGATTTCATCAACCAAGTAACAAACCAAGTTTTCTAATACACAAGCGACGACATAGATAAGAAATGAGCACGCATAGAGCAAATCAAAAACCCTAGATAACTAGAACCATCTCTACTATAAAGACATAGTTCCATAAGCAGCAGATCGGATCGACCGTTCTTCATTTTCTCCAGTTCCCATCAGAACAACCATGACCTCTCTAGTAGCAGGATCGACCATCATATCCTCGATCTCTCCCTCCACCACCACCACGGTTGTAATCTCAATCGCTCCTCTCGCCTACATAACCACCACTGCTCTGACCACCAACTCCATATCCACCAGTACCTTGAGATCCCCCACCAGCACTGCGATAAACACCACCTCGTCTTTCACTTTCACTGCCTGATCTAGACTAAGCATAGTTGACGATGACGTTTCTGCCATCAAGGTTCTTTCCATTCTTAGGGTTTAGGTTTATTAGTTTTTAGGGTTTAGGTATATTTTTTAATTTATTTAGTTACTTTAGGTTTAGTTAGTGGGGTTTGTGGTTGTGGTTAGTTTTGGGTTTAGGTTTTAAGATTGTGGTTGGGTCTGTGGTTATGGTTTAATATTCAGTTTGGTTTGTGGTTTAGGGTTAGTTTTGGGGTTTAGGGTTTAGGATTTAATGTTTAGGATTGTGGTTCAGCTTTTTTTTTAATTAAGTAAACCAGGTTTAGGTTTATTTTGTTTACTTAATTTATTTTTACTTATTTTTTTTATTTTATTTATTATTTTTATTTTTGTTTAGTTTAGTTTATTTATTTTAAGTTTATTTATTTTTGTTTAGTTTTTTTTGTTTTAGTTTCTTTTTAGGTTTAGGTTTAAGTTTAAGTTTATTTTTAAGTTTAGTTATATTTTTATTTTATTTTTGTGGTTTATGTTTTATTTTTTATTTTTAGGTTTAGGTTAAGGTTTTTATTTTATTTTTTAGGTTTAGGTTTTAGGTTTTTATTTTAGGTTAATTTTTAGCTTAAGTTTAGGTTTAGTTTTAGTTTTGTTTATTTTATTTAGTTAAGGTTTATGTTTAAGTTTAGGTTTAGTTATTTTAGGTTTTTATTTAGGTTTTATTTATTTTAGTTTATTTTATTTTAGTGTAGGTTTAGGTTTAAGTTTTTTTTAGTTTAGGGTTCTGGTTTTAGTTTAGAATTTAGCATTTTTGGCTATTTTTTAATAGAGAACAAATTCAGTTTCAGCATTTCTTCTTTTTGATCTCATCAACCAAGTAACACACCAATTTTTCTAAGATAAAAGCGATGACATAGATAAAAAATGAGCACGCATAGAGCAAATAAAAACCCTAGATAACTCAAATCATCTCTACTGTAAAGTCACAATTCCAGAAGCAATAAATCAGATCAATCGTTCTTCAATTTCTCCAGTTTCCATCAGAACCACCCTGGCCTCCAGACTAGCGGGATCGACCATCATATCTCTGATCTCTCCCTCTACCACCAAGTTTATGTTTTGGGGTTTATTTGGTTTTATGCTTAGTCTTTAATTAGGTTTATTGGGGTTATTATGGTCTAATGTTTTTTTAGTTTTGTTTTAATTTTTGGTTTTTATTTAGTTTTAGTTTAGAGGGTTTTATTAGTTTTAGTTAGGTTTTTAGTTTAGTTATTATTTAGTTATTAGTTTAGGGTTTTATTAGTTTTTTTTATTAGTTTTTATTGTATTAGTTATTTTTAGTTTAATTTGTTTTTATTAGGTTTATGGGGTTCAATTTTAGTTTAGTTTATTAGTTTTGTTTATTTTTAGTTTTATTATACAGGGTTATATTGGTTTGGTTTTATTAATTTAGTTTATTTTTATTTTATTAGTTATTATTATATTAGTTTTAGTTAGTTTATTAGTATTACCATTATTATATATTATTATTATTATTATTATATTATATTATTATTATTATTATCATTTTATTAGAAGATAGCTCTATTTTTTGGTTAGCTAGTATTTTATTATTAATATTATTATCTTTAGTTTTATAGCCATAGTTAGCTCATCATTTTATTTTATTTTTAGTTTTATAATAGTAGTTTTATTATCATGCTTTATTATTCTATTATATTTCAATAATTTGTTTTATTTTCAGTTTAGTCAGGGCCTATGGTCAGCCTGCCCAGGTCAGATTAAAGCTCAGTGGATTTAGGCTCATTTAAGGCCTGGCCTAGTTTAGTAGTGCCTGGTTTGGCCTTTTGTCAGATTTAGGTTTGAGGCTCAGTGGGGTTAGTGTTATGGTTTTAAGCCAGGTTTTAGGGTCAGGGATTCTTTAGGCCATTTTAGTCTGTTAAGGCCCAGGCCTAGTTTGGCTCAGTTTGTGGTTTATGATTTTATGTGGTTTTTTAAGGTTTTAAAGTAAACAACCAGTTTAAATTTATTTAGTTTTATTTTATATTTTTTTATTTCAGTTTATTTTTATTTTTTATTTATTTATGTT
Source organism: Cymbidium sinense (assembly GCA_021442155.1). Classification (NCBI taxonomy): domain Eukaryota; kingdom Viridiplantae; phylum Streptophyta; class Magnoliopsida; order Asparagales; family Orchidaceae; genus Cymbidium; species Cymbidium sinense. Next base: position 204,948,162 of record CM038214.1, read on the forward strand.
TATTTATTTTAGTTTAGGATTTTATTTTAATTTATTTTAGTTTAGGTTTAGTATATTTATTTTTTTTATTTATTTTATTTTTATTTTATTTTTAGGTTTTATTTATTTTATTTTGGTTTAGTTTAGGTTTTATTTTAGTTTATCTGTTTTATTTTAGTTTATGTTTGGGTTTATTTTAGTTTATTTTATTTTATTTTATTTTGGGTTGGTTTATTTTATTAGGTTATTTTATTTTATTTTAGTTTAGTTTATTTTAATTTAGATTTAAGTTTATTTATTTTATTATTTTAGTTCATTTTAGTTTGGCAGGTTTTATTTATATTTATTTTTGGATCATGTTAATTTAGGTATTATTTTATTTTAGTTTATTTTATTTAGGTTTATTTTTGGTATTTTTTTATTTTTAGTTATAGGTTTTTATTTTAATTTAGTTCCCTTTTATTTTATTTAGTAGTTTTATTTTAGTTTAGTTATTTATTTTTATTAGATTTAGGTTTGTTATTTATTTTTAAGCTTTAGAAGAAGGTTTATGATTTAGTTTTGTGGTTTGGGTTTGGGATCATGATCTGGGGCCTGGGATCAATAGGTCATAAGTCCTAGGGCTCAGGGCCTGTGGCCCAAGATCCAGAGTCATGTCTGTGGCCTGGGCCCAGGGTTGGCCTATGGTCAGTGGCTCAGTTTCATTTTTTTATCTTTTATTTTAAAAATCAAGAAAACTGTGGTATGTTATTTTAGTTCACTTTATCCATCAGTAGTTTAGATTTAAGCATCAATAGTTTTATTTATTTATTTATTTAGTTTAAATTTTATTTTTATTTTAGGTTTTATTTATTTTAGTAGGTTTAGGTTTGGTATGATAGGGTTTGTGGGTCTGGGGTCATGGTAGGGCTCAGGTTGTAGTTTTAGAGCCTAGTTTTTATGATTAGGGCCTAGGTTTGTGGTATGCTTTGGGCTCAGGGCTTGGCCTAGGGCTCAGTGGATCAGTGATCAGTTTTCTTTTAGGGTTTATGGAGGTTTCTTAGATTACAAGCTCAGGTCTTAGTGGCCTAGTTTGTGATTAAGACTCAAGATTAGGGTTTTTTTCTTAAATTAAGCAAACCAGTAGCTCACTTATATTTTATCATTTATTTTATTTGGCATTTATTTATTTTAGTTATCTTTCTGATCATCCATCTTAGCCATCCTCACATTAGCTCAGTTCATTTTTTGATTTTATATTTATCTTTGTGCTTTTTGATCATGCCTTTCTCAGGGCCTTGGCCCAGGGCCCAGGGCCTAGCCCAGTGGCTCATGCCCATGACTCAGCTCAAGCTCATTTAGGGCCTGGCTCAGGCTCAGTGTCAGGCCTAGGGTCCGGCCCAGGGTGGCTCAGCTTTAGACTCCAGTGAAGGATGGGCTCAGTGTTAGGTTTGGCCTTGGGTTTGCCCAGGGTAGGGCCTGTGGCCTGTCAGGCCCAGGCACATGCTCAGTAAGCCTAGGGTCCTGGCCTTAGCCTTTAGTAGTGGTGAGGCCTAGTTTTTGCTCAGGGCTTGTTTTAGGGCCTATGGCTCAGTGGCCTAGGGTTTAGAGCCTGGGGCTTGTGGATTCAGGATAGGGTAGGTTTTTACAAGCAACCAACAAGTTTATGTTTATTTTTTTTAATTTATTTTATTTTATTTTTTTAATCATATTTTATTTTTATAATTAGTTTATTTATCTTAGGCTCATTATTATTTTATTTAGAGTAGGTTTAATTTAGTTTTGAATTTTATTTTATTTTTGTGCCTAGTTTATTTTGGCTCTAGGGTTTTATGGATCTAAGTTAGGGTTAGGTCAGTGGCTAGGCCTAATGTGCAGCTTTGGGTAGGATTAGGGTAGGCTTGTGGTTTAGGGCTCACTGCAGTGGCTTAGTGGCCTAGTCAGCTTGGGATCAGGGTTTCAGTGGCCTAGAATTAGAATTGGGCCTTAGGGCTCAGATCTGAGGTCAGGTAGCAGGTTGGTTCTGGGCTCATGGCCTAGGGTCAGTGGAGGCCTAGGGTAGTATCTTTATACATAAAAGCAACCCAGTTTAGTTTTTATTCACCATTATTTTATCTATCTAGTATTTAAATTATTTTTAAGCTCTTTTTATTTTATTTTACTTAGTTATTTATCTTTTAGATCATTTATCTTTAATCCATCTTAGTAGGTAGTTTATTTTAGTGAGCTCATTTATCTTACATTAGGTTAGGCCTTTTGGGCCTAGCATTTAGGCCCATTGGGGCTATTAGTGGCCTTATAGGGTCAGGGAGGGCCTAGCATTTTAGGGCCCAGGGCCCAGGATCTGGGCCTAGGCTCAGCCTCATGGTCAGTGGTCGGCTCAGGGCCTGTGATTTTGTGGCTCAGCCTGATCTGGGATGGATCTGGCTCAGTTTAGGGCCTAGGGCTCAGGGCTATGGTAGGTTAGTAGGGTTGGCCTTAGCTCAGGGTCTTTTAGGCCCAGGGCCTGGGCCTGTGGAGGGTTTAATTGTAGTAGAGTTTATAGCCAGGCTCAGTGTCACTTATGATCAGTTGTGGCGAGGGCCTAGGATTTAGAATCAGGTTCTTTAAAACAAAAATCACAAACCCAAGAAGTTTTAGATTATTTAGTTTATAATATTATTTATTTATTTTAGCTATTTTTATTTTTAGTTTATTTTAGTTTTATTTTAGTAGTTTATATTTTATTTATTTTTATGTTCTTTTATGAGTTATTTTATTTTATTTTTTATGATTTAGGTTTTAAGTCACGAAGTTATAGTAGGGCTCAGTGGTCAGGGCTAAGGTTTAAGGTTTAGGATAGGCTCAGTGGGTTATTTTTAGGTTTAGGGTTTAGCTTTGGCCAGTGGTTTTTTAGCATTTGGTAAGGTTTAGGGTCCAGATCTGGGGTTTAGGGTGTTTAGTGGGTTTTGGTTTGGGTTTAGGTCAGGTTTAGATCTTGGATTTAGGCTCAGGCCTGTGGTTTAGGGTTATTTTAGGGTGGTAAGGCCTAAGGTATGGTTTAAGATTTAAGATTTAGGTTTAAGGCCTAGGTTGGTTTTGAGTGGGCTCTGCCCTGGGTGGTAGGATTGTATATGGTGTAGGCTCTGGTTTTGTGGCTCAGGTTTTTTAATTTAATGTGGTTTAGTGTTAAGATTTAGTCCAAGATCAAGTTAGTTTAGTTTATTTTAAATTAAGTAAACTAGTAGGTTTAAGTTTATTTAGTTTATTTTTATTTTTTTTAGTTTAATTTATTTTTTATTTATATTTATGTTTATTTTAAATTTTTCTTTAGTTTAGTTTATTTATCTTTAAATTTATTTATATTTGTTTTGGTTTTTTATTTTAGTTAATTGTTCATAGTCTGTTTTTTTTTAGTTGAGTTTTATTTTTATTTTATTTTTTAGGTTTAGGTTTTATTTTCTATTTTTAGGTTTAGGTTTAGGTTTAGGTTTTTATTTTATTTGTTTAGTTTTAGGTTTTAGGTTTAAATTTTAGTTTAAGTTTAGGTTTAATTTTAATTTATTTTAATTTATTTAGTTTAGGTTTAGGTTTATGTTTAGTTTATTTTAGGTTTAGGTTTAGGTTTTATTTATTTTAGTTTAGTTTATTTTACTTTAGGTTTATGTTTATTTTATTTTGTTAATTTTATTTTTATTTTAGGTTTAGGTTTTATTTTTTATTTATTTTTAGTTTTATTTTTTAAGTTTAGTATTTTATTTAGTATTTATTTTATTTTATTTATAGTTTATTTTAGGTTAATTTTATTTTTATTTTACATTTAATTTTAATGTTATTGGTTTTTTTATTCCAGGTTTATTTTATTTTTTTAGTTTTGTTTATATTATTACTTATTTTATTAGATATTATAATTAGTTTTTTTTGCTATTTTATGGTTAGGTTTAGAATTTAGTTAAGGTTTTTATTTTATTTTATTTTTTAATTTATTTAGGTGTAGGTTTTTTTATTTATTTTATTTTTTGATTTTATTTAGTTTATGTTTAAGTTTTTAGGTTTTTAGGGTTTAGGGTTTAGGGTTTAGGGTTTTAGGGTTTTGGGTTTAGGGTTAGGGTTTAGGATTTAGGGTTTAGGGTTTAGTGTTTAGGCTTTAGCTTTTAGGGTTGTTAGGGTTTAGGGTTAGCTTAGGGTTTAGGGTTTGGGATTTATGATTTTTTAGGGTTTAGGGTTTAAGGTTAACTTTAGGGTTTAGGATTTTCTTTTTTAAATTAAGTAAACTAGTAAGTTTAGGTTTATTTAGTTTATTTTTTATTAATTTTAGTTTATTTTATTTTTTATTTTTACTTAGGTTTATTTTTTATTTTTATTTAGATTAATTTATTTATTTTAGTTTATTTTTTAGGTTTATGTTTAGGTTTATGTTTATTTAATAGTTTAGTTTTATTTTTATTTTCTTTTTACCGTTTAGGTTTTATTTTTTATTATTAGGTTTAGGTTTAGGTTTTTATTTTATTTCTTTAGGTTTAGGTTTTAGGTTTTTATTTTAGATTTATTTTTAGGTTTTATTTTTTAGTTTAGGTTTAGGTTTATTTTTAGTTTATTTGATTTAATTTAGTTTAGGGTTTATGTTTTGTTTGTTTTACATTTAGGTTTAGGCATTATTTATTTTTGTTTAGTTTTTATAGTTTAGGTTTAGGTTTATTTTATTTTGTTTATTTTCGGTTTAGGGTTTTTTTTTTAGTTTAGGGTTTAGGTTTTGTTTTTTTTTTAATTTTTAGGTTTTATTTTTATGTTTATTTTTTAGGTTTAGGTTTTTATTTAGTTTTTATTTTATTTTATTTTAAGCTTATTTAACATTTGTTTTACGTTTAGTTTTTATTATATTTTAGTTTATTTTCCTTTTTAGTTTAGTTTAAATTTTTATTTATTTTATTTTAGTTTAGTTTTTATTCATTTTATTTTATTTTATTTTTTTTGGTTTATGTTTAGGTTTAGGTTTAGGTTTTAGTTTAGGTTTTTATTTTATTTTATTTTTTAGTTTAATTACGTTAAGGTTTTTTGGTTTATTTTATTGTTAGGTTTTATTTAGTTTAGGTTTTTAGGGTTTAGGGTTTAGGGTTCAGGGTTTAAGGTTTAGGGTTGTAGGTTTTAGGGTTTAGGGTTTAGCATTTAGGTTTGAGGGTTTAGGGTTTAGGGTTTAGGGTTTAGGGTTTAGGGTTTAGGTTTAGGGTTGTAGGTTTAGGGTTTAGAGTTTAGGGTTTAGTGTTAGTTTTAGGGTTTAGAGTTTAGGGTTTATTATTATTATTATTATTATTATTATATTTATTTTTTAGATTAAGTAACTTGGTAGGTTGGTTTATTTAGTTTATTTTTTTATTTTAGTTTATTATATTTTTATTCTGATTTAGGTTTATTTTTATTTTTATTTAATTTAGTTTATTTATTTTAGGTTTATTTATTTTAGTTTAGATTTTTTATTTTAGTTTATTTTTTAGGTTTAGGTTTAGGTTTAGGTTGATTTTTTAGTTTAGTTTTATTTCTATTTTATTTTTTATGTTTCAATTTTATTTTATATTCTAAGGTTTAGGTTTAGGTTTTTATTGTATTTTTTTAGGTTTAGATATTTGGTTTTTATTTTAGGTTTTATTTTTTAGTTTAGGTTTTTTTTTTTGTTTAGGTTTAGGTTTATTTTTAGTTTATTTTATTTTTATTTAGTTTAGGTTTTGTTTGTTTTAGTAGTAGGTTTAGGTTTTATTTATTTTAGTTTAGGTTTAGGTTTATTTAATTTTTATTTTAGGTTTAGTTTTTTTTTTAGTTTAGGGTTTTGGTTTATTTATTTATTTTTAGGTTTTATTTTTATGTTTATTGTTTAGGTTATGATTTTTATTTAATTTTTATTTTCTTTTATTTTAGGTTTGTTTTATTTTTCTTTTAGGTTTAGTTTTTCTTTTATTTATGTTTTTTAGGTTTTAATTTAGTTTAGGTTTTTATTAATTTTATTTTAGCTTAGTTTTATTTATTTATTTTATATTTAGGTTTAGGTTTAGGTTTAGTTTTAGGTTTTAGTTTTAGTTTTTATTTTATTTTATTTTTTAATTTTATTTTGGTTTAGATTTATTTATTTATTTTATTTTTAAGTTTTATTTAGTTTAGGGTTAGGCTTGTATCATTTTAGGGTTTACGATTTAGGGTTTAGGGTTTTTTTTGGGTTTAGTTTAGGGTTTAGGGTTTAAGGTTTAGGTTTCAGGGTTTAGGGTTTATGATTTAGGATTTAGTTTTAGGTTTAGGGTTTAGGTTTCAGTTTAGGGTTTAGAGATTTTGGTTTTTTTTTTTAGCAGAACAAATTGATTCAACATTTCTTCTTTTGTTTATTTAGTTTATTTTATTTTTTATTTTATTTATGTTTATTTTTTTTATTTTATTTAGTTTAGTTTATTTATTTTAGTTTAGGTTTTTTAATTTAGATTATTTTTAGGTTTTAGTTTATGGTTTTGGTTTAGGTTTATTTTTTAGTTGAGTTTTATTTTTATTTTTATTTTATGTTTAGGTTTTATTTTCATTTATAGGTTTAGGTTTTTATTTTATTTTTTTAGGTTCAGGTTTTACGATTTTATTTTAGGTTTAGGTTTTAAGTTTTCTTTTTTTTATTTTAGGTTTAGATTTATTTTTAGTTTATTTTATTTTATTTTATTTAGAGTTTAGGTTTACTTTATTTTAGGTTTAGGTTTAGGTTATTTTTATTTTAGTTTAGTTTATTTTACTTTAGTTTTAAGTTTATTTTATTTTTTATTTTATTTTTAGTTTAGGTTTAGGTTTTTTTTTAGTTTGGGTTTAGGTTTTTTTTATTTATTTTTTAGGTTTATTTTTAGTTTACATTTTATTTAGTTTTACTTTAGGTTTATTTTATTTTATTTTACATTAGTTTTATTTTATTTAGGTTTTATTCTTAGGTTAATTTTATTTTTTTAGTTTAGTTTATGTATTTATTTATTTTAGTTTAATTTATTTTTATTTGTTTATTTTAGTTTATTTTAAAGTTTAAATTTAGGTTTTAATTTAATTTAATTTTTTTATTTTATTTAGGTTTAGGTTTTTTAATTTATTTTATTTTTAGATTTATTTAGTTTAGGTTTAGGTTTTTAGAGTTTTGGCTTTAGGGTTTAGGGTTAGCGTTTAGGGTTTAGGGTTTAGTGTTTAGGCTTTAGGGTTTATGGTTTTTGGGGTTTAGGGTTAGCTTAAGGTTTAGGGTTTAGGGTTTAATGTTTAGGGTTAGTTTATGGTTTAGTGTCTATGGTTTTTTAGGGTTTAGGGTTTACGGTTTAGGGTTTAGAATTTAGGGTTTAGGGTTTAAGGTTTAGGGTTTAGGGTTTTCAAGCTTTAGGGTTTAGGGTTTAGGGTTGCTGTTATACTTCGTTCAGTTACATGTGCTACTTTTATTTAGTTAGGTTTATGGTTTTTAGATTTAGTTTAGTTTAGTTTATGGTTTATTTTATTTTTATTTATTATTATTTTAGTTTAGGGTTTAGGGTTTAAGGTTATGTTTAGGGTTTAGGGTTTAGGATTTTTTTTATGGATTTTTATTTTTTTTAAATTAAGTCAATTGATAGGTTTAGGTTTAGTTAGTTTATTTTTTATTTATTTTAGTTTATTTTATTTTTTTATTTTGATTTAGGTTTATCTTTACTTTTATTTAGTTTAGTTTATTTATTTTAAGTTTATTTATTTTAGTTTAGGTGTTTTTTAGTTTATTTTTTAGGTTTAGGTTTATTTTTTAGTTTAGTTTTTTTTTTTATTTTTTTTTAAGTTTAGGTTTTATTTTTTATTGTTAGGTTTAGGTTTAGGTTTTTATTTTATTTTTTTTGGTTAAAGTTTTAGGTTTTTATTTTAGGTTTATTTTTATGTTTTTTTTTTAGTTTAGGTTTGGGTTTATTTTTAGTTTATTTTATTTTATTTAGTTTAGATTTATGTTTAGGATTAGCTTAGGTTTAGGGATAGTTTAGGGTTTAGGATTTTAGGGTTTAGGGATTAGGATTTTTTAGGGTTTAGGGTTGTAGGTTGAGGGTTTAGGGTTTAGGTTAGTTTTATGATTTAGGATTTAGGGTTTAGGATTTATGGTTTAGGGTTTAAGATTTTTTTTTAAGAAAAATATTAAGTATTTTAGTTTATTTAGTTAATCTTGTATTTATTTTAGTTTATTTTATTTTTTATTTTTATTTAGTTTATTTTATTTATTTTAGTTTTATTTATTTTAGTTTAGGTTTTTTGTATTTTAGTTTATTTTAGGTTTAGGTTTAGGTTTAGGTTTATTTTATTTTTTTGTTTAGGTTTATTTTTATTTTATTTTTTAGGTTTAGGTTTTATTTTTTTATTTTAGGTTTATGTTTGGGTTTTTTTTTATTTTACTTTTTAGGTTTAGGTTTTAGGTTTTTATTTTAGGTTTATTTTAGTTTAGGTTTGGTTTATTTTTATTTTATTTTATTTTATTTAGTTTAGTTTAGGTTTAGGGTTTTATTTATTTTAATTTAGTTTAAGTTTATTTATTTATTTTAGGTTTAGGTTTAGGTTTTGTTTTAGGTTTATTTTTAGGTTGGTTTTATTTAGTTTTTTATTTTATTTAGGGTTTTGTGCCACCATCCTTCAAGATCTTTGATGGTGGGAACCACGATAACATACTCACTTTAGAGCATTTGTTTTTCAAGATGGCGATACTCCTCTTCTTCCTTTTCATTATTACATTTGATTGGTATGCTGCGCCAATGGTTGGTGAAGACTTTTCTTTGAGTTGGAGCACCTATTCATCAAGAGGTTTGTTGGAGCTCAGCAGAGGGTGATTGTAGGCGACCTCATTGTAGAGAAATAGAAACTCAACGAGTCTCTTGTTGATTACATTCTCAGGTGGCACATTCTGAGCATGAAATGCGAACCACAGCTGTCCAAATAGTATGCCATTGAGATTCTTCTCAAGAATATCCATGGCCCGATCTCCTTCATGCTTAAGGGCTTTAACATCAAAACATTCGAGAAATTAATCAACAAGGCGGCTAGCTTGCAATAGGAAGCCAAATAGTTGCCCTTTCTTGACCATTCATCTAGGCTCAAGCTGTAGAAGGTGTTTGAGAAGAAGCTAGGGATAGTTGTGTCAGTGGACAGAGGAAGCAGCCGAGTTGTATGAGACTATGAGCTCGGTGGCCTCCTTTTCCACCTCCTCTTCCACCACCTCGACCATCATCGGCCATACCATCCATGACCATTTCCACCACCTCAGCAACCTACCCAACAGCGGTATTCATATCCATCACCAGGTAGCTACTTTTCACCTACTCTTGTAGATAGATTGAATAAGTCATATTCATTCAAGAGGGAGGTAGTTAGGAAAATCTTTAAGAGTCTCTTAAAAATCTTAAATTTAGTTACTAGAGCCTAAGAGGAAGAAGTGGACTAGCTATTACCCGCATGTTAGGCCATGTCTTAGAGGATTTTATCATTTTAAGGACTAGCTTGAGCACTACAAGTTGAGAGCCATAGTTATCCCAATACTTATTAGAACAACCATCCAATTGTTAGAGTAATCCTTGGGATACTTACGATCCTCTTAAGACCAAAGATGGTTAGGATATCTCCCTATCAGAACCTCAGAAGATCATTTCTAAGATCAAGAAGCTTTCCTTGGGGTGCCTAAGTAGCTCAAACCTCCAAAAGGAAGGTTTGTTAGTTAGGACAACTCAAGAGGGTGATAGCACCGGTAGCTCACCATACTTGGGATAGTCCAATGGCCACATCAGTCAATACTCCCTCCACGTTGCATCTACCACCTCTTACGGTAGCTCCTCTTTTACCGAGGAGTGTTGTATCTGTGAATAAGAACTAAATCCCTTACTCCTTACTTTACTTGATTTATCATGTACCTCCACCCAAAAAAATTAATAAAGAAATGTATACTTATATATTGTCTGCCATCCTTTCCTTTTCGATTGAGTCATTATCCTTCTGAATCAATTGAGTTCACCTCTTGAGATTGACTTCGAGTCAATAGACTCGGAGGATTCCATAGGAGAAGCTATAGGTATGCGATGAGAAGGTAGAACTTTTCCCAGCTCATCATTCCAGAAGTCCGAAGTCAACCTAGGTAGTGGCAAAGTTTTACCTCCTAGGGTAGCACCTCAAGATAAGGGTAAGCAAGTCATTGGTTCTAGTTGGTAGATAGCCCCTCCATAAGATGCTCCACCCATGGATATGCTTGTGGAGGACCAAAATAGAGTTGATTACAATGTCTAGCTCACCTTAGAAAGTTTCTAGCTAAGTTAAGCATATACATGCCCTCATCTTATCCAAAGAGATGAGGAATCTCTAATTAAGGCCTTTAATTAAGATATGCTTAGCTCTCACTACTAAAGAGGAGGCATGCCACTCGAAGGACATCTTAGGAGTTACATTCATGATGAGACTTACTACTAAAAGGGTAAAAGCTTCTTTACATTATAGTGGATGTTGGTAGATCTTATCCAGTTTGGTTGACCAGTGTATCACAACATTATGAGTCTAGAATTACTTGAGGATGACATCTCAAACTCCAAAAAAGGATGATGTTGAGAGGATTCAATGAACAAGGCGAAGGCCTTGTGGTGTTTATTTTAGATGTATGGGTGGACACCATGCAGATTGTAGAGGTACTTTTGAGGTGATCTACAACATTGAGGTATAATATACTATCTCGAAAGATAAAGGCATCACCATAATGGACTTAAATATAATAATGACTCTAAGGCATGATGGGTCTTCAAATGTATAAGATTTTCCCTTATTTACATGGATGAATAAAGCAAAGTTTATATTAATCGGGTTCTTAAGTTCTATGGAGGCAAGCCTCCATTGTTAATTACATCTTAGGAAATGAAATTTTCTAAGAATACTCTCGATTAAAGTAGGCAATTATCATCTCCAAAGATTTCAAGGTTAGACTATCAAAAGATTGGTTGTATTTGGAAAATCAATTGGGAAAGTTCAAGGAGAAGACTTATTTTTGGAATCCAAATGAAATAAGTAGGAAATGCTCATGATACTAGGAAGCTTAGTGAGTATTTCTCTATCCTTGGTTGGGCTTTATAATTTTGAAGTTGAGAAGATTTATATGTTTTGAGTTGAAATTTAATTAGATTACTAAGGCTTATAATCCAGCAACACAAGGTTGTGGGAATGCCCAAGAGGTGAGGATTTATGCTTGTAGCCCAAAGTAAATAGCTACCTCAGATCCTAAATCTAGGGAGCTTTAGTATGAGCTAAAGCATGACCTAAATATAAGCGATAGATGGATATAAGGGTTTACCTCCATAAGAGAGAATAAATTGTTTGACTTCTGGACTTATAATCACACAGGTGGCTACCTAACTCCTATAATTTTAAAACTATGTAGTCTGGTCTTATGATTTGGAAGATAGCTAGGGTGTTTATTTAATTAGAAAGAGGCTAAAGTCCTAAATGCACTCCCTAAGAGACTAGAACATGAGTGGTATGAGCATATGACTTAATCCATATATGCAAAATCTTTTCAAATTTTATTTCATTTTAGACAGATCATTTTTATAGAGGCTTTAGGATTTCTTATGCCAAAATGCATGATGAAATAGGTTATGGGTCAAATCAGCTAGAAGAAGGTGTTCTACACCACAAGGGATGCCCTCACAGGTCAAGCATTCCTTTATGGGATGGAGATCCTTCATGTTCAAGAGAAAGAATATGCATGCATGATGTGAAACATACAACCATACAACTAAGGGGTTGCTAAATCTTTTGATTATCTTATTTATGTCTTAGGCTTTATGATGAGATTATGAGTTGTTTAAAATTTAGTTTTAAGTGATTTGCTGGGTATAAAAGTTATTTTATCCTGAGATCCTAATGGTATCCAAGCCACACATTAAAGCATCAATCATTTAAGAAACAATGAAAAGAATGTCATCCTAATGCACAATGTAAACATAACATCAAACAATTATATACATTATCATAAAAGAATAAAAGAATGGTGCGGTCAGTACCATACAACAAAGAGAAAAGATAGGAGTTCTACCCTTATATACCTAGAATATGAAAGAATAATTAAAATTGTATTAAATGCTATTGGGTCCCCTTTCTTCATATCTCCATTTATGATTTGGTTCCTTCTTTGATTTAGATGGTGCTTGCTTCAAAGGCATCATAGGGCACCCGGACAAAACCTTTTTTGCTACTTCCCTAATCCCCATATAATCCTAATTCCTATTGTCAAAATTACATTTATGTGGGAAAATTAAATCTAACTACACCCGTAAAATAGAGGTTAGCTAAATATACATATAATCCCAAGCAGTTGTATTTATAATTTACATTTAGCACCCATGGGTAATTAAGCCCACCTGTCCCTACTTGGATTATGCTTAAGGAATTAAGCATCCTGTAAAAAGAGCATTAACATTTATTTTTAAGCATCCCTTAAGCATAATCCCTTGTAGAAAACATGATTAGGCTAATATTGGCCGATCATCCGTCTATGAAACATACACCCTAACATCAATCTAAAATAATAAATCATAAAACCAAACATACATCATATCATACACCGTCCTAACTTAGAGCTAGAAGTGGTGACTTAATTCTAATATGTGTATTAAGGCTTGCGTGGTAAGTCTTGTTAAGCAATAGTGTTGTATTTTCTAAGTGTAGAAAAATTCAATTTAACATTAAAGGTTGATTTCACTTGAAGTAGTTTAATTGATTTGAGAATTTTAATTTGTTTTTTCTTTTGTTTCATTTGATTACACTTAGCAACTAAGTGTTATAAAGAGATGAAAAGAAAATTGCCCTCTTTCATCCCTACCTAAAGTCACTTTCTAATGTTATTAATTTGATTTAGTTCTCTTTAGTGAATGACTTATTAAATGATTTAATTAATCCTAAGTTTAGGTTCACTTTAAATAATCCTATGCAAAATGAAAGGCATCTTAAGATTAATTTAATTTAATTACTACCACATAACATATATTAAATCATTCCTTTCCCTCACATATAACATGCATATGATTTAATTCTAAGTGTATCTATAATTGCAACATATTTTAAAACACTTAAATGATGAATGTATGTGTATGTTTAGAATTTATATTTTTTGATTGAATTATTTAAACATATTAATTTAAAACTTTATCCAAATTCTTATGCAAAAAGGACATAAGAAGGAAATTAAATAGGCATGTGCCTTTGTTAAATCAAGGAAGTGAGGTAATCAAATGACCTCCTTGGAGCTAGCTAAAACTTCATATTCTCGAGATGTCAAGACTATATACCCATTTGCATTTAAACATATGTAAATTTGTATACATGAACATAGGAAGTAAGCTTTAAATCATATGGCTAATTCACCCACATAGTCAATTATGAATGCATGCAATGTTAATGTAAAATGGGATTTTAATTCACTAATCGCATATACATATACATGTACAAATATATAGGCAAGTACATTTCATTATTAAACTAAGGAAGTGAGGTAATCAAATGACCTCCTTAGGGCTAACTAAAGCCTTGTATTCTCGAGATGTCTAGACTATATACTTGCTTTTCTTAGACACACATGGATGTATACATAAATGTGCGGAAGAAAATCATGCAAAGATTGTATATTTTGTTTGATTGAATCATTTATATATATGAATTAAAGCTCTATCCAAATTCTAATGTTGAAATACATAAGAATGAAATCAAATGGGTGCATGCCATTGTTAAACTAGTGAAGTGAGGTAATCAAATGACCTCCTTGGGGCTAGCTAAAGCCTCGTGTTACCTAGATGTCTAGACTATTTACCCATTACCATTTAATCTTATATAAATCAACACATGAATAGAGGAAAGAGAACTCAACATTCATACACTTAAGCTAAAAGTACATGCATTTCTTATGTATTTATATCTAGCATCATAACACATATTATTATTCATTTAAAAGCTTTTGAAAAATACATTTGGATTTAATAGTCATAATAGCGACACATATATTAAATTAAATCAACACATGCAAGCTAAAGAAAATCCATTTTATTTTACTTTATTTTGGAAAGATGGATGCATGAATTCAAATGACATACCAAATTTAACATGATTGGAAAGAGGCAATCAAATATAAGCATGTGATTCATTCAACCAAACTAGTTCTTAAGGACAATCAAATCAAATAAGATTATTTAAAACCAAAGCTTCTTTATTAATTAAGTTTTAGATTTTATTTGATTTAAAGAGGAGAAGAGAAATCATTACTTGTTGTTTTAAACCCATTCCCACATTAATGATTTGATTTAATTTAAGGAAATGTAATTAAGTTGATTTTATTGGTTAATTAAGTTGAACCCTTAGATGAATGAATTAATTACCCTTACCATGTCACCTTACGTAATTAACTAATTATAATTATAGAACATGATATGCATGGAAAATAAACTTGCAATGATACTAGGAAATAAAAAGGCCTAATGCAATTGGATCATGCTTAATATGTATTTAGATTAAGGGACTTAATTAATTACTCTTATGGTTTTCCCATGCATGTGGACTAACCATAATTTCATTAAACTCCTTTAGGTTATTAAACACCGAAAGATCTACCCCATGATTTAATTAATTAAGGTTTGATGTGATGATTATTTCAATTTGATAAAGTAATTTAATTAATTACTTAAATCTTAATTAATTTCATTTTAAAAAGGGTGAAATGAACTTAGGGAAAGGGGTCCCAACCCTATTCCTTAGTTCACTTACTGTTGAACAATGATTAATAAACTTAATTAACCAATTTATTACTATTCATGGGATTAATTAATCATTAATTAACTTAAAAATAGTAGTTAAGATTTAATTAGTCAATTTTTCTAATTAAGTGATCAATAGATCCCAAGAAAATTATGGGAGGTAGAGGTCATCCGATTAAATTAATCCACAAAATTTTTGGATTAATTTGCTCAAGTAATTTATGAGTAATTAAGTTAATTAATTTGTAATTAAATCATAATTACTATTCAAAATTAGTTAAGATCATTTTGAATTAATTCTCTTCTAGAATACCTTTAAAATGAGTATTTATTGGTATTTTTTATTTCTCTATGATTTTTTATGATTTCTTAGAAGTTTCAGCCTTTAAAATGATTAATTAAGCCTAATTAAAGCATAATCCTATTGCGGCCATGTGGTGCACTGATATGGCACACATTCCATGTGACACCATGGGATTGGCTAATTCAAACTTATCTGACTCAGTGCCTACGTGGCAGGGATACACACATTTTCTTCATCATCATCTGATCTAAGATCGGATGGCTATGATTAATCTCATAGCTTAATAAGATTAAATCAAATTGATCTAGCAGATCTAATCATGATCATCCATTTTGAGCGGATGGTGTGATCTAACGTCACTCAAGGGAGGAGAATAGGTTGCCATTTACTCACTTGATCGAACTACGAGCTCGGATCAACTCCAAAAGGATCCTCACACCTTCACAACATCGATCGGGGGGATCCAATGGTCAAGATCACACAAGATGCAAGTTTTCTTCAAAAGGCTCCAATCCAATTTTTCCTAAGGATCAATTTTGGAAGCATACTTTGGAGCTCAAGACCGATGGCTCAAATGCTTAGGAAAGCTTTATCTAGTGTAGATGAAGCCTTGTTGAGCAATAATTGGATCAATTCCTTGATGTTCACTTTGAAGGCCATGGACTGACAATTTGGAGTTTAGCTTTGATTGAAGTCCCACCTCACATGCTCGGGAAGCTTGGGAGATGATTCGTTCTTGCTTGACAAGTTCTAAGGAAGGTGCGTGCATAGTTAATTTTAGTTTGATGGAGAAATGGGTAAGTTAGGTTAGAAATGAGTGTCTATTTGGGGCCTGAGAGAATGGCATTTTTTTGATCGAGGAAGAGCTTAGGAGCTTAGAGGCTCTAGGCTCTCTTCTTGGGTAGCTCTAATGAATGATTTTTGTGTATGTTTGAGTGGAAATGAGCGGGAGTATACCCCCCTTCATCTTGATCGAATGGTGGGATAGGATTTGGCATCTAGTGCTTGTCCGACCATCTCAGGGAGTCATGGGTGGTAGGGAGGAGGTGAGTTGGCTCAACTTGGTTGGTTGAAGGTGTGGAGGTGGCTACCTAGGAGGAATCATGGGTGTCTTATGGATTTCAAATGCTCCAATTGGGAGGGTGAGGTGATTTCACCTCCCATGGGTCATGGCAGACATAACCACCCCTTAGGTCAGGTTGGGCAATATCTTAGGTGCCTAGGTGGACCATTGGGAGAGTACCAAGTAGCCAAGGAATGGAAATGACCACTTACATGGGTGATTTGTCTCAATTGATGCGCTTAACCTAAGGGTAAAATGATCATTTAGCATTAGATTTGATTTGGATAGATTTTAAATGAGCCAAAAGTGGGTTAGCTCAAGTTTCAAGTCAATTGGAATTGATTTAGTTAGGTTTGGCTCAATTTGACTCATTTAGGTCAAATTAGGTTAGGTTGGGTCAAGTTGACCAATTGGTCAAATTGGGCAAACTAAGGGTTGGTTTTAAGTTTATATGATCATTTGGGATGTTTGGTTCAATTAGTTTAGTTTAGTTTGGCTTAGATTTAGTTTTGGCTCATTTGAATTCATTTGGGTCAAATGGATTAAGTTGACCAATTTGACCAATTTTGCCAAATTGGCTTGGGTTGGGTGTTGGTTAGGGTTAAGTTGACCAATTGAATAGGATTATTTTCTTTGGTTTCAATTAATTTAGATTTGGTTTTGATTTAGGCCAACTTTAACCTTTAGGTCAATTTGGGCTAAGAAGGTCAATTGGGTTCAATTGGGTCTAAGCATGGCTTTCGTCAAGTTCAATAATCAATTTAGAATGAACTTGAGCCATTGGTTGCAATCAATTTGGTTTATATTTTGATTTGACCCAATTTGGTCTTTAAGGGCAATTTGGGTCAACTTGGGTCAAGAGGACCAATTGGGTTTGGTTTGACTCAATTGAAGGTCAAGTCATATTCAAATATTGATTTTTATTTGGTATGAATCATTGGTTTTTAGGGATTTGGCTTAGGTTGCAATTTGGCTAGTTTGGATTCATATGGGTTAAGAGGTTGACTTGGTCAAATGACTAAGTTAACTTGGTTTGACCCAATTTGTGACAATTGATCAATCTAGGGTGATCAACAAACATTATGGGAGGTTTTGATGGGCTTCGTTCAATCCAATTTGGGTAGGATTAAAACTTGGCTCAAATAGGTCAAATTAGCTACTTTGGGTCAAGTGGACCAATCAGGTTTAGTTGGCATTATTTTGGGTTGAGTTTGATATAGTTGAGTTTATATATGGATTTGGGATTGATATATAAATTAACTATATTAACAAGTTAAAATGGGTTTTGGTTCATTTGAACATTTCAAGTCAAAAGGGTTAAGTTGGGTTTGACTTGGGTTGATTTTGGTTTAGATTGATTGTAGATTTCATTTATATTTGTGAATATGATTGAAGGCATGATTGATTCATGAGAAAGTCAATTGAATTTGGGTTTTGGAATGAAGAAACTTGGCTAAGTCCATGGAGTTGAGTTATGTGGCTTAGGTTTGGATTGTGATATGGTTTGATTTAGTTATGATGATTTAAATGTATATTTCATTTAAATTTATGAATATGATTGCAAATATGATTGATTTGTGAGAAACTTAATTGAGTTTGACTTGATTTGGATTAAGATTTTGCTAAGTCATGGATAGGTCATATGGCTGTGAAGGGTTTTGATTTAATTTGATTTAGTTTGATTTAGTTTTGATCATTTGAATGTAGATTTAATTTATATTTAGGAAGATGATTGAAGATATAAATTGATTATGAGAAAATCAATTAATTCTAGATTGATTTGGATTAATATTTGGCTAATTCAATGGGATAGGTCATATGGCTTAGGAACAGTTTCAAGTTTGTATTTGATCATGGGATTCAAACATTTGGTTTTAGAATTTGGGTTTGGATTTGGATTTAAATTTGATGTTTGAATTAAACTTAAGGTTTATTTTGAGAAGGAGAACATGGATTAGATTTGGGTTATAGGGTAAGTGGATTATCCTAATCCCTAAGGAATAACCTAATCATATGGTTAATCCTTCTAAGTCTTTAGGCTTAGGTTAAATGTTTACCAAATTATTATAAGTGTCATATGACTAGGGGAGTCTTAGTGTCTAGAAAACTCCTAAGTTTAAGTTGGAAAGATTGAATCCACACTCCAAAAGTGAGGTCAATAGGCCTTAGGTTCCATAGTGCTGCTCTTGGAGATAGATGATTGGAAGACCGAAGCCAAGTTTCACATTATAGACTAGGATACATATTTGAATGCGTTGCTTGGAAGATCATGGATACATGAGAATAACATAGTTTCATCCTCTCTACATCAGTGTATGAAGTTTATGAGAGGTGGAATCATCTACTATGTCAAAAGAGATCTCAAGCCATTTATAGTTTATGCGATTTATTCTCACGAACTTGGCCAAAGTTTAAAAATAAAAGTAAAAGAAAAAAAAAAGAAAGAAAAAAAAAAAAATAGAAAAAGAAAAAGAAAAAGAAAATAAAAGGTAGCGGAAATAGACTTGGAGGAGGAAGTGGAGCCTGACATTAGATTCCACCCACAGTCACTCATTCAACATATGGGTAGGATGACCTCCACCAGGCAGAGGAAGAGGCCAGTTTAGAGGCAATCCTAGGGGTGGAAAACCTCCTTATTGGCCACCTAATATAAGATATGTCCCAACTACTAGGAGTACACCTGCTATCCATATGGATTTATAATCTAGTTAATAGATGAGTCTTATATGATTAACACACCAACCAACTCTTCTCAGCAATAGATTCCCTTGGAGATGACACTTGAGCCAGATAATGATGAAGATCGGGTTCCAAAGCAAAGCATAAGCGTATCCACATCTATATGTGAAACAGTTAGGCATCCATTGGGAACCTTAGCTTTAACCCCACTTTTCTCACAAAAAGCTGAGGGTTTGGTAGTTAAGGAAGCCCCTAAGTCATCCACAGGTCTGAAGGCTTAGAGGTTCTTTCTGGGAGCATCATCCTTGAGTCAGTAAGTTGATGAACTTGAGGATGATTCATATAAAGATTTAATTGAATTACCTTTTGATTGGTACTTGCCTTGTGTTCATAATTTAGCAAAGAAAGGATTAATCTCACATACTTAGACAAAGCACAGATCAGACTACTTCAAAAGAATATGGAAGAATGAATTCAAAAGCTCTCAATCAAGATCGGGACTAGGATTCAGTATAGTGGGTCCATTCGATGATGATGATTGCTGCTAAGTCATCACCAATAATTTGGAATATGATAGGTTCTTTTCAAATCATATTAACTCATATGAGGAGCTGTGCTTAGAAATTTTAGATGATCCAAATGATTTTGATATCATAGATGCACCACCAGAGTTTGAAGAAGATATCAAGTCAACCATCGATGAGCTCATGAAAATCAACTAAGGAACTGAAGATGATCCACGTGTGACATACATCAGTTATTTGTTGAATGAAATTAAAACCAGTGACATAGTTAGGCTATTAACTAAGTTTAAAGACTTCTTTACATGGAGTTATGAAGAGATGCATGGATTGGCTCCTAACATAGGGTCCATAAACTAGTAATAGAGCCTATTGCTAACCTTATTAAGCAAGCTCCTGAATGCATGTGATTAAACATAAAATAATAGGTCATTTATGATGTCAAGAAACTGATCAATATTGGCTTCATTTGAGAAGAAAAATACCCTACATGGTTAGCCAGCGTCGTCCCAATTAAGAAAAAGAATGGCCAAATTCACATATGCATCAAATTTAGGGATTTGAATATGGCATGTCCAAAAGTCAAATTTTCACTACCAATCCTAGAGCTGATGGTGGACATTGCCTCATTTCATGCAGTCTTCTCTTTCATAGATGGCTCATCTGGACATAGACAAATAAAGATGGCCTCAGAAGATGGGAGAAACACTACTTTTAGAACCCCGATCAGAATCTATTGCTATAAGGTCATGTCTTTCACCCTTAAAAATGCTGGTGCTACATTCCAGCGAGCTATGACTCGAATCTTCGATGAACTCATTCATCATCAAGTCGAGTGCTATGTCGATGATCTCATGGTCAAAAGTAAAGAAAAGTAAGTCCATCTTTTTGACTTGAGAGTAGTTTTCAAACAGTTAAGATAATTTAACCTCAAAATGAACCCCATAAAGTGTGCATTCAGAGTAGCTTCAGGGAAATTCCTTAGGTTTATTGTCCGACATGAGGGAATCAAAATTGATCTGTAGAATATCAAGGTGATTTTAGAAATGACACCCCCTAAAAGTTTAACTCAACTTAGATCATTCCAAGGGTGGTTGGCATATCTAAGATGCTTTATATCCAACCAATCGAGAAGATGTCAGCCATTCTCATGGGTTATAAAAAAATATGCCAAGTTCAAGTGGGATGATAAGTGTGTGGATGCCTTTGAAGACATCAAGCTTTACCAGATGATGCCACTAGTTCTAGCAGCCCCTATCCTGAGCAAGCCGCTCATACTTTACATTATTGCATTAGATGACTCCCTTGGTGCTTTGTTGCCCCAAGCAAATGATGAAGGGAAGGAAAATGCACTCTACTACCTCAGCCATCATCTAATCCTTGTTGAGGCTAATTATACACTCATTAAGGAACATTACTTAGCTTTAATCTTTGTATCACAAAAGCTACATCACTACATGCTTTCTAATAAGGTGAACTTAATCTCTAGGATCAATCCACTATAATATCTCATGACACAATCGTGGCTATCCAGATGGTTGGCATGATAGTACATGATCTTCTTGCATTTTAACATTACCTTTGTACCCCTCTGTATGGTGAAAGGACAAGTGCTAGTAGATTTATTAGTAGCACACCCACTTCTTGCTGACTCTCTGCTTAGTAATGATCTCCCCAATGAATAAATCATGAAATTATGGGATACTAGCATTCACCACTGAGAGATGTACTTTGATGGTGCAGCTTCTTCTCAAAGAGGAGAAGAATCATAATCTACTATTCTAAGAAAGGCAGGGGTAAGAATAGTTCTCTTAACTCTAGACCACAATGTGATGAGATTCTCATATCATTTGTCCAATCCTTGCACCAATAATGAAGCTGAATATGAGGCTTTGATTGCCGATCTGGAGTATGTCATTACTCTAAGCATCCAGAACATCAACATCTTCAGGGATTCTCAGCTAGTTATCAACCAAATCACTAGATCCTATAAGGTTTTAAAGCCCAAGCTCTATCACTACCTCAAGTATAGCATGGAGCTGTTGGCCCAAATCCTGAGAGGTTACCTTTTATAAGATTCCTTGAGGAGAAAACTCCATAGTGTATTCTTTAGCCAAGCTTGCCAAGGAGTTGGCATGTCTGGATTATGATTCCATATCTATAAAGGTCCAAAATAAACAAAGTCTTACCCCTTATTGATATTGAACTCATCAAAAAGTACTCTCTTGAAGGGGAGGTTTCCATTGCCAAGAAGGAAGAGGAATTATATTGTAGGCAACCATTCATGGATTACCTAAATAAAGGAAAACTACCTCAAAAGAAGTCCCAAGCCCATCAAATAAAGTAGAGAGCACTTTCCTACACTCTTATGGAAGGTGTATTGTACCGACAATCTTTCAATCCTATGTGATTATGTTATTTAGACAAGCACGAAGACCATAAGATCATGATCGAGATACACTCAGGATTATGTGGAGTCAACTAATTCGGTCTGAAGATGAACACCAAGATTAAAAGAATAGGATACTACTAGCCATTGATGATTAAAGATTGCATGGATATGACTAGGCGATGCAACCAATGTCAAATACCCATTGTGGTCCTACACCAACCACCCAACATTCTACATCCTACATTGGCCTCATGGCTATTCAAGTGTTGGGGTACCAACATAGAGGGTTTGACTGATCCTCCTTCTTCAAAGGGTCATCGCCTTAGTCGCTACTAACTACTTTTCCAAATGGGTGAAGGCGATTCTACTCAAAGAGGTCACAGCTCAGCATGTGCTCCAGGTTTTTAGGAACCATTTAACATATAGGTTCGGAGAGCCTTGATGAATTATATCTGATAATGGTACTTCATTCAAGAGCATCGAGATTAACAACTTTGCCTTGAGATATATCATAGATTATAGATATTCAACCATCAACAACCTGAGGGAAAATGGCTTAGCATAATCCTTCAACAAAGCTCTCATCCAAATACTGAAGGAGACACTCGACAACAACAAGCCATAGCGGCATGAGCATTTAGTTGAAGCCTTGTGGGCCTACCACACCACATATAGAACTCCAACTTAGTCTACTCCTTTCTCCTTAGTGTATGGGTTTGAATCCATTCTACCATTAGAAGTCCAACTCCCATCACTAAGGATAGCATTGGGTAGTAAGATCACAATAGTGCAAAATGTCAAGTTGTGGTTATAAGAGCTCGAAAGTTTGGAGGAGAGATGCCCACGGGCATCCCAAAATCTTGAGTTGTACAAAATGATTTAAGCTCATAAAAGGTTTGTCCATCCTAGAGCTTTTCAAGTAGGAGAGCTTATTTTAGTTGTAAAGAGATCGATTGTTGCCCATCGTAAGATGGGAGGCAAGTTTGAACCCACTTTGGAAGGCCCTTTTACCATAGAGAAGGCCTACGAAGGAGGATCTTAACAACTTATTAATCACAAAAGAGAGTACCCAATTCTTCCAATCAATGTGCTCTACTTAAAGAAATATTATAAATCATGCTTGAAAATAATTATCATTATTGAAAATTCCATTTCAAATTCAATCTCTTCTCTATTGAAAGTATTCTTATTTATGAATCTGCCATAATGTGTTTAGGGTAAGTGTAAAGAATTGGAGTGGCATCCTATCCTTCATTAACACAAAATAAACACAAACTACACATAAACATATAAAAAAACACATATCTTTTATGTCATGCTACTCTGAGTTGAGATAATGTGGCACTCACTCACTTCTAGGTCGACAAGCTACCCTTCTAGTGTGTCACCCCAGTGGTCTTCTTGCTTTGGAGGATGTAAGTCTACTATGCTTTCCTTCCTTACTTGGTCACTGCACACCGATGAGCACCTTGTTAGTTTGATATGCCTTAGTGCGTGGCCGGTAAGCTACCTTATGTTGGATTTATTTAAGAGGATGTGAGCTATGCTTTCTTCTTGGATTAGCCTTTGTGCACTGATAGGGTCGAGTATATTTTAGGTTCAAAATAAGTCCTGTAGCGGTTCCTTCCCTCCTGGTTGCTTTAAGTCTGGGTCTAGTATTTCCTCGAGGCTCCTCGCTTAGTAGTCACTCTAGGTCAAAAGATCACCCCACCGATGATGACTATCTGATGATCACTCGCTTGAAAGATGTGTTTACAAGCTTTCTTTAAATGATTTTTGCACTACCCACCTTAATTTTTTTTTCACTAGTTATGGATGCACCACTCATATAGTGGGCACTATATGAACATCTCTGCACCATTAACCACGGCGGATAGATTGAAAATGTCTATGATGTAATCTCCCTTGGTCTAGTAAGATAGCCGTCAGTTTCCCGTGGTCCTCACATATTAACAAAATATATTCACTTGTTGATTAGGATATCCTTTTCCAAGCAATCATCCTACTTTAGGCTAGTATTGGCAAAGCTCCCTATAGGAATCACTTGATTACTCTTGAGTTGATATAAGTCTCCAACGACATTCTCTCAATAGTCGCCCCTAAGTTGGGTTCGATTTGTTATGCTACCAACAGGCCACCCAATGGTTATTCCTAGCTTTAAAAGATGTAAGTCTACTACGCCTTCTTCCTAGCACAGCTGTTGCACACCAAAAGGCAACCCCTTTGGTTGGCTAGCTTTATCCCACAGCCAGTAGACTATCCCTTTAAATTTGTAAATTTGAGATAGGACAAGTCTGATATAGCCCCTTCTCAGTGGGTCCATCGCACACCGACATGGTCCATAAATTAAACCTAATAAATTTGATCGAGCTCACATCCTCAGCGAATATGCCCTCAATTCATAATCAAACTAAACCAAACAAACTATATCAAATCACATGAAATTAAGATAAAACTAATCCTGACTACTTTTGAGTTGACATAAGTCCAAAGTGGAATTCAGTCAATAGTCACCCTAGGTTAGGTTCAATTTATTGTGCATCCAACAGGTCACCCTATGGTAGTTCTA
The DNA here is from genome assembly GCA_021442155.1 of Cymbidium sinense. Classification (NCBI taxonomy): domain Eukaryota; kingdom Viridiplantae; phylum Streptophyta; class Magnoliopsida; order Asparagales; family Orchidaceae; genus Cymbidium; species Cymbidium sinense. Next base: position 204,972,398 of record CM038214.1, read on the forward strand.
CACTTTGGAAGATGTAAGTATGCTATGCCATTTTCCTAGCACAGTCATTATACACTGAAAGGCAACCCCTTAGGTTCGCTAGCTCTACTACGCAGCCAGTAGATTATGCCTTTGGATTTGTAAACCTAAGGTAGGTCAGGATGATATAGCCCCTTCTCAATGGGTCCATCACACACCGATAGGGTCCATACATTAACTAATATTAAATTAAACCCAATCTAATTTTTCCCAGTGGAGTTAAATCACACCTTTCTCTCCAGTGGAGCCCCAAATAATATATAAACAAGTCAAGAAAATAAATTTAATTCAAAACCTATCTCCCTAGTGGGGCCAAATTAAACCAACTCCCCCAGTAGAGTTTAAATCAAAGAAATCCAACCAAACACTTATTCCTAGTGTATACATCCCCAAACAAATATATAATATCAAACTTAAATCCCAATCCCTAGCGGATAGCCAGAACCTGCTTCCCTAGTAGAAGGTTCATCTTCTCAATCCCCAGCAGACTCGAGACCATATCTCTAAAAAAATTTCCTCCACATCAATTAAAATAAAACAAATTAAAGTCAATTTGATCTTAATCCTGGATTATTGATTCTTTCCCTAGTGGATCTTCATTCCACAAATCATATAATCAAATCAAATTCAAACCTTATCCCCAGTAAATTTTCTTCTTCTATGCCCTCAACATAGACCCCTCACATATCATGTCTAATGCATGTGTGATCCCCTAGTGGATCTGTCTCCATGTCCTTGACATGGATTTATCATCAATTTAGTTTAGGTTTAGGTTTTATTTATTTTAGTTTTAGGTTTAGGTTTATTTTATTTTATTTGTTTTATTTTATTTTAGGTTTAGATTTTCTTATAGTGTAGGGTATATGTTTTATTTTTTATTTATTTTTAAGTTTTATTTTTATGTTTATTTATTAGGTTTAGGTTTTTAATTAGTTCTTATTTTATTTTATTTTAGGTTTATTTTATTTTTATTTTATGTTTAGTTTTTATTTTATTTAGGTTTTATTCTTAGGTTATTTTATTTTTATTTAGTTCATTTTATTTATTTTATTTTAATTTTTTTTATTTATTTTATTTTTGGTTTTAGGTTTAGGTTTTAATTTAGGTTTTAAATTAATTTTATTTTATTATTTTATTTACGGTTATTTATTTATTTATTATTAGGTTTTATTTAGTTTAGTTTAGGATTTTTTTTAGGTTTTAGGGTGGGTTATAGTTTAGAGTTTATGGTTTAGGGTTTGTGTCAGGTTTTAGGAGTTTAGGTTTAGGGTTTGGTGGTTTAGGGCTAGGTCAGTTTAGTTTGGCTCAGGTCATTTAGATTAGTGCCTTGTGCCTGTGGATCAGTGGTGTAGGGTGGTAGGGTTTAGGGCCTGATAGTAGAGTGTGTTTAGGCTCAGAGAGTATTTGTGGGTCGGGTTTAGAGTGGTCAGGTTTATTTTGGGTCAGTGTCAGTAGAGTAGGGCCTTGGTCTGGCTCAGCCTTTTAGGGTCAGGTATTATATTTAGAAGTGCCCAGGGTTAGGAGGGTGTGGAGGATTTAGGATTTAGGTGGGTTAGAGAGCAGGTAGGGTTGTGTTAGTTTTGTTTCTGGTTTGGCCTGTGGATTTAGTTTAGTGGTTTTTTTTAAATTAAGCAAATCAGAGGTTTAAGTTTATTTAGTTTATTTTCATTTTAGTTTATTATTTATTTATTTTAGGCTTATTTTTATAATTATTTAGTATAGTTTATTTATTTTATGTTTATTTATTTTAGTTTAGGTTTTTTATTTTAATTTATTTTTTAGGTTTAGGTTTAAGTTTAATTTTTAGTTGAGTTTTATTTTTATTTTATTTTTTAGGTTTAGGTTTTAGTTTTCATTTTTAGGTTTAGGTTTAGGTTTTTAATTTACTTTTTTTGGTTTAGGATTTAAAATTTTATTTTAGGTTTATTTTTAGGTTTTATTTTTTAAGTTTAGGCTTAAGTTTGTTTTTAGTTTATTACATTTTATTTAGTTTAGGTTTAGGTTTAGGTTTTATTTCTTTTAGTTTAGTTTATTTTAATTTTGGTTTAGGTTTCTTTTATTTTTATTTATTTTATTTGTAATTTAGGTTTAGTTTTTTTTAGTTTAGGGATTAGGTTTTATTTTTTATTTATTTTAATGTTTTATTTTTAGGTTAATTTTTTAGGTTCGTGGTTTTTATTTAGTTTTATTTTATTTTATTTGGTTTATTTTATTATTATTTTACATTTAGTTTCATTTTAGTTAGGTTTTATTCTATCTTTATTTTAGTTTAGGTTTAATTTATTATACTTTATTTTATTTTATTTTATTTTATTTTTAGGTTTAGTTTAGGCTCAGTGGGCTTAGAAGGTTGGGTCATGGTTAGGTCTATTTAGGGTTTGGCTGGTTGGTGCAGTTTAGATTAGATCAAGCCTCAGGGTGGGGTCCGTGGTTGGGCCTGGGGTAGGCTTTATGATTTAGGTTTGATTAGTGCCTGAGTTTAGGGCCCAGTTTGGGTCAGGGCCCAGTGTTTATGATCTAGTCAGGTTAGGGTGGAGCATTGCGTTTTGGCTTTGGGTTAAGATGAGTGGCCCAGGGTTTAGGTAGTGTCAGATTTGCTTTCAGCCTGGGTATGGATTTGTGGATTTAAGTTTCAGGTTTGGGTCAAGGTAGCTCAGTTTGGGAGTCAGGAGAGCCCAGTTTAGGATCTGTGCTCAGTTTTAAGGCCTGGGTTAGGTCAGGGTCAGCCAGTTTAAGTTTACTTAAGTTTCAGTTTGAGGGCCCACTGGTCAGTTTGGCTTAGTTACAATAGTGGGGTGGTTTAGGGCCCAGTTGGGTATGGTTTAGGTTTAGCCTTTTAGGGTTTGTGTTTTTAAGATCTTTTAGTTTAGATTTTTGATTTAGTTTCAGGGATTAGAGTGGTGGGGGGTGGGAGCCCAGGCTCAGCCAGGCCTGGTTTGGTCAGATGGTTTGCCTGGGTTTAGGTTTAGGCAGGTGTGTTTTAGGCTCAGTGTCAAGATTAAGTTGGGTTTAGGATTTTGGGTTTAGGGATTTAGAGATCTTTTAAATTACAAAGAGGCAGGTTTAGGTTTATTTAATGATTTTATTTATTTATTTATTTATTTATTTATTTAGTTTAGGTTTAGTTTAATTTTTTTAGGTTTAGCTTTGGTGCTTATTTTTTAATTTAGTTCTATTTTCATTTAATTTTTTAGTTTAGGTTTTATTTTTTATTTTTAGGTTTAGGTTTAGGTTTTTATTTTAATTTTTTAAGTTTAGGTTTTAGGTTTCTATTTTAGGATTATTTTTAGGTATTATTTTTTAGTTTAGGTTTATGTTTATTTTTTGTTTATTTTCATTTATTTAGTTTAGGGTTTAGGTTTAGTTTAATTTAGGTTTAGGTTTTGGTTTTATTTATTTTAGTTTAGGTTTAGGTTTTTTTGCTTTTTTTATTTTAGGTTAAGTTTTTTTTTTGTTTAGGGTTTAGGTTTTATTTTTTATTTATTTTTAGGTTTATTTTTCAGGTTTAAGTTTTTATTTTATTTTATGTTTATTTTATGTTTATTTTACATTTAGTATTGATTTAATTTAGGTTTTTTATTTTAGGTTTATTTTATTTTTATTTTACGTTTAGTTTTCATTTCAATTAGGTTTTTATTCTCAGGGTTATTTAATTTTTAGTTTAGTTTAGGTTTTTATTTATTTTATTTTAGTTTATTTTTATTTTTATTTTATTTTATTTTTATGTTTAGGTTTAAGTTTAGGATTAGACTTAGGGTTAGGTTAAGTGTTAAGTGTTTGGGTTATTTTATTTAGGGTTTAGTTTGGGTTTATGGTTTGCCTGGGGAGGTTAAGGAGTTTCATTTTGGAGTTTTAGGTTTTGTGTTTAGGGTTTAGGGTTTGTGTTTAGGGTTTAGGGCCCAGTTTAGGGTGGTGGCCCAGGTTTAGATTTGGTGGTTTAGAGGCTTTAGTGGCCCAGTGAGTGTTTGGTCACTTGGTCACTTGGGGTTTAGTGGCCCAGGTCAGTTAGTGGTGGGTTAAGTGTTAACTTTAGACATAGGTTGGGTGGAGAGGGTGGGGAGTATTTAAGGTTTATCAGCCTCAGTGGTCAGTTTAGGGTAGGTTTAACTTTAGGTCCATTTTGGGTTTAGGTGTGGTTATGGCCTGGGAGTCAGGTCAGGTTAGGGTTCAGGGTTTAAGTTTTTAGTTTTTCACTTGGTTTAAGGTGGTGGGGTAGTGGTAGGTTTGGTGATCAGAGTATAGCCTCAGTTTAGGATTTTAGTTACATTTAGGGCCTGGGTCAGTTTGAGGGTTGGGTTAGGTTTAGGTTTAGAGTTAGAGGGGATTAGAGGAATAGGTTAGGTTTAGTGGTAGTGGAGGTAGAGTTTTTAGAGTTATGTGTTTGGGTTTAGGGTTGGTAGGTTTAGGATTTTGGTTTAGTAGTTTGATAAGCTTTATTTAGTTTATTTTTTATTTATTTTGGATTTTGGGTTTAGGGTTTAGGTTTATTTAGTTTATTTTTTATTTATTTTTGTTTATTTTATTTTGTATTTTTATTTAGGTTTGTTTTTTTATTTAGTTTAGTTATTTTAGTTTATGTTTTTTAGTTTAGTTTATTTTTTAGGTTTAGGTTTTGGTTTATGCTTATTTTTTTAATTTAGTTTTATTTTCATCTAATTTTTTTGTTTAGGTTTTATTTTTTATTTTTAAGTTTAGGTTTAAGTTTTTATTTTAATTTTTTAGGTTTTGGTTTTAGGTTTCTATTTCAGGTTTATTTTTAGGTTTTATTTTTTAGTTTAGGTTTATGTTTATTTTTAGTTTATTTTATTTTATTTAGTTTATGGTTTAACTTTAGTTTATTTTAGGTTTAGGTTTTTGTTTTATTTATTTCAGCTTAGTTTATTTTAGTTTAGGTTTAGTTTTTTTTACTTTTTTTATTTTTAGTTTAATTTCTTTTTTCGTTTATGGTTTAGGTTTTGCTTTTTATATATTCTTAGGTTTATTTTTCAAGTTTAGGTTTTTATTTAGTTTTTATTTTATTTTATTTTATTTTTATTTTACATTTAGTATTGATTTTATTTAGGTTTTTTATATTTTTGGTTTATTTTATTTTTTTAGTTTTGTTTAGGTTTTTATTTATTTTATTTAAGTTTAATTTTTAGTTTTTATTTAATTTTATTTTTACATTTAAGTTTAGGTTGAGGTTTAGGTTTAAGTTTAGGTTTTAATTTAAGTTATTATTTTTTTATTTTTTTTTAGGGTTTATTTATTTATTTTATTTTTATTTTAGGTTTAGGTTTATGTTTTTTAGTGTTTTTTAGTGTTTTGGGTTATGGGAGCATTTGGGGGTAGGAGGTTTAGTGGTGGTTTAGGGTTTATGGTTTAGAGAAAGAGTTGCAGGGTTTTGCTCAGTTTTGGGGTTTAGTGGTTTTAGTGGTTAGTTTAGGTTTTAGGGTTAAGTCATGGTTATTTTATTTAGGGTTGTAAGAGGGTTATTTAAAGTAGGATTTAGGAGGGTTTAGGGGATATTTTTTAAATTAAACAAATCTAGGTTTATTTATTTATTTATTTTATTTATTTTAATTTATTTTATTATATTTTTCTTTATTTAGGTTTAATTTTTATTTTTATTTGGGTTAGTTTATTTATTTTAGGTTTATTTATTTTACTTAGGTTTTTAAATTTAGTTTATTTTCTTAGTTTAGGTTTAGGTTTGTGCTTATTTTTTAGTTTAGTTTTATTTTTATTTAATTTTTTGGTTTAGGTTTTATTTTTTATTTTTTCATTTTTGTTTAGGTTTTTAATTTTTTAGGTTTTAGTTTTAGCTTTTTATTTTAGGTTTAATTTTTGGTCTTATTTTTTAGTTTAGGTTTGGATTTATTTTTAGTTTTTTATAATTTATTTAGTTTTGAGTTTAGGTTTAGTTTATTCTAGGTTTAGGTTCAAGTTTTATTTATTTTAGTTTAGTTTATTTTAGCTTAGGTTTAGATTTTTTATTTTGTTTATTTTAGGTTTAGTTTTTTTTTAAGTTTATGGTTTAGGTTTTATTATTTATTTATTTTTAGGTTTACTTTTTAGGTTTAGGTTTTTATTTATTTATTATTTTATTTTATTTTAGATTTTTATTTTATTATTTTAGTTTATTTTATTTAGGTTTTATTTCTAGGTTTATTTTATTTTTAGTTTATCTTTAGTTTTATTTTATTTTATTTTAGTTTAGGTTTAGGTTCAGGTTCAGGGTTAGGTTTTAGTTTAGGTTTTTATTTTTTGTTATTTTGTATGTTATTTAGGTTTATGTTTTTGATTTATTTTATTTTTAGGTTTTATTTTGTTTAGGTTTAGGTTTTTAGGTTTTTAAGGTTTAGGGTTTGGGGTTTAGGGTTTAGGGCTTAGGATTGTAGCTTTTAGGGTTTAGGGTTTAGGGTTTAGGGTTTAGGATTTAGGGTTAGGATTTAGGAGGGTTGGGTTTAGGGTGGTGGCCTTTAGGCCCATGGTTAGTTTGTTAGGGTTCATGGCTTTGGGTTTAGGGTTTTGTTACTTATTTTTATATTATTATTTTTAAATTAAGTGAACCCAATTTAAATTTATTTAGGTTTTATTTATAGTTTAGGTGGTTTATGGTTTATTTTTTTGGGTTTGTTTTAGTTTAGGATTGTTTTAGATCAGATTTAGGTTTAGGGTTTAGGGTCTGATTTTAGGTTTCTTGTTTAGGATTTATGGATGTAGGTTTAGGGTTGGCTTAGGGTTTGGGTTAGTTTGGGTAGGGTTTAGGTTAATTTTTTGTTTTTGTTTTATTTTTTTTAAAGTAAACTTCGTTTTAGATTTATTTAGGTTTTTTTTTATAAGTTTAGGTTTAAGTTTATGGTTTATTTTTTTTAGGTTTATTTAACTGGGTTAGGTTTAAGGTCACGATTTAGTTTTAGGGTTTAAGATTTAGGTCGAGTTTGGGATTTGGGGTTGGGGTTTTTGTGGGTTTAGTCCTGTGGTTTAGGATTAGGTAGTTAGTTAGGTCAGTGGGTTAAGTTTTTTATTTTAGGGTTGGGTTTAGGGTTTATGGTTTTAGGGTTTGGCATTAGTGTTGGCTTAGGTTGTATTTTAGGTCAGGTTTAGGTTTAGGGTTCATTTTAGGGTTTAAGGTTTAGGGTTTAGGGTTTAGAATATAGGGTTTAGGGTTTAGGGTTTAGGGTTTCAGGTTTATGGTTTTTTTTAAGTAAATCGGTAGGTTTAGGTTTATTTAGTTTATTTTTTATTTATTTTAGTTTTTTTTATTTTATAATTTTGATTAAGTTTATTTTTATTTTTATTTAGTTTTGTTTATTTATTTAACTTAGCTTAGGTTTTTTATTTTATTTTATTTTTTTAGATTTATGTTTATGTTTAAGTTTTTATTTTAGTTTATTTTTATTTTTATTTTATTTTTTAGGTTTTTTTTTTTATTTTAGGTTTAGGTTTAGGTTTTATTTTATTTTTAGGTTTAGGTTTTAGGTTTTATTTTAGGATTATTTTATGTTTTTTTTTCATTTTGGTTTAGCTTTATTTTAATTTAATTTATTTTATTTAGGGTTTTATGTTTAGTTTAGTTTAGATTTAATTTATTTTAGTTTAGGTCATTTATTTTAATTTTATTTTAGGTTTAGGTTTTTTTTTAGTTTAGGGTTTAATTTTTATTTTTTATTCATTTTTAGGCTTTATTTTTAGGTTTAATTTTGTTTCAATTTTTATTTAGTTTTTATTTTATTTTATTTAAGTTTTTTTATTTTATTTTAGAATTTTTTATTATTTAGGTTTTTAGTTTTAGTTTTAGGTTTTATTTTATTTTATTTTGGTTTAAGTTTTTTTTGGTTTATTTAGTTTTCAATTTTGGTTTTGGGTTATTTATGGTTTGATTTAGGATGGTTTAGGATTTAAGGTTTAGGATTTGGGGTGGATTTTTAGGGATTATGGTTTAGGGTGGGGGGGTTGGTTAGGGTAGAGTTTAGTTTAGGGTTTAGTTTGGTTTTTTAGGGCTTAGGGTTTATAGTTAGGTTTAGTGTTTAGGGTTTAGTTTTGAGTTTAGAGTTTAGGGTTGTGATTTAGGATTTTTAGGGTTTGTGGTTTAGGATTTTGTCTGTGGGTTCAAGTTAAGGATTTAGGGTTTTTGGTTTTTTTTAACAGAGAAGAAATTTAGATTCAACATTTCTTATTTTAGATTTCTTCAACAAAGTAGCACTCCAAGTTTTCTAAGACACAAGCTAGAACATAGATAAAAAATTCATACGCATAGAGAAAATCAAAAACTCTAGATAACTAGAATAATCTCTACTACAAAGACACAGTTCCATAAGCAGTAAATTAGATTTGTCATTCATTAGTTTCCAGCCATCGAACCACCGCCTCTCTCAGTAGCGGGATCCACCATCATATCCTCGATCTCTCCCTCCGCGACCACCATGGATGTAACCTCCGTTGCTCCTCTCACCTCCTTAACCACCACTTCTCTGACCACCACCTCCATATCTACTAGCACCTCCAGATCCCCTACCACCACAACAATAACTGCCGCCTCCACCTTTGCCTCCACCGACAGATCTAGATTGATCCTGGTTGACGGTGATGTTCCCATCATCAGTTCCTCTTAGCTGCTACTAACTACTATTCCAAATGGGTGAAGGTGTTTCTACTCAAAGAGTTCATAGCTCAGCATGTGCTCTAGGTTCTTAGGAACAATTTCATATATAGGTTTGGAGAGCCTCGATGAATTATATCTAATAATGGCATTACATTCAAAATCATCGAGATCAACAACTTTGCCGGGAGATATAACATAGATTTGAGATATTCTACCATCAACTACACGAGGGAAAATGGCTTAGCAGAAGCCTTCAATAAAGCTCTCATCCAAATGCTGAAGAAGACACTCGACAATAACAAGCCATAATGGCATGAGTGCTAGTTGAAGTCTAGGGCCTACTTACCACATATAGAATTCCAACTTTACTTTCTCCTTAGTGTATGGGTTTGAATCCATTCTACCATTATAAGTCCAACTCCCATCATTAAGGATAGCTTTGGGTAGCAAGATCACAACAAAGTAGAACACCAAGTTATGGTTATAAGAGCTCAAAATTTTGGGGGAGAGATGCCTGTAGGCATCCCAAAATCTTGAGTTGCACAAAATGATTTAAGCTCACAAAAGTTTGGTCCATCTTATAGCTTTTCAAGCAGGAGAGCTTATTTTAGTTCTAAGGAGACTGATTGTTGCCCATCATAAGATGGGAGGCAAGTTTGAACCCACTTGGGAAGACCCTTTTACCATAGAGAAGGCCTACCATGGAGGAACTTATTAGCTTATTAATCACGAGAGAGAGCACCCAATTCTTTCAATCAATGCGATCAACTTAAAGAAATATTATAAATCATGTTTAAAAATAATTATGATTAATGAAAATTACATTTCAAATTCAATCTCTTTCATGTTGAAAGTATTCTTGTTTATGAATCTACCAATGGCAAGTTTAGGTAAGTGTAAAAGAACCTGAATGTATGCCCCATCCTCTTATTAACACAAAAAAAACACAAACTACACACAAACATATAAAACGAACACTTATATTTTATGTTGGGCTACTCTAAGTTGATATAATGCCCCTTGTGGAACTCACTCAGTAGCTGCTCAAGGTCAGGCTGACACGCTACCCTGCTAGTGTGTCACCCCAGTGGTCTTCTTGCTTTGGAGGATGTAAGTCTGCTATGATTTCCTTCCTTACTTGGCCACTACACACTGACGAGCACCTTGTTAGTTTGATAGGCCTTAGTGCAAGGCCAATAAGCTACCTTATGTTGGATTTGTTTAAGAGGATGTGAGTCTGCTACACTTTCTTCTTGGATTAACCTTCATGCACTGACTGGGTCGAGTATATTTTAGGTTCAAAATAAGTCTTCTAGCGGTTCCTTCCCTCTTGGCTACTTTAAGTCTAGGTCCAGTCCTTCCTGACTCCTCAGTGTCACTCTAGGATAGCATCTACCATGATAGACTATCTTGATGATCAGTTCTTCTTAGAAAGTTGCACGCCTACAAGCTTTCTTTCTAAATTGATCATTGCACACTAACGGGCACCTTAGGTTGGTTAGTTCTCACTATACTGATGGATGCACCACTCATGCCGATGGATACACCTTATGTTGGTTAGATCTCGCACCTTAAGATACACCACTCATGGTAGATGTAAATTTGCTATGATTTCTCCTTGAGTTAGCCATTATACACCAATAGGCTTTCTTTTCTAGTGCTCAGGATAATGCCCCTATTGTCACCTCCCCTATGAGCACTATATTTAGATTACATCCTTTGCGACCCCATTTAGACACTACCTGGGTTACTATTGAATTGGATAGTTCCCCTTTTTTAATAACCTCCCCTAGAGAATTTGTTTTGTGGATGTGCATTCTCCCTTGGTCCAAGAATCTTAGATAGTTCAAGGCCAACATAGCCCCTTCTCAGTGTGGTCCCTCACACAGCAACAAGGTCCACACAAACATATAAACAAAATATATATATTCACTTGTCGATTAGGAGGACACCCCTAGCGATACCATTTTCCAAACAATCATCCTACTTTAGGCTAGTATCGGCAAAGCTCCCTATAAGAATTGCTTGATTACTCATGAGCTGATATAAGTCTCCAGCGACATTCACTTAGTAGTTACCCCTATGTTAGGTTCGATTTGTTGTGCTACCAACAGGTCACCCCAATGATTATTCCCTTTAAAGATGTAAGTCTGCTACGCCTTCTTCCTAGCATAGCTGTTGCACACCGAAAGGAAACCCCTTAGGTTGGCTAGCTCTAGCCCACGATTAGTAGACTATCCCTTTGAATTTGTAAATTTGAGATAGGACAAGTCTGATGTAGCCCCTTTCTCAGTGGGTCCATCGCACACCGACATGGTCCATAAATTATATCTAACAAATTTGACTGAGCTCACATCTCCAGCGGATATGCCCTCAATTCAAAATCAAACTAAACCAAACAAACCATATCAAATCACATGAAATTAAGATAAAATTAATCCTGACTACTTTTGAGTTGACATAAGTCCTAAGTGGAATTCAGTCAGTAGTCGCCCTAGGTTAGTTCAATTTGTTGTGCATCCAATAGGTCACCCCAGTGGTTGTTCCTCACTTTAGAAGATGTAAGTCTGCTATGTCATTTTCTTGGCATAGTCAATACACACTAAAAGGCAACCCCTTAGGTTGGCTAGCTCTACCACATAGCCAGTAGATTATGCCTTTGGATTTATAAACCTGAGGTAGGTCAGGATGATATAGCCCCTTCTTAGTGGATCCATCGCACACCGACAAGGTCCATACATTAACTCAGATTAAATTAAACCCAATCTAATTTTTCCCAGTGGAGTTAAATCACACCCTTCTACCCAGTGGAGCCCCAAATAATATATAAACAAGTCAAGCAAACAAATTAAATTCAAAACCAACCTCCCTAATGGAGCCAAATTAAACCAACTCCACTAGTAGTGTCCAAATCAATGAAATCCAACCAAACTCTTATTACTAGCAGATACATTCCCAAACAAATATATGAAATCAAACTCAAATCCCAATCCCCAGTAGATAGCCTGAACCTACTTCCCTCGTAGAAGGTTCATCTTCTCAATCCCTAGCGGACTCGAGCCCATATCTCTAGTAGATATGCCTCCACAATAATTAAAATAAAACAAATTAAAGTCAATTTAATCTTAATCCCTGGTGTATTATTGATTCTTATCCCTAGTGGATCTTTTTTCCAAAAATCATATAATCAAATCAAATTCAAACCTTATCCCCAACAAATTTTCTTCTTCTATGCCCTCGACATAGACCCCTCACATATCATGTCCAATGCATGTGTGATCCCCTAGTGGATCTCTCTCCACATCCTTGACATGGAATTATCATAAATTTAGTTTTGGTTTAGGTTTTATTTATTTTAGTTTAGTTTATTTTAGTTTCTGGTTTAGGTTTATATTATTTTATTTATTTTATTTTATTTTTGGTTTAGATTTTTTTTAGTTAAGGGTTTAGGTTTTATTTTTTTATTTATTTTTAAGTTTTATTTTCAAGTTTATTTTTTAGGTTTAGGTTTTTATGTAGTTCTTATTTTATTTTATTTTAGGTTTTTTTTTTTATTTTACATTTAGTTTTTATTTTATTTAGGTTTTTTATTCTTAGGTTTATTTTCTTTTTTTTAGTTTAGGTTTTTATTTATTTTATTTTAGTTTATTTTATATTTTTATTTTGTTTTATTTTTAGGTTTAGATTTAAGTTTAAATTTAGGTTTTAACCATTATTATATTTTAATGTTTAGTTTTATTTATTTATTATTATGTTTAGTTTAGCCCAGGATCTTAGGTTTAGGGTTTAGGGAGGGAAGTCATATTTAGAGTTTTTGGAGATGGTGTCAGTTAGGTGCCTGGGTTGGGTCAGTGTAGGGTTAGTCAGTGAGTAGCTTGTGGTTAGGTTTGGGGTGGTGTGTTTAGAGTTTAAGGGTTTAGCCCAGGGTGGCTTTAGGGCCTGTGGAGTCAGGTCAGTGGTGGGTAGTGGAGTGGGATGGTTTAAAGGTAAGGGTAGAGTGGGTATAGGTAAGGGTTTGGTAGGCCCAGGGCCCAGGATTTAGGATTTAGGTTTAGTCCCAGGTAGTGACCAGTAGGTTGTGGTAGTTTATTTATTTATGGTATCTTTTAGTTTTTTAAATAAGTAAATTAGCTAGGTTTATTTAATTTATTTTTTATTTATTTTAGTTTATTTTATTATTTATTTATTTTTAGGTTTATTTTTTATTTTTATTTAGTATAGTTTATTTATTTTATGTTTATTTATTTTAGTTTAGGTTTTTTATTTTAATTTATTTTTTAGGTTTAGGTTTAGGTTAGGTTTATTTTATAGTTGAGTTTTTATTTATTTTTTTAGGTTTAGTTTTATTTTTTCATTTTAGGTTTAGGTTTAGGTTTTATTTTGCTTTTTTAGGTTTTAGGATTTATTTTGTTTATTTTGAGGTTTTGTTTTAAGTTTAGGTTTACGTTTATTTTTAATTTATTATATTTTATTTAATTTAGGTGTTGGTTTAGGATTTATTTCTTTTAGTTTAGTTTATTTTAGTTTAGGTTTAGGTTTATTTTATTTTGGTTATTTTATTTGTATTTTAGATTTAATATTTTTTTAGTTTAGGGATTAAGTTTTCTTTTTCACTTATTTTAATGTTTTCTTTTTAGGTTTAAGTTGTTATTTAGTTTTTATTTTATTTTATTTTTTTTATTTTATGTTTCATTAAGGTTTTATTAGGTTTATTTATTTTAGTTTAGTTTAATTTATATTTATTTTAGTTTATTTTATCTTTATTTTATTTTATTTTAGGTTTAGTTTAAGTAGTTTAGTAGTTATAGGGTTTAGGTTTAATGGTCAGTGTTTACATTAGGTAGGGTCAGTTATGGTTTAGGTCTGAGGGTGGTTTTAGGTTTTGGTTGGTCAGTTAGCAGATTTAGGTCAGGTTTGTCAGGGCCTGGGTCAGGGCTCAGTGGCCTGGCTCAGTTTAGAGCTCAGGAGTTTAGGGCTAGTGGTTGGCTGATCAGGGTCAGTGGGCTCAGGGTTTAGGTTTAAGACTCATTTGGCCTGTTTAAGATCTAGGCTCAGGTTAGCCAGTGCAGGTCTGGGTTTAGCTCAGCCTGTGGCCTGATTAGGCGGATCCAGTGGTAAGATTAGTGTTTGCCGCAGGGTTTAGAGGGTAGGGCTCAGTGCTAGGTTTTAGGTCAGGGTTTAGTGGTCAGGGTCTGGGTTTGGGTCAGTATCTTAGGTTTGTTATGGTCAGTTTTAGGGTAGTTTTGGTTTATGGTCAGGGCTAGGTTTAGGCTCTAGGGTCAGTTGTGGTCAGTTAAGTTTAGTTGTTTAGGGTTTATGGTTGTGGGTAGGTTTAGTGGTTAGCCCAGTGGTTTGGTTGGGGTCTTTAAGCTCAGTTTAGGATTTGGGTAGCTCAGGTTTAGGGTAGAGTTTAGTCAGTGGTTGGCCTAGTGTGATTTAGGTCTTTTATTTGGTTTAGGTCAGTAGGGTTATCAGTTACTGGTTTAGATTGGTTGTGGTAGGTGATTTTAGGTTATTAAGCAAGTCAGGTTTTTATTAAGTTTATTTTTATTTTACTTAGTTTATTATTTTTTTTATTTATTTAGGTTTATTTTATTTTTTATTTACTTTAGTTTATTTATTTCAATAGGTTTTTTAATTTAGTTTATTTTTTAGTTTAGGTTTGGTTTATGCTTATTTTACAATTTAGTTCTATTTCATCAATTTTAGTTTTAGGTTTTATTTTTATTTTTTTTAGTAGTTTAGGTTTTATTTTTATTTTTAAGTTTAGTTTAGGTTTCTATTTTAGGATTATTTTAGGTTTGATTTTTTAGTTTAGGTTTATGTTTAGTTTTAGTTTATTTTCTTTATTTAGTTTAGGTTTGGTTTAGTTTTTTTAGGTTTAGGTTTTTGGTTTTATTTATTTTAATTTATTTTAGTTTTTTATTTTTTTTATTTAGGTTTAGTTTCTTTAGTTTAGATTTAGGTTTTATTTTTTTATTTATTTTAGGTTTATTTTTAGGTTTAGGTTTTATTTAGTTTTATTTTATTTTATTTATGTTTATTTATATTTTTATTTAGTATTAATTTTATTTTATTTTTTATTTTAGGTTTATTTTATTTTATTTAGGTTCTTAGTTTATTTTATATTTTTATTTAGTTTTTAGGTTTTTTATTTATTTTATTAGTTTATTTTTATTTTTATTTTATTTTATTTTAGTTTAGAGGTTTAAGCTCATAGGTGTGGCCTGGTTAGGCCCAGGATTTATCAGGGCCTTTTAGCCTAAGGTCTGATTTTGTGGCCCAGGATGGGGCTCAGTGACGTTTATTCAGGCCCAGTTTGTAGTTAGCCCAGGTTTCCTGTGGTATTTAGAGTTAGGTCAGGGCTCAGTATTAGGGCCCAAAGCCCAGATCTTTAGTTGGTAGTGATGACTGAGGGCCCAGTTTTGGCCATGGTCACCAGATCTAGGTGGCAGTTTATTTTAACATGAGTGGCCTAGTTTTAGTTAGGGTTGGTAGCCCAGTTTCAGTTTCAGGGCCTAGGTCAGTTTAGGTGGTTGGATAGAGCCTGGTTTGGCTCAGTGTAGCCCAGATTTGGAGTGGGCCCAGTGGTTTAGGTTCATATTTTGGGTTTGGCTGTTTAGGGTTTGAGAGTTTAGGGTTTTAGCCTAGGTCATTAGTGGTAGTTTAGGGTTTAGCTGTGGTTTGAGTTTATGATTTTGGTTTTAGTTATTATAGGTTTAGGGTTTGTTTAGGGTTTAAGGCCTGAGGGCTTGAGAGGGTAGTGGTTTAGGGTTTAAAGTCAGTCCATTGTTTAATGTTTTAGTACAGGTTGTATTTTAGAGTTAGTGGCTCAGTTTAGGTTAGTTTTTGGGTTTAGGTTTGTGGATTTTGGTTTTAGGATTTAGTGATAGGTTTTATTAAATTTAAACCGTAGGTTTATGTTTATTTAGTTTATTTAGTTTATTTTATTTATTTTATTTTATTTTAGTTTATTTTATTTTTATTTTATTTATTTTATTTTTATTTTTATTTAGTTTAGTTTAGTATTTTAGTTAGGTTTTATTTAGTTTATTTTTTTTTTAGGTTTGTTTGCTTATTTTTTAATTTAGCTTTTATTTTCATCTTTTTTTTAGTTTAGGTTTTTATTTTTGTTTTAAGTTTAGGTTTAAGTTTTTATTTTAATTTTTAGGTTTAGGTTTTAGGTTTCTATTTTAGGTTTATTTTTTGGTTTTATTTTTTAGTTTAGGTTTATGTTTATTTATAGTTTATTTTATTTTATTTAGTTTAGAGTTTAGGTTTAGTTTATTTTAGGATTAGGTTTTGGTTTTATTTATTTTAGCTTAGTTTATTTTAAATTAGGTTTATGTTTTTTTTTGTTTTTTTTTTTTAATTTTAGGTTTAGTTTCAATTTTAGTTTAGGGTTTAAGTTTTATTTTTTATTTATTTTTAGGTTTATTTATTAAGTTTAGGTTTTTATTTAGTTTATATTTTAATTTATTATTATTTTATGTTTAGTAGATTTTATTTTATTTTTTTTATTTTAGGTTTATTTTATTTTTTTAATTTTTATTTTAATTTTATTTTATTTTATTTAATTTTTTTTTATTTATTAGTTTGTTTATTTATTTTTATTTTATTTTTAGTTTAGGTTTAAGTTTTTAGGTTTTTTATTATTTAGTTTATTTTGGGTTTGTGGTTTTTTGGTTTAGTGTGGTTTAGGATTTGTAGGGTTTGTGGGTTTAGGATTTAAAGCAAGGTTTTATTTAGGGTTTGGGTTTAGGTTTATTTGGTTGGTTTTTTGGGTTTAGGTTAGTTTTATTAGTTTGATGTGGTTTAGTGGTTTATGATTTTTAACTGTGGTTTTATTTGGGATTGTACATTAGTTTTGGTTTTAGGGTTTTTTTAAAGATTAGTAGATTTAGGGTTTAGGGTTTTTTAGAATTTATGTTTTTTTTTTTTTAAAAAAGCAAACATGCAGTTTAGTTTACTTAGTTTATTTTATTTATTTTTAATTTATTTTATTTTATTTATCTTTATTTAGTTTAATTTTATTTTATTTAGTTTAGTTTATTTATTTTAAGTTTATTTATTTTAATTTAAGTTTTTTAATTTAGTTTATTTTCTTAATTTAGGTTTAGGTTTGTGCTTATGTTTTAGTTTAGTTTTATTTTTATTTAATTTTTTAGGTTTAAGTTTTATTCTTTATTTTTTTATTTTGGTTTAGATTTTTATTTTTTATTTTTAGGTTTTGATTTTAGCTTTTTATTTGAGGTCTATTTTTAGGTTTTATTTTTTAGTTTAGGTTTATATTTATTTTTAGTTTATTATAATTTATTTAATTTAGGGTTTAGGTTTAGTTTATTCTAGTTTAGCTTCAAGTTTTATTTATTTAGTTTATTTTAGTTTAGGTTTAGCTTCTTTTATTTTATTTATTTTAGGTTTTATTTAAATTTATGGAGTTTTATTATTTATTTATTTTTAGGTTTATTTTTTTAGGTTTACATTTTTATTTAGGTTTTATTTATTATTTTTTTATTTTACATTTAGTTTTTTTATTTAATTTAGGTTTTTATTTTTAGGTTTATTTTATTTTTTAGTTTTTTTAAGTTTCATTTAATTTAATTTAATTTTATCTTTTAGTTTTGATTTTATTTTTTTTTTAGTTTATTAGGTTTAAGTTTTTAGTTTATGTTTTAATTTTTTTATTATTTTTATATTATTTTAGTTTGGTTTTTTGATTTGTTTTATTTTTAGGTTTATATAGGTTTTTTAAGTTTAGTTTTAGGGCTCAGGGTTTGGGTTTGTGGTTAGGTTTGGGTTTAAGATTTATGGTTTTTTTAAGTTTAAGTTTAGTGTATTTAGGTTTGTGGCTCATGGTTTAGTTTTCAGGGTTTAGTTTGTGGTTTAGGGTTTCAGGGTTTAGGTTTGCTGTTAGGGTTAGATTGGGTTTGGGGGTTTAGCATTTGTGGTTTTAGGTTTTGGTTTTTAGGGTTTGTGGAGTATGGGTTTAGGTTCAGGTCTTGTATGCAGTAGGGTTATATTTTAGTTTAGGGTTTAGGCTCAGAATTTAGGGTTTAGGTTCGTTTAGGTTTTCTTTAGTAAGCAAACCATAGGTTTAGTTTATTTAGTTTATTTTATTTATTTTTTTATTTTATTTTTTTATTTTGTTAGTTTATTTATATTTTATTTAGTTTAGTTTATTTATTTTAAGTTTAATTGTCTTTAGGTTTTTGTTTTAGTTTATTTTTAGATTTATGTTTATGTTTAAGTTTTTATTTTAGTTTAGTCTATTTTATTTTATGTTTTAGGTTTAGGTTTTATTTTTATTTTAGGTTTAGGTTTTATTTTTTTATTTTTAGGTTTTTTATTTTAGGTTTATTTTATGCTTTATTTTTTAGTTTAGGTTTAGTTTTATTTTAATTTATTTGATTTTTTATTTAGTGTTTATGTTTAGGTGAGGTTTAGATTTAGTTTATTTTTTGTTTAGGTTTCATTTATTTTAATTTATTTTAGTTTAGGTTTTTTTTATTTTTTTTATGTTTTATTTTTATTCATTTTTAGGTTTTATTTTTTAGTTTATTTTTTAGGTTTAGATTTTTATTTAGTGTTTATTTTATTTTATTTAAGTTTATTTATTTTTCATTTAGGTTTAGTTTTTACTTTATTTAGGTTTTTTATTTTTAGCTTAGTTTAATTTTTTATTTATTTTATTTTAGTTTAGTTTTTTATTTTATTTTCTTTTTATTTTTAGGTTTATGTTTAGGTTTAGGTTTAGGTTTAGGTTTTAGTTTAGGTTTTTAGTTTATTTTTTATTTTATTTTATTTTGGTTTAGGTTTTTTTATTTATTTTTAGGTTTTGTACAATTTAGGTTTCAATTTTATTTTGGGGATTGGGGTTTGGTTATGAGGGTTTAGGGTTTAGGTGTAGGATTTTTGTGGATTTAGTTTTAAGATTTTATGTGGTTTTTTAGTTTAGGATTTAGATTTTGGTTTTTTAATAGAGAAGAAATTTAGATTCAACATTTCTTTTTTTAGATTTCATCAACCCAAAGACTCCAAGTTTTCTAAGACACGTTTATGACATAGATAAAAAATTAGCACACATAGAGAAAATTAAAAACTCTAGATAACTAGAACCATCTCTACTACAAAGAAACAGTTCCATAAGCAAAAAATTAGATCTGTCGTTCATTAGTTTCTCTAATTCCTATCAGAACCACCCTGGCCTCTCGAGTAGCAGGATCCACCATCATATCCTCTATCTCTCCCTCCACGACCATCGTGACTGTAACCTCCATTGCTCCTCTTACATTCATAACCACCACTTGTCTGACCAGCACCTCCATATTTATTAGCACCTCCAGATCCCCCACCACCATGATATAACCACGCGCTTTTGCCTCCACAGATAGATCTACAGTGACATGATGTATGTTCTATGGGTTTTATTGGTTTAGGTTTAAGTTAATTTTAATTTATTTAGTTACTTTAGGTGGTTTAGGGTTTAGGTTATAGGTGGGTTTAGGGTAGAGTTTAGGTTAGCTTTGGGTTTAGGGTGTGAGTATCAGGTTGGGGGTCATGGTAGGGAGGGAGGTTTAGGCTCAGTCAGGTTTAGGGTTGAGTGAGTAGGTTATTAGGGTTGGTAGGTAGGTTTTTTGGTTAGAGGGTTTAGGGTTACCAAGAGAGGTAGTAGGTGGGGTTGTGGTTGGTTAGGGTGTGGTTGTGGCCTGTGGAGTTTAGTAGTTGGGTGGAGGGTTTAGGTTCTGTTTAGAGAGAGTTTAGGTTTTGGGTTTAAGATTTGGTTTATGGGTTTAGGTTTTAGGTTTAGGTTTAGGGTTTAGGGTTTAGGGTTTTAAGTTTAGGGTTTAGGATTTTGTGGTTAGGGTTGAGGGCTTAGGGTTTTTAGGGTTTAGGGTTTTTGGTTAATTTTTTAACAGAGAATAAATTTAGATTCAACCTTTTTTCTTTTCGATTTCATCTACCAAGTAACAAACCAAGTTTTTTAAGACACAAGCAACAACATAAATAAAAAATGAGCACGTATAGAGCAAATCAAAAACCTTAGATAAATAGAACCATTTCTAATGTAAACACACAGTTCCGTAAGCAACATATCAGATTGACCACTTTAGTTTCTTCAGTTCCCAACAGAACCACCCCGACATCTCGAGTAGTGGGTTCCACCATCATATCCCTGATATCTCCTTCTACCACCACCATGGTTGTAACCTCCATCGCTCCTCCCACCTCCATAATCACCACTGCTCTGACCACCACCTCCATATCCACCAGCACCTTTAGATCCCCAACAATCACTATGATAAATGCCACATCGGCCTTCTCCTCCATTGCCTGATTTAGCCGAGTGTGATGATGTTCTTGTCTCAAGGTTCTGCCCATCAAGCAATTAGGTTTAGTTTAGGTTTATTAGCTTTTGGTTTAGGTTTATTTTAAATTTATTTAGTTACTTTAAGTTTAGGTTTAGGATTTGGGCTTTAGTTTTAGGTTTAGGTGTTTTATTTTGGGTTTAGGGTTTTAGGTTTATGGTTTAGGGTTTCAAGTTTATGGTTTTAGGGTTTGGTTTGTGGGTTTAGGGTTTTAAATTTAGGGTTTAGGGTTTAGGTTTAGGGTAGGTTTTGGGTTTAGGATTTAGGGTCAGTTTAGTGTTTAAGTTTGTGTTTTGTTTTGTGGTTTTTTAGGGTTTTGAGTTTATGGTTTAGGGTTTAGTTTTATTTTGGGTTAGGTTTTTTATTTTTATATTTTTTTATTTAGGTTTATTTTATTTTATTTAGTTTATTTATTTATTTTATTTATTATTAGTTTATGTTTATTTATTTTATCTTTTAGTCAGTTAAGATTTAGCCCAGTTAGTAGGTCAGTGGCCCAGTTTTTGGGTTTAGATTTAGGAGGGCCAGGTTTAGGGTTTAGGTTTTTAGTTATGGTTTTCAGGATCAGTTTTAGGCCCAGTTTATTTTCAGGGTATTAGGTTTAAGATTTAGGCCCAGGGCCCAGGGTCAGGTGGGCCCAGAGTTAGTTAAGTAGGTCATTTAGGAGGCTCATGGTCTGGCCTTTACATTCATAGGCCTGGGTTAAGTTAGGTCCGTTTATAAGAAGTGGCCCAGGCCTGGGGTGGTTTAGTGGGCTCAGGGCCCAGTGGCCCAGGGCCTGTGGTATGGCCCAGAGTTTAGGGTGTGGCCCAGGTCAGGGCCTTTAGGATAGGGTTTGAGTTGGGTTGGCTCAGGGCCTTATCTACGCCTGGTTTAGGGTTTGGAGTTAGGTTAGGGTTTAGGGTTTAGGGTTTTAGGGTTTAGGGTTGTAGGTTTGGGTTTAGGATTAAGGGTTTAGGGTTTAGGATTTAGGGGTTTTTTTAAAAAAAATTAAGTAAACCAATAGGTTTAGGTTTATTTAGTTTATTTATTTTATTTTTTAATTTTAGTATATTTAAATTTTTTTATTTAGGTTTATTTTTTAATTTTTATTTAGTTTAGTTTATTTATTTTACTTTATGTTTTTATTTTATTTTATTTTATTATTTTATTTTGGTTTAGGATTTATTTTATTTTATTTTTATGTTTTATTAAGTTTAGGTTTAAGTTTTTAGATATTTAGGGTTTAGGGTTTAGGGTTCTGGTTTTATGGTTTAGAGTTTTGTGTTTAGGGTTTTATGGTTTAGGGTTTAGGGTTTACGGTTTAGGATTTAGGGTTTAGGTTTTATATTTAGGGCTTAAGTTTTAGTTTAGGGTTTAGGGTTTTTGGTTTTTTTTAACAGAGAATAAATTCAAATTCAACATTTCTTCTATTCAATTTCATCAACCAAGTAATACACCAAGTATTCTAAGACACAAGCAATGTCAGAGATAAAAAATGAGCACACATAGAATAAATCAAAAACCCTATATAACTAGAACCGTCTCTACTACAAAGACAGTTCCATAAGCAGTAGATCGGATTGGTCATTCTTTATTTTCTCCCATTCCCATCAGACCCACCCTGGCCTCCCGAGTAGTGGGATCCATCATCATATCCCTGATCTCTCCCTCCGCCACCACCACGGTTGTAACCTCCATCACTCCTCCTGCCTCCATAACCACCATTGCTCTGACCACCACCTCCATATCCACTAGCACCTCTAGATTCCCCACCACCACTCATAGCCGCCGCCATCGCTTCCACTGATCTAGACAGCCTAGTTGATGGTGATGTTCTTATCGCCATGCCCACTCTAGGGTTTAGGTTTAAGTTTAGGTTTATTAGGTTTTAGGGTTTAGGTTTATCTTTTAATTTATTTAGTTACTTTAGGTTTTGGTTAAGGGTTTGGGATTTAGGGTTAGGTTTAGGGTTACATTTATGTTTATTTTATTTTATTTATTTTAGGTTTAGGTTTTTTTTTTAGTTTAAGGTTTAGGTTTTATTTTTTATTTATTTTTAGGTTTAGGTATTTATTTAGTTTTTATTTTATTTAGGGTTTTGTGCCACCATTCTTTAAGATCTTGATGGGAAACGATAACACATTGCACACTTTAGAGACATGTTGCAACAGTGGCACACTCCTCTTCGCCTTTTAATAGTAGTCTTTCAAGTGTTGCATTTGATTGGTGAACTTCCAAGAGTAAAAACTTTGAGTTGGAGCACCTTTCATCAAGAGGTTTCAGTCAGAGGGTGACTTGCACCTTATTATAGAGAGAAACAAACTCTGTTCATGATTACATTGCTAGGTGGGGCAACCTGAGCATGAAATGCGAACCAATAATTGTCCGAACAACATGCCATTGAAATTATTCTCAAGAATATCCATGGCCCGGTCGCCTTCATGCTTAAGGGTTTTACCATCAAAACATTTGAGAAATTAATCAACAAGACGGCTAGCTTACAAAAGGAAGCCAAATAGTTGCCCTTTCTTGACCAATCATCTAGCCCAAGATGTATGTTTGAGAAGAAGCTGGATAGTTGTGTTACCGAGGGAAGTAGCAAGCCGAGTTTAGTAAGAGACTTCAAGTTTAGCCTCCTGAGACCAACTACCACCAAATACCATCTTACCGCCATCACAACGACTACTTCCACCACCTCAGTAGCCTACCCAGTAGTGCTATTCATATCCATCGCCAGGTATCTACTTTCCACCAACTCTTTCCTATTGATTGAATAAGCCATAATCATTCAAGAGGGAGGTAGTCTGAAAAATCTTTAAGAATCTCTTAAGGAAATGTGACTTTCAGTTACCAGAACCTAAGAGGCTGGAGGAAGTGGGAAAGAGCGATGATCCTAGTTATTGCTCCTACCACCATATGTTACGCCGTATCTTAGAGGATTCTATCACTTTTAAGGACTAGCATGAGCGCAACTACAAGTTGGGAACCATAGTTATCTCTAAGGAATACTTATTAGAACAACCATCCAATTATGAAAGAGTAATCTTTGGGCATACTTGTGATCTTCTTAAAACCAAAGAAGGTTAGGATATCTCCCTATCTCAAACCTTTAAGAAGATCATTTCTAAGATCAAGAAGCTTTCCTTCCAGCTACCTAAAGTAGCTCAAACCTCCAACACCAAGAAAGGTTTGCATGTTGTAAAGGACAGCTCAAGGAGGGTGATAACCCAAGAAGCAAAGAAATTTCACCATACCGATAGTCTAGTAGCATAGCCACCGCCGAGTCCAAGACTCCTCCACCATAGTTACCACTTCTCGCTAGCTCCTCTTTAGACAAGTATCAGATGGATAAGGGCACTAAATCTTTACTCGCTTACTTTACTTGATTTCTCATGTACCTCCACCCAAAAAAGAAATTAATAAAGAATGATCTACTTATATATTGTCTACTGATGCTCTTGATTTTATTCCTATTGAAAGCTCTTGAGTCTAAATAAAAAATAGCTCTAGTAGGATCCTTTCCTTTATGATTCTTTCAATTAATCGAGTTCACCTCTTGAGATTTACTTGGAGTCAACAAAGTCGAGGATCCCATGGAGAAGTAGGTATGTCGATGAGAAGGTAGAACTTTCCACAAGCTCATCATTCCAAGAAGTCACTAGTCAACTAGTGGAAAAGTTCTACCTCCTAGTAGCACCTCGGATAAGTGTAAGCAAGTCATTAGTTCTAGTGAGCGATAGCCTCCATAGATGCTCCACATATGGATATGTTTGTGGAGGACCAAGCCAGAGTTGATTACAATGTCCTAGCTCACCTTAGAAAGTTTTCAGTAAAGTTAGGCATATACAATGCCCTTGTTTTATCCAAAGAAATGAGAGAATCTCTAATTAAGGCCTTACTTAATCTCGAGATATGCTTAGCTTAGCTAACCACTACTAAAGAAGAGGGATGCAACTCGAAGGACATCTTAGGAGCTACATTTAGTGATGAAGACTTACTCCTAGGGACGATCAAGCACAACCGCCTCTTTATATCGTAGTGGATGTTGGCAGATACAAGCTATCCAAAGTTCTGCTTGACCTAAGTGTATCAGTCAATATTATGAGTCTAAGAACCCTTTCCTACTTGAGGATTGACATCTCCACACTCCAAAAAGAAAGGATGATGTTGAGTGGATTCAATGAACAAGATGAGAGGGCCTTGAGAGGGGACACCACGCAGATCATAGGGTGGGGGTGATTGGCTATAGCATTTAAGTATGATGTACTATCTTGAAAGATAGGAGGCATCACCCTATAATAAACCTAATCACGTAATAAAGACTCTTAAAGCATGATGGGTCTTCAAATGTACCAGAGATTTTTTCTCTACTTTACATGGATGAATAAAGCATGATTTATAAAATAAAGTTTTAAGTTCTATGGAGGCAAGCCTCCATAGTTAATTACATCTTAATAAATGAAATTTCTTAAGAATACTATCAATTAAACTAGACAATTATCATCTCCAAAGATTTCAAGGTTAAACTTTCAAAGGATTGGCTGTATTTGGAAAATCAATTGGGAAAGTTCAAGGAGAAGATGTATTTTTAGAATCCAAATAAAATAAGTAGGAAATTTTCATGATAATAAGAAGCCTAATGAGCATTCCAACCTATCATATGGTTGGGCTTTGTAATTTTGAAGTTGAGGAGATTTATATGTTTTGAGTTTAAATTTAATTAGATTACTAGGGCTTACAATCCACAAACACTTGTGGGAATGCCTAAGAGGTGAGGATTTAAGCTCATAGATCGAAGAAAATAACTACCTCAGATCCTAAATCTAGGGTGCTTTAGTACGAGCTAAAGCATGACTTAAATCTAAGCGACAGGTGAACATAAGGGTTTACATCTACAAGGGAGAATAAATTATTTGACTTTGGACTTATAACTGTCTGGAGTGGCCGCCAGCTAACACCTATGATTTTAAAACAATTTAGTCTGGCCTTATGAATTGCAAGATAGCTAAAGCAGTTATTTAATTAAAAAAGGACTAAAGTCCTCAACACACTCCTTGAGAGACTAGAGCATGAGTGGTATTAGCATATGACTTAATCTATAGATGCAAAATATTTTCAAATTTTATTTCATTTTAGACACATCATTTTAACAAAGGCTTTAGGATTCCTTATTCCTAAATGCATTATAAAATAGTTTATGGGTCAAATCAGCTAGAAGAAGCAGTTCTCAGCCAAGAGAGGTGCCCTCATAGGTCAAGCATTCCATTATCGTGCAAGGATGGAGATCCTTCATGTTCAAGAGAGAAAGAATATGCATGCATGATGTGAAACATACAACCATACCTAAGGGGTTGCTAAATCTTTTAATTATCTTATTTATGTCTTAGGCTTTATGATGAGGTTATGAGTTGTTTAAAATTTAGTTATGAGTGATTAGTTGGGTAGAAAAGTTATTTTTTGTCAGAGAATCATTATCCAAGCCACACATTAAAACATCAATCATTTAAGAGACTATAGAAAGCATGTTGTCCTAATGCATAATGTAAACATAACATCAAAAAATTATATAAATTATAGTAAAAGAATAAATGGCTAGTGCAGTTGGGTAACTCCATATGAATCGATGAGAGAAAATGGGTAGCCGAGCTCTACCTTTATACAACCTGGAATATGAAAGAATAATTATAATTTTATTAAATGCTATGGGGGTCTTCTTTCTTCATATTTCCATTTATTTGGTTCCTTCTTTGATTTGGATGGTGCTTGCTTCAAAGGCATCATAAGGCACCCCAGGAGAAAACCTCTTGGCCACTACTCATCCTAATCCCCCATTGCACTAATCCGAATTCCTATTCCAAAAATTACATTTATATGGGAAAAGTAAATCTAACTACACCTTCAAAAGAGAGTTTAGCTAAATATACATATAATCCCAAGCAGTTGTATTTATAATTTGGACTTAGCACCCTACACATAGGTAACTAAGCCCACCAATCCTAACTTGGATTATGCTTAAGGATTTAAGCAACTTGTAAAAAGCATATTCATATTTATTTTTAAGCATCTCTTAAGCATAATCCCTTGCAAAAAATATGATCAGCTAATATTGGCCTATCATCTAGTCTACAAAGCATACACCCTAACATCCAATCTAAAATAATACATCATAAAACAAATCATACATCACATCATACACCATCCTAAATTAGAGCTAGAACTGGTGACTTAATTCTAATGCGTGTATTAAGGCTTGTGTGGTATGTCTTATTAAGCATTAGTTTTGTATTTTCAAAGTGTAGAAGGATTCAATTTAACATGAAAGGTTGATTTCACTTGAAGTAGTTTAATTGATTTGAGAATTTTAATTTGTGTTTTTTTTTTCATTTGATTACACTTAGCAACTATGTGTTATAAAGAGAGGAAAAGATGATTGCCCTCTTTCATCACTTTCTAAAATATATTAATTTGATTTAGTTCTCTTTAATGAATAACTTACTAAATGATTTAATTAATCCTTAATTTAGGTTCACTTTAAATAATCCTATTCAAAATGAAAGGCATCTTAAGATTAACTTAATTGAATTACTACCACATGAAATATATTAAATCATTCTTTCCATCCATATGTAACATGCATATGATTTAATCTAAGTGTATCTATACATGCAACATATTTTAGCACACTTAAATGATGAATGTATGTGTATATTTAGAATTTATATTTTATTTGATTGAATTATTTAAAAATATTAATTTAAAACTTTATCGAAATTCTTACACAAAAAATATAGAAGATTGAAATTAAATAGGCATGTGCCGTTGTTAAACCAGGGAAGTGAGGTAATCAAATGACCTCCTTGGAGCTAGCTAAAGCCTCATATTCTTGGGATGTCTAGACTATATGCCCATTTGCATTCAAACATATGTAAATTCATATACATGAACATAGGAAGTAAGCTCCAAATCATGTGGCTAATTAATTCAACCACTTAGTTCCCATTTTACATTCACTAATCACATGTACATATACATGTACAAAGATATAGGCAAGTGCATGTCATTGTTAAACCAGGGAAGTAAGGTAATCAAATGACCTCCTTGGTGCTAACTAAAGCCTCATTTTCCCTGGATGTCCAGACTGCATACTTTCTTTTCTTCAACACACATGGATGTATACATAAACGAGGGAAAAAACTCATGCAAAGATTATATATATTTTTTGGTTGAATAATTTATATATTTGAATTAAAGCTCTATCCAAATTCCAATGTTGAAATACATAAGAATGAAATCAAATGGGTATGTGCCATGGTTAAACCAGGGAAGTGAGGTAATCAAATGACCTCTAGCTAAAACCTTATGTTCTGGGACATCAGACTATATACCCATTACCATTCAATCTTATATAAATCAACACATGAATAGAGGAAAGAGAACTCAACATTCATACACTTAAGCTATGCATTTCTTATGTATTTATAACTAGCATCATACACATATTATTATTCATTTTTAAGCTTTTGAAAAATACATTTAGATTTAATAGTGATAATAGCCACCCATATATTAAATTAAATCAACACATGCAAGCTTACATAAAGGAAATCCATTTTATTTTACTTGATTTTGAAAAGATGGATGCATGAATTCAAATGACATACCAAATTTAACATGATTGGAAAGGGACAATCAAATATAAGCATGTGATTCATTCAACTAAACTAGTTCTTAAAGACAATCAAATCAAATAAGATTATTTAAAAGCAAACCAAAGCTTCTTTATTAATTAAGTTTTGGATTTGATTTAATTTAAAGAGAGAAATCATCACTTGAAGTTTAAACCCATTCCCACATTAGTGATTTGATTTAATTTAAGGAAATGTAATTAAGTTGATTTTATGGGTTAATTAAGTTGAACCCTTAATTCAAATGAATTAATTACCCTTACCTATGTCTCCTTAAAGTAATTAACTAAATAATTATGAGCCAACATGATATGCATGGAAAATAAACTTGCAATGATCTAGGAAATTAATAGTTAATTAGATTAAGGGACTTAATTAATTACTCTTATGGTTTTCCACACATGTGGACTAAACCATAATTTCATTAAACTCCTTTAGGTTATTAAACATAAAGATCTACCCCATGATTTAATTAATTAAAGTCGATGTGATTATGATTTCAATTTAATTAAGTGATTTAATTAATTAGTTAAATCTTAATTAATTTCATTTTAGAAAAAGGGTGAAATGAACTTAGGGAAAGGGGTCCCAACCCTATTCCTTAGTTCACTTACTATTGAACAATGATTAATAAACTTAATTAACCAATTTATTACTATTCATGGGATTAATAAATCATTAATTAACTTAAAAGAGTAGTTAAGGTTTAATTAGTCAATTTTCTAATTAAGTGAACAATAAATCAAGAAAATTATGGGAGGCAGAGGTCATCCCATTAAATTAACCCACAAAATTTGGGATTAATTGCTCAAGTAATTAAGTAGTAATTAAGCTAATTAATTTTTAATTAAACCTTAATTACTATTCAAAATTAGTTAAGATCATTTTTAATTAATTCTCTTTTGAAATACCTTTAAAATGAGTATTTATTTGCATTTTTTATTTCTCTATAATTTTTTTATGATTTTTAGAAGTTTTAGCCATTAAAAATGATTAATTAAGCCTAATTAAAGCCTAGTCCTATTGGCGCCACAAGGCACGCTGATGTGGCGCACTTTCCACATGGCACCATAGGATTGTCTACTTAAAACCTATCCGACTCAGTGCCTACATGGCGGTGGCAAATGCGCTTCTTCAACCTTTGTCTAAACTAAGATTGGACGGCTATGATTAATCCCACAACCTAATAGGATTAAATCGAATCGATCTAGTGGAATTAATCATGACCATCCATTTCGATCACACGAAATGGATAGTGCATGATATAACGTCATGCTAGTGAGGGAGAATGGAGTCTATCTTCCATTGCTCACTTTATCCAAGCTTACCCGAGCTCGGATCAACTCCAAAGGATCCACACATGTCATCAATCGAGGGATCCATGGTCAAGATAACACGAGATGGATGTTTTCTTCAAAAAGCTCCAACCCATTTTTGCTTAAGGATTAGTTTTGGAAGCATACCTCACTGAAGCTCAAGACTAGTGGCTCGAATAATTGAAGAAGCTTCATCTAGTGGATATGAAGCCCTATTGAGTAGTAATTGGATCAATTCCTTGATGTTTGTTGGAAGGCCACAAATTGATGATTTGGAGCTCAGCTTTGATCAAAGTCCCACCTTCGGTGCTCGAGAAGCTTGGAAGATGATTTGTTCTTGCTCGATAAGGCCTAGGGTAGGTGCGTGTAAAGTTAATTTCAGTTTGATGGAGAAATGGAGAAATTAGGTAGACAATAGGAGTGTCTTATTTCGGGACAAACGAGAATGGAATCTTTTGATCAAGGAATGAGATAAAGAGCTTAGCAAATGGCCCTAACAGCTTATCTTGGGTAGCTAGGGCTCTAAGGAATGATTTTTGTGTGTGTTTGAGTGGAAACTAGGGCGTGTATACCCCGTTCATCTTTACCATATGGTGGGATTGAGTTTGGCTTCTAGTGGCCGTCCGGCCATCTCAGGGAGTCGTGGGTGGCAGGGAGGAGGTGAGTTGGCTCGGCTTCATTGGTTGAAGGTGTGGAGGTGGCTGCCAAGGAGGAATCATGGGTGTCCTATGGGTTTCAAATGCTCCAATGGGGAGGGTGAAGTGATTTCACCTTCCATGGTTCATGGCCAACCCAACCACACCTTGGGTCAGGTTGGGCACCATCCTAGGTGCCTAGGTGGACCATTGGGAGAGTACCAAGTAGCCGAAGAATGTAAATGACCACTTACATTGGTGATTTGCCTCTTCTGATTACCTTTACCCAAGGATAGAAAGATCATTTGGAATTAGATTTGATTTGGGCATATTTGAAATGAGCCAAAAAAAGGATTAGCTCAAATTTCAAGTCAATTGTAGTTGATTTGGTTAGGTTTGGCTCAATTTGACTCATTTAGGTCAAATTGGGTTGGGTTGGGTCAAGTTGACCAATTGGTCAAATTGGGTCAAACCAAGGGTTGGGTCAAGTTTATATGATCATTTTGGATGTTTTGGTTTAATTGGTTTGGTTTAGTTTGGCTTAGTTTTGATTTTGGCTCATTTGAATTCATTTGGGTCAAATGGGTTAAGTTGACAAATTTGACCAAATTGGCCAAATTGGCTTGGGTTGGGTGTTGGTTTGGGTTTAATTAAGCAAATGAAGATGATTGAAGGCTTTGGTTTCAATTAATTTGGATTTGGTTTTGATTTAGGCCAACTTAGTCTTTAGGTCAATTTGGGCTAAACAAGTAATTGAATTGGGTCAATCATAAGCTTTGGTCAAGTTCAACAATCAATTTAGAATGAACTTGAGCCATTGGATTAATCAATTTGGTTTATATTTTGATTTGACCCAATTTGGTCAATTTGGGTCAACTTGGTCAAGAGAGCCAACTGGGTTTTGTTTGACTCAATTGTAGGTCAAGTCATATTCAAATATTGATTTTGATTTGGTGTGAATC
The DNA here is from genome assembly GCA_021442155.1 of Cymbidium sinense. NCBI lineage: Eukaryota > Viridiplantae > Streptophyta > Magnoliopsida > Asparagales > Orchidaceae > Cymbidium > Cymbidium sinense. Next base: position 205,002,952 of record CM038214.1, read on the forward strand.
ATTGGTTTCAAGGGATTTGGCTTAGGTTATAATTTAGCTAGTTTGTTTTCATTTGGGTTAAGGGGTTGACTTGGTCAAATGACCAAGTGAGTTTGACCAAATTTGATAATTGATCTTATGGGTGATCAACAATCAAGATGGGATTTTGATGGGCTTGGTTCAATCTAATTTGGATAGGATTAGAACTTAGCTCAAATAGGTCAAACCACTTTGGGTCAAGTGGACCAAAGGTTTAGTTGGCTTGATTTTGGTTGAGTTTGATTTAGTTGAGTTTATATATGAATTTTGGATTGATATATAAATTTAGTACAACTTGGGTTCAAATAGGTTTTGGTTCATTTGAACATTTCATGTTAAAAGGGTTAAGTTGGGTTTGACTTTGGTTGACTTTGGTTGATTTTAGTTTGGCTCGATGATTTTAGATTTCATTTATATTTTTGAATATGATTGAAGGTATGATTGATTCATGAGAAAATTAATTGAATTTGGGTTTTGGAATGAAGGAATTTGGCAAAGTCCATGGAGTTGGGTCACGCAGCTTAGGTTTGGATTTTGATTTGGTTTGATTTAGTTTTGATGATTTAAATGTATATTTCATTTAAATTTGTGAATTTGATTTAAAATATGATTGATTTGTGAGAAAATCAATTGAGTTTTACTTGATTTGGATTAAGATTTGGCTAAGTCCATGGGATATGTCATATGGCTTAGAAATTTATATTTAATTTGATTTAGTTTTGATCATTTGAATGTAGATTTGATTTATATTTAGGAAGATGATTGAAGATATGATTATGAGAAAATGAATTGATTTTGGATTGATTTGGATTAAGATGGTATAGGTCATATATGGCTTAGGAAGGGTTTCAAGTTTCGATTTCATCATGGGATTCATTCATTTGGTTTTAGAATTTGGGTTTGGATTTGGATTTGAATTTGATGAATTGAACTTGAGGTTTGGTTTGAAAAGGTGAACATGGATTGGATTTGGTTTGGGTGGTAGGTGGATTATCCCAATCCCAGGCATAATCTAATCCTATGGTTAACCAAGTCTTTAATCTTAGGTTAAGTGTTTACCTAAGTGTGTGTCTTATTAGGGAAGTCTTATTATCTAGAAGACTCTTAAGTCTAAGATGGGAAGATTGAATATATGCACTAAGTGAGGTCAACTTGGGCTCCATAGTGTTCCCCGGAGATAGATTATTGGGCAGTTTACATTTAGACTTGGATACATCTTTCAATGCTGAGAAACCATGTATATATTAGAACAACATAGTTCCATCCTCTCTACTTCATTTTATGAAGTTCGTGAGAGGTGGAATCATCTACTCTGTCAAAGTGGATCTTAAGCCATTTATATTTCACGAGGTCGGCATATATGAGGATGAAGCTTACTATCTCCCTCAAAATCAACAAGTCTATTTTCATGAACTTTGCCAAAGTTTAAAAAATAAAAGAAAAAGAACAAGAAAAAGAAAGAGAAAAACAAAAAGAAAAATAAGAAAGAAAATGAAAAGAAAATAAAGGGTGGAAATAGACTTGGAGGAGGAAGTGGAGCCTCACATTAGATTCCACCCATAGTTCATTACGCCATTTGAACACATGAGTAGGACTACTTGACCTCCACCAGGCAGAGGAAGAGGCTAGTTCAGAGGCAATGCCAGGGTGGAAAACCTCTTTATTGGCCACCCAATAGAAGATATGTCCCAGTTACCAAGAGTACATCTGCTATCCATATAGACTTAAAATCTAGTTCATAGAATGAGTCTTATATGGTTAGTACCCTAACTCTTCTTAGTAGATTCCCTTGGAGGTGACACTTGAGCGGATAGCGATGAAGACCAGCAAAGCATAAGTGTATCCAACTCTATTTGTGAAACAGTTAGGCATCAGTTGGGAACCTTTGCTCACTTTCCTCTTAAAAAGCTGAGGGTTTGGTAGTTAAGGAAGCCCCTAAGTCATCCACAGGTGTGAAGACTCAGAGGTTCTTTCTAGGAGCATGATCCACAAGTCAAGAAGTTGATGTATAACTTGAGGATGATTCATATAAGATTAATAGAATTATGTTTTGATTGGTACTTGCCTTGTGTTCATAATTTAGCAAAGAAAGGGTTAATCCCACTTGGTCAAAGGTGAGACTACTTTGAAAGAATATGATGAATGAACAAATCCTTAATCAAGATGAGGATTTAGATTATAGTGGGTCGGTCGATGATGATGATCTTAGTTATCACCAATCATTTAGAATCGATAGGTTCTTTTTAAAATATTAACTCATATGAGCGGTTCTTAGAAACTTGGATGATCTAGATGAGTCAAAGATGCACCGAGTTCAAGAAGAGATCAAGTCAACCATCAGCAAGGAAATCAACTTAGAACTGAGAAGATCCCATACATCAATTTTTTGTTGAATTAAATCGAAACCAATGACTTAGTTAGGCTATTGACTGAGTTTAAGGACTACTTTGCATGGAGTTATGAAGAGATGCTTGGGTTGGCTCCTGACGTAGTAATCCATAAACTAGTAATAGAAATTATAACCATAAAGCTAAGCATGCGATTAGACATAGAATAATAGGTCATTTATGAAGTCCAGAAATTGATTAATGTGGGCTTCATCCAAGAAGAAAAATACCATACTTGGTTTGCCAGTGTCATCCTAGTTAAGAAAAAGAATGGACAAATTCACATGTGCATCGATTTTAAGGATTTAAAAAAGGCATGTCCAAAAGATGAATTTCCACTACCAATCCCAGAGATGATGGTGGACATTGCCTCATCTCATGCAGTCTTTTCTTTCATTGATGGCTCGTCTAGATATAACCAAATAAAGATGGCCCTTGAAGATGAAAGAAACACTACTTTTAGAACCCCTGATTGGAATCTATTGCAAAAAGGTAATGCCTTTAGAAAAAAATTATGTTACATACATGCGACTTGAATCTTTGAAAACTCATTCATCATTAGTGTTGCTATGATGATCTCATGATCAAATATAGAAAATGAAGACCATCTCTTTGACTTGAGTAGTTTTTTAAATAGTTAAGACAATTTAACCTCAAAATGAATCCCATGTATTGTGATCAAAATTACTTGGAAATTCTTTGGGTTTGTTGTTAAAGGAGAATCAAAATCAAATTGAGAAGATCAAGCGATATTAAAATTCCACCCCCTAAAATTTTAACTCAACTTAGATCATTCTAAAGGCATTTGGAGTATCTAAAATGCTTTATATCCAACTTATTAGATGTCGAATTCTGACTTGTCAAAATGATGCCAATTTTAAGTGGGATGATAAGCATGCCTTTGAAGACATCAAGCATTACCAATGGTTCAATTCTAGGTGCCCTATCCAAGGACTCATACTTTACACTCTTGATGACTCTCTTAGTGCTTTGTTGGCAAGCCAATGATGAAGGGAAGGAAAATGCACTCTACTATCTAATCCCCTAAAGCCTATAGCTTTAATCTTTGCATCCCAAAGATACATACATGCTTCCTCATAAGGTGAACTTAATCTCTAGGATCAATCCACTATACATCTCATGATGCTATCGGATGGTTGGCATGACGGTCCATCATCTCATAGTTTGACATTACCTTTGTACCTCCATGTGGTGAAGGATAAGTGCTAGCTGATTTCTTAGCAGCACGCCCACTTCATGCTAACTCTCCACTTAATGATGATCTCCCCGATGAACAAATCATGAACTTAGGGGATACTAGCATTCACCCCTAGGAGATGTACTTTGATTGTGCAGCTTTATCACAAGGAGGAGAAGAATCATAATCTACTATTCTAGGAAAGGCAGGGGTAGGAATAGTTCTCTTTACTCTAGACTACAATGTGATGAGATTCTCATATCATCTGTCCAATCATTGGACCAACAATGAAGCCAAATATGAGGCTCTGATTGTTGGTCTGGAGTTAGTACTTACTCTAAGCATCCAAAACATCAACATCTTTGAGATTCTCAACAAGTTGTCAACCAAATTGTTGGGTCCTATAAGGTTATAAATCCTAAGCTCCATCACTACCACAAGTACACCATGGAGTTGTTGGCCCAAATTCCAGAGGCTACCCTTTATAACATTCCTCGAGGAGAGAACATAGTAGCATATGCTTTAGCTAAGCTTTCCAAGGAGTTGACATGTCCGAAGGATGAGTCCATATCAATAATAGTCTAAAATAGACAAGTCTTATCCCTTATTAATTGAACTCATCAAATAGTATTATCTTGAAGGGGAGGTTGCCATTGCCAAGAAGGACGATGAGTTAGATTGGAGGCTACCATTCATGGCTTACCTAAATAAAGGCAAACTATCTGAAGAGAAGTCTCAAGCCCATTAAATAAAGAAGAGATAACTTTTGTATGCTCTTGTGGATGGTGTCTTGTACGATAGTCTCTTTATCATTACATTTACATAGACAAGCAAAGCCCATAAGATTGTATGTAGCAACACTTATTATGTGGAGCCATCTAATCTGGTTTGAAGATGAAAGCCAAGATCAATACACTAGGACACTACTGGCCATTGATGATCAAAGATTGCATGGATATGACTAGGTGATGTCACCAATGTCAAATACACAGTGTGGTCCTACACCAACCACCCAATATTCTACATCCTACATTGGTCTCATGGTCATTTGAGTGTTGGGGTACCGACATAGTGGGTTTAAATGGTCCTCTTTCTTTAAGGTCATCATGGTTCATCTTTACATTGACTACTTTTCCAAATGGGTGATTGCTCAAAAGGTCATAGCTTCACATGTGCTCAATTGAATCATGTATATAGTGCCTCGATGAATTATATCGATAATGTGTTGCATTCAAGAGATCAACAACTTTCGAGACATCATAGATTGGAGATATTCTAATCAACTACCGGAAAATGGCTTGAAGCCTTCAACAAAACTCATCCAAATTCTAAAGAAGACACTCGACAATAACAAGTGATAGTCATAAGTAGTATGTTGAAGCCTTGTGAGCACACATATAAATGTCGGTCCTATTTTTCCTTAGTGTATTTAGTTCAGCCATTCTACCATTAGAAGTCCAACTCCCATCATTAAGGATAGTTGTGGGTAGCAAGATCACAATGGAGTAGAATGCCAAGTTGCAATTAGAAGAGCTCGAAGGTTTGGAGGAGAGACACCTACGGGCATGCCAAAACCTTGAGTTGTATAAAGCTAAAAATTCAAGCTCATTGGTCCATCTATAGCTTTTCAAGTAGGAGAGCTTATTTTAGTTCTAAGGAGGCGATTGTTGGCCATTGTAAGATGAGGCAAGTTTGAACCCACTTGAGAAGGCCCTTTTCCAGAGAAAGCCTACCAAGAGGATCTTATTAACTTATTAATCATAGAGCATGCTTGAATCAATGCCTACTTAAAGAAATATTATAAATCATGTTTGAAATAATTATCATGAAAATTCCATTTTGAATTCAATCTCTTCCATGTTGAAAGTATTCTTATTTGTGAATCTGCCATGATGTGTTTAGGGGGTGTGAGAAACCCAAGTGGTTTCATCCTTCATCGACAATACAAACCCACAAAACATATAAAATAAACACTATGTTTATCTCTACTAAGTTGAGATAACACCCCACCACTACTTCGATGCACTAGGTCGGTGACGTCTACCCTCGTGTCACCCAATGGTCTTCTTGCTTTAGATGATATAAGTCTACACTTTCCTTCCTTGCTGCACCAATGAGTGCTGTTAGTTTGGTAGGCCTTTATGGCTAATAAGCTACCTCTTGGTGGCTTTATCTAAGAGGATGTGAGTCACACACTTTATTCTTGGATTAACCTTCATGCTTTAATTGGGTCAAGTATATTTGAGGTTTACGATAAGTCCCCTAGTGGCTCCTTCCCTCTTGGCTTCAAGTCCAGTCGATCCTTCCTCGAGCTCTCCCAAATTAGTAGTACTAGGTCGGATAGCATATGTCCGATGATAAACTATCCCAATGATTAGTTTAGAAAGTTATAAACTACACTTTATTTTCAAATTGATCGTTGCACCGACACCTTAGGTTGGTTGGTTCTCTATGATGATGGATACACCTCATCGCATACACTTTAGGTTGGTTGGTTCTCCTTAGGATACACCACTCATGGCATGAAATCTCACTTTCTTTAATGTACACCTATAGGCTCTTTTTAAGGCTCGATAATGAATGCTCCCTATGGGCACTATATTTAGATCATCACACCCCATTTAGACACAAGTTACTATTGAATTTGACCCTTTCCTATAACCACCCTTGTGGTTGGAGAATCCATCTTTATATGTGATTCTCCCATATTCTAGTAAATAGATAATAAAGACATAGCCCTTCTCAATGTGATCCTATCCACAAGATCAATGCAAAATATAAAAAAATATATATTCACTTTTGGATTAGGAGGACACCCATAGCGTACCTTTTCGCGGGCATCTATCTTTTAGGTAATGTCAAGAAAACTATAGGAATCACATGATTACTAGTTGATATAAGTCCCAACATTCACTTTCGAGTCCCTAATAGGTTCTATTTTTTTATGCTACCAATAAGTCTCCCCAGTGATTGCTCCTTGCTTTAGAAGATGTAAGTTTGCTACTTCTTTCCAAGTCGTTACTTGCGAAAAGGCAACCCCTTAGGTTGTAACTCTCCAACAACAACTAATCCTTTGGATTTATAAATGAGATAGGACAAGTCGATATAGCCCCTTCTATGGGTTCATCACACCGACATGGTCCATAAAATAAACCAATCAAATTTGATCACATCACCCAATGGATATGCCCTTAATTAATCAAACTAAACCAAAAAACCATATAAATCACATGAAATTAAGATAAAATTAATCGACTACTTTTGAGTTGACATAAATCTGGCATTCACATTAGTCTAGGTCATTTGATTTATATGCATCCAACATGTCACCCCGATGGTTGTTCCTCGCTTCAGAAGATGTAAGTCTACTATGCCTTCTTCCTAGCATAGCCATTGGACATTGAAAAAAAACCCCTTAGGTTGGCTAGCTCTATCCCACTACTAGTAGACTATCTCTTTGGTGTTCCTAGGACAACCCTAGCGGATCCTTAAATGACAAACCATAGTCACCCCTAATGATGTTCTCAAAAGTTTACCTTAAATTTGGCCAAATCCCTTCATCTCAGCTTATTAATCAATAGTTTTATGAATTATACCAATAGAAACCCTACTACATCATACAATAACAAACTAAAATATGTTAAACAACAAGTAGTAATGCACAATTATGCTTTTAATGCGATGCTACACTATGTTATTAGCATCCATATTATATTATATTGCATATCACATCCAAGGGCTTGCTTTAAAATCATAAAATTTGTCTAAATTATAAAAAACTATATTTTTTTTAATTCATTACTTATATTTTAAATTGAAATAATATATTATAATGTATGCTCTACCTTTTATGAATTTGGCCAAATTTTGCCATTTTAAAGTCTAAATCAACATTTTTATAAATAATGCTATTGTTGGCTTGACTGCATGATCTTAAAATACTAAAAGAATTTAAAATGCATAAAACAATATATTATGATATATGATGTTATACTATGCTACAACATATAATATTTATTTTGAACATAAAATATTAGTTTTAGACTACAAGTGTCATCACAGAATTTCTAAATTAATTCCAACTTCAAATTTAACAAATTTCATCATCTTATTAAATCAATATTTTTATGATTTTATATTAATATAGACTAGGGCACAATACCATAATATACTAAAACAATTTAAAACATCTTATAACATCCAAAAACACTTCATTACAAGCTCAAATATATGATGCTATAATATAGTATAATATATGGTATTATGATATGATTTAGGGTTAAGGTTTATGGTATTCAAATCTTTAATTATCAAGGGAAAGTCTCTTGAAAACATTTTCTTTAGCTAAAATAACATGTTATTGTCATTCTTTTAGATCTATAACCTTTATTAGGTTTAGGGTTAGTTTAGGGTTTAGGGTTTATTTATTTTATTTGGGTTTTAGGGTTTAGGGTTTATGGTTGTAGGTTTAGGGTTTTAGGTTTATGGTTTTAGGGTTTATTTTAGGTTTTAGGTTTAGGGTTTTAGGGTTTAGGTTTATTTATAGTTTATTTAGGGTTTGGGTTTAGGATTTAGGGTTAGGGTTTAGGTTTAGAGTTTATTTGGGTTTTGGGTTTGGGTTTAGGGTTTAGAATTTATTTTTTATAGATTTAGAAATTTAGGGTTTAAAGTTTTAGTCTTATTTATTTATTTTAGTTTAGGGTTTAAGATTTTTTTTTAGAAGAAAACAAATTTAGTTTCAACATTTCTTCTTTTCAATTTTAACCAAGTAGAAACCAAGTTTCCTTCACAGTGATGACATAGATAAAAGGAGCACCCATTAGCAAATCAAAAAAGTAGAATTGTCTCTTTAAAGCAATTTAAGTAGATAATCATATGTTCTTGATTAATTCCCATCAAACCACCCTCACCTCTTGAGTAGCGGTTATATCATATATCTTTTACCACACATAACCTCCATGCTCCTTATAGTTTTACCACCACCTCCATATTTTTTATATCCCCACCATTTGTGATAACCATCCTCCTTCATCTCCACCACCAAATATTTGATGGTGATGTTTTATCAAGGTTATTCAGTTTAGGGTTAGTTTAGGGTATATAGTTTAGGGTTAGTTTAGGGTTTAGGGTTTAGGGTTGTAGGTTTTATGGTTTAAGGTTTAGGGTTTAGGGTTTAGGGTTTAAGGGTTTCGGGTTTAAGGTTTAGGGTTTAGGGTTTAGGGATTTGGGGTTTAGGGTGGGGCTTAGGTTGAGGGTTGTAGGTTTAGGGTTTAGGATTTAGGGTTTAGGTTTTTTTATAAATTAAGTAAACCGGTAGATTTTTGTTTATTTAGTTTATTTTATTTTTCTTTTTATTTAAGTTTTTTTATTTTTATTTAATTTAGTTTATTTATTTTAGGTTTATTTATTTCAGTTCAATTTTTTATTTTTATTTTTCTTTTAGGTTTAGGTTTATTTTAGTTGAGTTTTATTTTTATTTTATTTTTTTAGGTTTATGTTTTATTTTTTATTTTTAGGTTTAAGTTTAGTTTTAGGTTTTTTTATTTTTTATTTTTTTAGGTTAGTTTTAGGTTTTTTATATTATTTATTTTAGGTTTATTTTTAGTTTAGGTTTAGATTTATTTTATTTATTGTATTTTATTTAGTTTATGTTTAGGTTTAGTTTTAATTTTAGTTTAGGTTTAGTTTTATTTATTTGGTTTATTTTATTTTATTTAGTTTAGGTTTTTTTTTTAGTTTAGGGTTTAGGTTTATTTTATTTATTTTTTAGTTTTTTTTTAGGTTTATTTTTTTAGGTTTTATTTTATTTAATTTTATTTTTAAATTTTAGTTTATTTTATTTAAGTTTTATTTTTTTCATTTAGTTTAGGTTTTAATTTTATTTTAGTTTATTTATTTATTTTTATTTATTTTAAGTTAGGGTTTAGGTTTTAGGTTAGTTTATTATTTTATTTTATTTTTATTTTATTTTATATAGGTTTGGGATTTTTTATTTTATTTTTAGGTTTTATTTATTTTAAGTTTAGGTTTTTTGGTTTTTAGGGTGTAGGGTTTAGGGTTTACAGTTTAGGGTTTAGGGTTTTAGTGTTTAGGGTTTTAGGGTTTAGGGTTTTGGGATAGGATTTAGGGTTTAGTGTTTATGATTTAGGGTTTAGGGTTTTGAGGGTTTAGTTTAAGGTTTATGGTTTAATTTTAGTTTAGGGTTTAGGTTTAGTTTTAGGTTTAAGTTTAGATTAATTTAGGGTTTAGGATTTATAGTTTTAGGTTTAAGTTAGGGTTTAGGTTTAGGATTTAAGGTTAGGAGTAGGGTTTAGTTTAATTTATTTAGGGTTTAGGTTTAGTGGGTTTAGGTTTAGGTTTTTAGGTTTAGTTTAGTTTAGTTAGGGTTTAGGTTTAGGTTTAGTTAGGTTTAGGGTTTATAGTTTATTTTTATAGTTTTAGGGTTTAGGTTTAGGGTTTAGGATTTAGGGTTTCTTTTATTTAGTTAGTTTAGTTTAGGAGGTTTAGGTTTAGTTTTAGTTTTAGTTTAGTTTAGGGTTTATGTTTAGTTTATGGATTTTTTTAGGTTTATTATTTTTTTAAATAAGTGAAGTAAATTTAGGTTTTTTATTTAGTTTTTTTATTTATTTGAGTTTATTTTATTTTTTATTTAGGTGTATTTTTTATTTTTATTCAGTTTAGTTTATTTATTTAGTTTATTTATTTTAGTTTAGGTTTTTTATTTTTGTTTATTTTTTAGGTTTAGGTTTATTTTAGTTAGTTTTTTTTTTTATTTATTTTTTTTTAGGTTTAAGTTTTATTTTTTATTTTGGGTTTAGGTTTAGGTTTTTTATTTTTTAGGTTTAGCTTTTGGGTTATTATTTTAGGTTTTATTTTTAAGTTTAGCTTTAGGTTTATTTATTTATTTATTATTTATTTTAGGTTTAAGTTTTTTTTTTAGGTTAGGGTTTAGTTTTATTTTTATTTATTTTATTTTTTTAGGTTTTTTTAGGTTTAAGGTTTTATTTTATTTTACTTTTATTGTAGGTTTAGTTTTTATTTTATTTAGGTTTCTTATTTTTTAGTTTAGTTTAGATTTTTATTTATTTTATTTTAGTTTAATTTTTAATTTTTAATTTATTTTTTTAGGTTTATATTTTAGTTTATTTTTTATTTTACTTTATTTTAGTTTAGGTTTAGGTTTTTAGCTTTTTAGGGTTTATGGTTTTGGGTTTTGCGTTTAGGGTTAGTTTAGAGTTTAGGGTTTAGGGTTTAGGGTTTGGGGTTTATTTTTTAGGTTGTTTAAGTTTTAGTTTAGGGTTTATTTTAGAAGAAATTCATATTCAACATTTCTTCTTTTGATTCATCAACCAAGTTTAAAGTTTTCTAAGAAATAAGTGATGACATAGATAAAAAATGAGCTTTTAGAGCAAATCAAAACCTTAGATAAGTAGAATCATTATTATAAAGACAGTTTGATTAGATCGGTTTCTTTAGTTTCTCCAACTAGAACCACCTTGGTAGTGGGATCCATCATCATATTATTCTCTTCCTCCACCACCAGGTTAACCTTCATCACTCCTAGGCTTTTTACTTTACCACCTTATCACCTCCAAATACCATTATAGTTTAGGTTTGCTTTTTAGATCTTTGAGCTTAGTTTGATGTTATCAGGCTCTAGTCTTAGGGTTTAGGGTTTAGGTTTGTAGGTTTAGGGTTATTTTTAGTGTTTAGGGTTTAGGGTTAAGGATTTTTTTTATATTAAGTAAACCGGTAGGTTTATGTTTATCTAGTTTATCTTTTATTTATTTTATTTTTATTTAGGTTTAAGTTTTATTTTTATTTAGTTTAGTTTATTTATTTTTGGTTTTTTAATTTTAGGTTTATTTATTTTAGTTTAGGTTTTTTTTTAATTTAGTTTATTTTTGAGGTTTAGGTCTATTTTTAGTTGAGCTTCTTTTTTATTATATTTCTTAGGTTTAAGTTTTATTTCTTATTTTTAGGTTTAGGTTTAGGTTTTTATTTTATTTTTTTAGCTTTAGGTTTTAGGTTTTTATTTTAGCTTTATTTTTAGGTTTTTTTTGTTTAAATTTAGGTTTATTTTTAGTTTATTTTATTTTATTTAGTTTAGGTTTAGGTTTAGGTTTAGTTTATTTTACGTTTAGGTTTAGATTTTATTTATTTTAGTTTAGTTTATTGTAATTTAACACTACCATTGCCGGTCCCAAGTCCGAATGTGAAAAGTGGAGGTTTTAGGTAGTTTTAGTAGCGTAAAACTTATTTAATCATGACATTAATCATTTAAATCATTTTATTTTAGGCGTTAGGTATTTATGAAGAATATAGTGAAAATGTGCTAGAGATTTTTATTTATATGTTAAATAGGGTTACATTATAGGATTTAGAAGTTAGTCCATGAAACTAGAATTATTAGGATCTTGGAATATAGGTACTCTTACAGATAAATTAATGGAATTAATAGATATTATGGTTCATAGAAAGATAAATATTTTATTTGTTCAAGAAACTAAATGGGTTGGGGAGAAAGCCAAGGAGATTGATAGTTTATGTTTTAAACTTTGGTATTAGGTAAAATCAAACTAGAAATGGTGTAGGTGATTATAGATATTTGAAGGATAATGTTATAAATATTATTAGGTGTGGAGATAGAATTATAGCTTTAAAGATTATTATTTACATTATCAATGTTATAAGTGTTTGTTTTTTGGAGGTAAGCACAAAGAAAATTTTTGGAATGAATTAGAGGATTAATACAAAAGATTAGAAGAAAATGTATTTATTGGATGAGAATTTAATGGACATGTTAGTGGTAGAAGATTTTAAAAGTATTCATTTAGTTATGGATTTGGGTGACTAATGAAGGAATGACTATATTAGATTTTATTAGCTTATGATTTTGTAGTTGCTAACACTTTATTTAAGAAAAAGATGAACATATTATTACTTATAAAAATGGATCTAGAAAAAGATTGATTATTTTTTTAAGAAAAATAGATCGTTTAGATTTAAGATTGTAGGTCATTAGTGAAAATCTAAGTACCCAACATCGATTGTTAGTTTTAGATTTTAAGATGAAAGGTTGTAAGTAAACTAAATTATTATCCTAGAATTAGATGGGGACACTTAAAGAACACAAATAAAATATTTTAGAGCAAGCTACAAGAGATTAGAATTTGGGATGTTCATGAGGAAGCTAAAATATGTGGGAAAAATTAGTGAAATTAAGAAATTTTAAAGATGTGCTTGGAGAATCAAAGGAAAAGCTTATTTTAATAAGAATAGTTGGTGGTGGAGTCAGTGTGCAAGAAAAGATTTATTATTATAAAACTTGGTTTAGGTGTAAAAAACGAATTGGGAAAGATATAAAGTGGCTTAGAGATTCTAGCGTTTATGATGAAAAATTTTAGCTTTAGATTTATACAATAGATTAGATACCAAAGAAGGTGAAAGATGTATGTATAAGTTAGCCAACCAAAGAGATAGGAGAAGTAAAGACACAGTTCAAGTGACGTGTATTAAGGATGAAAATAATAAAATGATTTTTTTAGTAAAGGATATTGAAAATAGGTGGATGAGATATTTTGTTAAACTTTTAAATGAAGGATCCGAAAGTATGATTCATTTTAGTAACCTTAATACCCTAAACAAAAATAAAGAATTTCATTTTTATCATCTTATTAGTAAATTAGTGAAGCTTTAAAAAAAATCAAAAGCAGTGGATAATATTAATAGAAGTGTGAAAATGTTTAGGAGATCAAGGAATTTCTTCGCTTACAAATTTTTTTAATGTCATTTTAAAGACTAAAAAGATGCTAGATGAGTGGAGAAAGAGTTTGTTGGTTCATATATTTAAGAATAAAGGTAATGCACAAGAGTGTGCAAATTATAGAGGAATTAAGTTAATGTGCCATACATTAAAATTAGGAGAGAGTAATTAGCATAGGTTGATATAGAAGTTTCTCTAGGTTTGGTTTCATGCCAAGTAGATCTTATGGATGCTATACATTTGTTAAGGGGTTTAATGAGAAGCATAGAAAGTAAGGAGTATCTACATATGATATTTATTGATTTAAAGCTTATGATAAAGTTTCAAGAGATGTTCTTTGGAGTTCTAGAACAAAAGGAGTTAATATTGGTTTATTCAAGTCATTAAAGATATGTATGCTAGAGCATTTGTGTCCAAACACAAGGAGGATTGATAAAATATTTTTATTTTAGTTGGATTACATCAAGGATGCTTTAAGCCCTTATCTTTTACTTTAGTTATATGTTTTTTAGGCATTTAAAAGTAGATGTACCTTGGTGTATGCTTTTTTGATGACATTCTTCTTGTTGATAAGACTAGTTGAAATTTTGAATTATGGAGGTCAAATCTAAAGGTTTTTTATTTAAGTAGATCTAAAATTGAATATATGGAGTGTAATTTTAGTTAAGTTAGTTATAGTGTTGTGACATTATGAACAAGTCATTAATAAGTGTGAGCATTTATATTTAGGCTATTATCCAAAATGATGGTGAAATAGATGAGATGTTATTAGTAGAATTAGTTGGATGGTTGAAGTGGAGGAATACATCGGCCTATTATGTGATAAATGTTACTTAGGAAAATTTTATAAGATGGTGGTAAGACATGCAATGACTTATGGTATGTTGGCCAATAGAAGCATTTAGTTAAGTGTATTTAGATGAGGATTTAGGTGGATGAGTGGACTCTTAGATAGAATGCAAAATGAGTATATTAGAAAAGTTAGTATTTGGTAGATAAGATTAGTCTTATGGTTTATTTGAGATTAGAGTAGATGCATTATTTGCCTGTTATGAAAGGTTACCTAAAAGGCATGGTTAAGATTTATAAAATGATCTTTACTTGATTTAAATGAGAATTTTACATGATAGGTTTAGATTTAGAGTGGGATTTATATTGTTGTTGTTGTTATTGTAATTTAGGTTTAGGTTTTAGGGTATAGGGTTTAGTATTTAGGGTTTAGGGTTTAGGGATTAGGGTTTAGGGTTTAAGATTTAGGATTTTAGGGTTTAGAGTTTAGGGTTTAGGGTTGCAGGTTTAGGGTTTAGAGTTTAGGGTTTATGGTTAGTTTTAGGGTTAGGTTTTTTTAATTATTATTTTTTCATTTTTTTATTTATTTTTAAATTAAATAAATCGGTAAGTTTATGTTTATTTAGTTTATTTATTATTTATTTTGGTTTATTTTATTTTCTATTTTGATTTAGGTTTATTTTTATTTTTATTTAGTTTAGTTTATTTATTTTAAGTTTATTTATTTTAGATTATTTTTGAAGTTAATGTTTAATTTTTTTTAGTTTAGTTTTATTTTTATTTTATATTTTATGTTTTTATCTTATTTTTTATTTTTAGGTTAAGGTTTAGGTTTCTATTTTATTTTTTTTAAGTTTAGGTTTTATTTTATTTTTTTTTTAGTTTAGGTTTATTTTATGTTTTATTTTATTTTTAGTTTAGGTTTATTTTTAGTTTATTTTATTTTATTTATTTTATGTTTATTTTTAGGTTTTATTTTTTAGTTAAGGTTTAAGTTTATTTTATTTTTTTTAGTTTAGGTTTAGGTTTAGGTTTTGTTTATTTTAGGTTTAGGTTTAGTTTTTATTTATTTTAGTATAGTTTATTTTAGTTTTGGTTTAGGTTTATTTTATTTTTATTTTAGGTTTATGTTTCCTTTTTAGTTTAGGGTTTAGGTTTTATTTTTTTATTTGTTTTTAGGTTTAGGTTTTTATTTAGTTTTTATTTAATCATATTTCTAGTGTAATGTATTTTTATTTTAGGTTTAGCTTTTATTTTATTTAAGTTTTTTTTAATTTAGTTTAGGTTTTTATTTATTTTTTAGTTTAATATTTATTTTCTATTTTAATTTTTTTTAGGTTTAGGTTTATGTTTAGGTTTTAGTTTATATTTTTATTTTATTTTATTTTAGTTTAGGTTCTTTATTTATTTTATTTTTAGGTTTTACTTAGTTTAGGTTCAGGTTTTTAGGTTTTTAGGGTTTAGGGTTTAGGGGTTGGGGTTTAGGGTTTAGGGTTTAGGATTTAGGTTTTAGGGTTTATGTTTTAGGGTTTAGAGTTTTAGGGTTTAGGGTTGCTTTAGGGTTTTTCGTTTAGAGTTTAAGGTTTTATTTATTTATTTTTATTTGTTTTTATTTTTTTAACTAAGTAAATTTGTAGGTTTAGGTTTATTTAGTTTATTTATTTATTTTAGTTTATTTTATTTTTTGATTTTTATTTAGGTTTATTTTTATTTTTATTTAGTTTTGTTTATTTATTTTAGGTTTAGTTATTTCAGTTAATTTTTTTAGGATTAGGTTTAGGTTTAGCTCTTTTTAGTTTAATTTTAATTTTATTTTATTTTTTTGGTTTAGGTTTTATATTTTATTTTTTGGTTTAGGTTTAGGTTTTAGGTTTTTATTTTAGGTTTATTTTAACATATTATTTTTAAGTTTAAGTTTAGAATTATTTTTAGTTTATTTTAATTTATTTAGTTTAGGTTTAGGTTTAGGTTTAGCTTATTTTAGATTTAGGTTTAGGATTTATTTATTTTAGTTTAGTTTATCTTAGTTTAGGTTTATTTTATTTTTATTTTAGGCTTAGGTTTTTTTTTGGTTTTGGGTTTAGGTTTTATTCTTTATTTATTTTTAGGTTTTATGTTTAAGTTTATTTTTTAGGGTTTTTATTTAATTTTATTTTAGGTTTATTTTTTTTATTTTAGGTTTAGTTTTTATTTTGTTTAGGTTTTTTATTTTTTTACTTTTGTTTAGGTTTTTATTTATTTTATTTTATTTTAGTTTTTATTTTTTTATTTATTTTCTCTTTAGGTTTAGGTTTGGTTTAGGTTTTAGTTTAGGTTTTTATTTTATTTTATTTTTTCATTTTATTTTGGTTTAGGGATTAGGGTTTAGGGTATAAGGTTTTGGGTTTTGGGTTTTGGGTTTTGGGTTTATTTTAGGGTTTAGGGTTTAGGGCTTAGGGTTTTAGGGATTGGGGTTTTGGGTTTAAGGTTTAGGGTTTATGGTTTAGGGTTTAGGTTTTAGGTTTATGGTTTAGGTTTTAGTTTAGGGTTTAGGGTTTCTTGTTTTTTTTTCTTTTTACAGAGAACAAATTCATATTCAACATTTCTTCTTTTCGATTTCAATAACCAAGTAACACATGAAATTTTCTAAGACATAAATGACGACATAGATAAAAAATTAGCAAGCATAGTGCAAATCAAAAACTCTAGATAACAAGAGCCATCTCTACTATATAGGCATAGTTCCATAAGCAGTAGATCGGACTGATTGTTGTTCAATTTCTTCAATTCCCATCAAAACCACCTCGACCTCTTGATGAGTAGGATCCACCATCATATCCCTAATCTCCCCCCTCCGCCACCACCACGGCTGTAATCTCTATCGCTCCTCCCACCTCTATAACAACCATTATTATGACAATCACCTCCATATTCACTAGCACCTCCAAATCCCCCACCACCACTACGATAATGTAGCCTCCTATTTGCCTCCATTGATCTAGGCAGCACGGTTGATGGTGATGTTCTGTTGTCAAGGTTACGCCAACTCATGGGTTTAGTTTAGGTTTAGATTTAGGTTTATTCTTTAATTTATTTAGTTACTTTTTTTTAGTTTGGGGTATGGGGTTTAGGGTTTAGGGTTGGGTTTAGGTTTAGTACTAGGTTTAGGTTTAGGGTTTATTTGAAAGTTTAGGGTTTTAGGGTTTATGCTTTTAGTTAGGTTTAGAGTTTTATTTAGGGTTTAGTTTTGGCTTAGGGTTTAGGGTTTAACATTTTTTAGTAGGTTTAGAGTTTATTGTAGGTTTAGTATTTTAGTTTAGTTTAGGGTTTGTTTAATGGTTTAGGGTTCAAGGTTTATTAGGTTTAGCATTTTTAGTAGTAAACTTAGGTTTAGTTTTATTTAGATTTATTTTTTATTTATTTTTATTTTAGTATAGGAGTTTAGTGCTTTAAGGTTTGTTTAGGATTTTTAGTTTTTGGGTTTAGTTTAGTGTAGGTTTAGGGTTTTAGGTTTTAGGGCTTAGTTTAGGGTTTTAGGAGAGCTTTAGGGTTTAGGGTTTAAGTGTTTTAGGTTTAGGGTTTAGGGCTTAAGGTTAGGGTTAGGGTTTAGGATTTAGGGTTTTGGGTTTATTGTTAATTTAGGGTTTAGGGTTTTTTAGGGTATTGGGTTTAGGGTTTATGGATTTTTTTTAAATTAAGTAAACTGGTAGATTTAAATTTATTTAGTTTCTTCAATTTATTTAGTTTATTTTGTTTTTTTATTTTTATTTAGGTTTATTTTTTGTTTTTATTTAGTTTAGTTTTTTATTTTAGGTTAATTTATTTCCGTTTCAATTTTTTATCTATTTTTCTTTGTTTAGGATAAGTTAATGTTTAAATTTGGTTTAGTTTTATTTTTACTATATTTTTTTAGGTTTAGTTTTAATTTTTATTTTTAGGTTTAGGTTTAGGTTTTTTTTTTTAGGTTAAGGTTTTAGGTTTTTATTTTAGGTTTATTTTAAGGTTTTTTTATAGTTTAGGTTTAGGTTTATTTTTAGTTTATTTTATTTTATTTAATTTAGGGTTTAGGTTAAGTTTATTTTAGGTTTAGGTTTAGGTTTTATTTCTTTTCATTTAGTTTATTCTAGAGAGAAGCAATGAGCCAGAGTTCAATATGAGAGACTACAAGCTCAGCAGCCTTCTTTGCCTCCTCCACTTCCACCACCTACCATGCATGCAATGACCATTTCCACCATCTCAATATACCCAGTGTGGTATTCATATTCATATTAGCTACTTTCCCCTACTTATATTCAATAATCCATATTCATTCAAGAGGTAGGTACTTAAAATCTTTAAAATCTTTGAATGAAACCGACTTTTTTAGTTAGAGGTAGGTGGGCAAGAATGATGATCCTATTTCCCCTGATGTTATGCCATGTATTAGAAGATTGTATCACTTTGAAGGACTAGCTTGGTTGACTACAAGTTAGCCATAGTTATCCCTATGGAATACTTATTAGAAAAACAATCTAGTTCAGGTAGAGTAATCCTTGGGGATACTTGCGATCCTCTTAAGACCAAAGAAGGTGAGGATATCTCCCTATCCTGAACCTCTAAGAAGATCATTTCTAAGATCAAGAAGCTTTCCTTGCAGGTGCCTGAAGTAGCTCAAACCTTGAACACCAAGGAAGGTTTACTAGTTGCAAAGACAACTTCGGGGAGGTGTGACCTAGTAAGCGACTCACCATACTTTCGGGATAGTCTAGTAGTGTCAGCGTCAGTAATACTCCCACCCTTTGCATTTACCACTATTCTACTAGCTTCTCTCCGGCAAGCGTTGTATCTATGGATAAGGCACTAAATCCTTATACTGCACTTTACTTTTTTTATTTCTATCATGTACCTCCACCCAAAAAAAATTAATGAAGAAAGTTTCTATCTATATTGATAACTTCTAATACTCTTGATTTTATTCCTATTGAAAGCTCTCCAAGTCTAAATAAAAATAATAGCTCTAGTAGTCTTGAGCCTTTCTTTTCATATTCAGAGTCAGACTATCCTTCTTTAAATCATTCAGGTTCACTTCTTGAGAGAGTCAAGACTCACGAGGATCCCATAGGAGAAGTTGTAGGTATGGAGAACATTAAACTTTCCACAAGCTCATCATTCCAAGAAGTCACTGAAGTCAATCTTCATAGTGGCAAAGTTCTACCTCCTAGGGTAGCACCTCAGATTAATGGTAAGCAAGTCATTAGTTCTAGTGAGCAGATAGTCCCTCCATAGGATGCTTCACCTATGGATATGCTTGTGGAGTACCAAGCCAGAGTTTATTACAATGTCCTAGCTCACCTTAGAAAGTTTCCAGCTAAGTTAAGCATATATGGCACTTTTGTCTTATCCAAAGAGATGAGGAAAACTCTAATCAAAGCCTTACTTGAGCTAGAGATATGCTTAGCTCGGTGGCTACTAAAGAGGCATGCCACTTCAAAACCATCTTAAGAGTTGCATTCGAATGAATACTTACTAGGATGACCGGCAATTGCCTCTTTATATTAGTGGATGTTGGCTGAGCTATCGAGTTACGTTGACCATGTGTATCAATCAAATTATGAATCTAAGAACCCTTGCCCACTTGATGATCAACATCTCCAAACTCCAAAAAGAAAGGATGATGTTGAGAGGATTCAATCAACAAGGCGAGAGGGCCATGTGGTGTTTATTTTTGGATGAATAGGGGCAGACACCACGTAGATCATAGGGGGGGTACTTTTTGAGGTGGTCAGGTACAACATTAAGGTATGATGTACTATCCCAAAAGATAAAGGCATCACCCTACATTGGAGCTAATCTTCTAATAAGGACTCCTAAGGCATGATGAGTCTTCGAATGTACCAATGATTTTTCCCCTACTTTACATGGATGAATGAAGTAGGGTTTATATTAAACTAGGTTCCTAAGCTCCCTATGGAGGATGGCCTCCATAGTTAATTACATCTTAGGAAATAAAATTTCTTAAGAATACTCTCGATTAAACTAGACAATTATCATCTCCAAAGATTTCAAGGTTAGACTATCAAAAGATTGGTTGTATTTGGAAAATCAATTAGGAAAGTTCAAGGAGAAGACTTATTTTTGGAATTCAAATAAAATAAGTAGGAAATGCTCATAATATTAGGAATTCTGGTGAGCATTCCAATCTATCTTATACTTGGGCTATATAATTTTGAAGTTAAGGAGATTTATATGTTTTAAGTTGAAATTTAATTAGATTACTATAGCTTATAATCCACCAACAAAGTTGTGGGAATTCCTAAGAGGTGAGGATTTATGCTCATAGCCCAAAGGAAATAACTACCTTTGGTCTTAAATCTAGGAAGCTTTAGTACTAGTTAAAGCATGACCTAAATCTAAGAGATGGGTGGACATAAGGGTTTAACTCCATAAGAGAGAATAAATTGTCTGACTTTTGGACTTATAACCACCTCGAGTGGCCATTAACTAACTCCTCTTATGATTTTAAAACCATGTAGTCTGGTCTTATGAATTGCAAGATAGCTAGGGTAGTTATTTAATTAGAAAGAGACTAAAGTCCTAAGCACACTCCCTAAGAGACTAGAGCATGAGTGGTATGAGCATATGACTTAATTTATAGATGAATAATCTTTTCAAATTTTATTTCATTTTAGATACTTCATTTAGACAGAGGCTTTATGATTTCTTATGCCTAAATGCATGATGAAATAGGTTATGGGTCAAATCAGCTAGAAGAAGGTGTTCTCCACCAGAAGGGATGCCCTCACAGGTCAAGCATTCCTTTATCATGTAAGGATGGAGATCCTTCATGTTCAAGAGAGAAAGAATATGCATGCATGATGTGAAACATACAACCATAGAGCTAAAGAGTTGTTAAATATTTTAATTATCATATTTATGTCTTAGGCTTTATGATGAGGTTATGAGTTGTTTAAAATTTAATTATGAATGATTAGTTGGGTAGAAAAGTTATTTTTATCCTAAGAGCCTAATCGTATCCAAGCAATATATTAAAGCACCAATCATTTAAGAAATTATGAAAAGCATGCCATCCTAATGCACAATGTAAACATAACATCAAAATATTATATAAACTATTGTAAGAGAATAAAAGGTCTGTGCAGTTTGGTACATTGACAGAGAGAGAAAAGATGGGTAGCCAAGCTCTACCATTATACAACCAAGAATATGAAAGAATAATTATAATTGTATTAAATGCAATGGTGGTCTTCTTTCTTCATATCTCCATTTATGATTTGGTTGCTTCTTTGATTTGGATGGTACTTGCTTCAAAGGCATCACAAGGCACCGGACAAAAACAACTTGCTCATCCTAATCCCCCATAGCACTAATCCTAATTCCTATTGCAAAAATTACATTTATATGGAAAAAGTAAATCTAACAACACTTTATAAGATATATATATATATATATATCTAATCCCAAGTAGTTGTATTTATAATTTGGACTTAGCACCCTAGATATGGGGTAAGCCCACTTGTCTAACTTGGATTATGCTTAAGGAAAAGAGCATTCACATTTATTTTTAAGCATCCCTTAAGCATAATTTCCTATAGAAAACATGATTAGGAAATATTTCCTATCATCCAGTCTACATACACCCTAACATCCAATCTAAAATAATACATCATAAAACAAAATATACATCACATCATACTCGTAACTTAGAGCTAGAAGTGGTGACTTAATTTTAATGTGTGTATTAAGGCTTGTGAGGTAAGTCTTGTTAGACATTAGTGTTGTATTTTTTTATGTGTAGAATGATTCAATTTAACATGAAAGGCTAATTTCACTTGAAGTAGTTTAATTGATTTGAGAAATTTAATTTGTGTTTTCTTTTTTCATTTTTATTACACTTAGCAACTAAGTGTTATAAAGAGATAAAAAAGAAGATTGCCATCTTTCATTCCTACCTTAAGTCATTTTCTAAAGTATATTAATTTGATTTAGTTCTCTTTAGTGAATGGCTCATTAATAGATTTAATTAATCCTAAGTTTAGGTTCACTTTAAATAATCCTATTCAATAAGAAAGGCATCTTAAGATTAATTTAATTGAATTACTATCACATGACATATATTAAATCATTCCTTTCCATCACATGTAACATGCATATGATTTAATCTTAAGTGTATCTATACATGTAACATATTTTAGCACATTTAAATGATGAATGTATGTGCATGTTTAAAATTTATATTTTATTTGATCAAATTATTTAAATATATTAATTTAAAACTTTATCCAATTCTTATGCAAGAAGGACATAAGAATGAAATTAAATAGGCCAGTGATGTTGTTAAACTAGGGAAGTAATGTAATCAAATGACCTCGCTAAAACCTTATTCTCATGATGTCTAGACTATATACCCATTTGCATTTAAACATATGTAAATTCATATATATGAACATAGGAAGTAAGCTCCAAATCATATGGCTAATTAATTCAACCACTTAGTCAATTATAAATGCATGCAATTTTAATATAACATGGGATTTTCATTCACTAATCACATATACATCTACATGTACAAAGATATAGGCAAATACGTGTCATTGTAAAATTAGGGAAGTGAGGTAATCAAATGACCTCCTTGGGGCTAACTAAAGCATCATATTCTCGGGAAGTCCAAACTATATACTTGCTTTTGTTGAACACACATGGATGTATACATAAATGAGGGAAAAGAAAACCATGCAAAGATTGTATATATATATTTTTTGATTGAATCATTTATATATATGAATTGAAGCTCTATCCAAATTCTAATGTTGAAATACATAAAATTGAAATAAAATGTGTACATGTAATGTAATCAAATGACCTCATTGGGGCTAGCTAAAGCCTCGTGTTCCCGGGATGTCCAAACTATATACCCATTACCATTCAATCTTATATAAATCAACACATGAATAGAGAAAAGAGAACCCAACATTCATAGCTATAAAAACATGCATTTCTTATGTATTTATAAATAGCATCATAACACATATTATTATTTATTTATAAGCTTTTAAAAAATACATTTGTATTTAATAGTGATAATAGCCACATATATTTAAAAAATTAAATCAACAAAAGCAAGCTTACATAAAAGAAATCCATTTTATTTTACTTGATTTTGGAAGGATGGATGCATGGATTCAAATGACATACCAAATTTAACATGATTGGAAAGAGGACATTAAAATATAAACATGTGATTCATTCAACCAAACTAGATCTTAAGGATAATCAAATCAAATAAGATTATTTAAGGTAAACTGAAGCTTCTTTATTAATTAAGTTTTGGATTTAATTTGATTTAAATATGAGAAGAGAAATCATCACTTGTTATTTTAATCCCATTCCCATATTAATGATTTGATTTAATTTAAGGAAATATAATTAAGTTCATTTTATGGGTTTATTTAGTTGAAGCCTTAAATAGATGAATTAATCACCCTTACCTATGTCACCTTAATGTAATTAACTAAATAATTATGAGCCAACATGAAATGCATAGAAAATAAACTTGCAATGATCTTAGGAAGTAAAAGGGGCCTAATGCAATTGGCTCATGATTAATAGTTAATCAGATTAAGGGACTTAATTAATTAATCTTATGATTTTTCTAATGATTTAATTAATTAAGGTCTAATGTGATTATGATTTCAATTTGATTAAGTGATTTAATTATTATTTATATCTTAATTAATTTCATTTAAAAAAGGGTGAAATCAACTTAGAGAAAGGGGTCCCAACCCAATTCCTTAGTTCACTTACTGTTGAACAATGATTAATAAACTTAATTAATCAATTTATTATTGCTCATGAGATTAATTAATTATTAATTAACTTAAAAGATAAGTTAAGGTTTAATTAGCCAATTTTCCTAATTAAGTGAGCAATATATCAGAAAAAAAAATCATAGGAGGTAGATGTCATCCCATTAAATTAACCAACAAAATTTGGAATTAATTGCTCAAGTAATTAAGGAGTAATTAAACCTTAATTAAAGCTTTATAACTATCCAAAATTAGTTAAGATCATTTTTAATTAATTCTCATCCGGATACCTTTAAAATGAGTAGTTATTTGCATTTTTTGATATTTCTATGATTTTTTATGATTTTTGGAAGTTTCAGCCATTAAAAATGATTAATTAAGCCATATTAAAGCCTAATCTTGTTGGAGCCACGTGGCACGGTGATGCGGTGTGCTTTCCATGTGGCTCTATGGGATTAGCTACTTAAAACTTACTTAACTCAGCGGCTACATTGTGGTGGCAGACATGCTTTCTCGTCCACCATCCGAACTAAGATTGGATGGCTATGATTTATCCCACATCTTAATAAGATTAAATCAGATCAATCTAGTGGATCTAATCATGATCATCCATTTTGATCACATGAAATGAATAGTGCATGAACTAACATCAGATGAGTGAGGGATAATGGAGTCCATTTGGCATTGCTCACTTGATCTAAGCTTACCTGAGCTCAGATCAACTCCAAAAGTATCCCACACCTTCATGACATCAACTGGAGGGGATCCAACATCAAGATCATATGAAATGCCAATATTCTTCAAAAAGCTCCAACCCATTTTTGCCTAAGGATCAGTATTAGAAGCATACCTCGTTGAAGCTCAAGATCGATGGCTCGAATGATTGAGGAAGATTCATCTAGTAGAGATGAAGCCCTGTTGAGCAGCAATTGGATCAATTCCTTGATGTTCACTGGGAAGGCCATGAACCGATGATTTGGAGCTCTCTTTGACCAAAATCCCACCTCTGGTGCTCGGGAAGCTTGGGAGATGATTCATTCCTGCTCAATGAGGCCTAGGAAAGGTGCAGGCAAAGTTAATTTGAGTTTGATAGAGAAATGGGAAAGTTAGGTCAAAAATGGGAGTGTCTTATTTTAGGATGGACAGGAATGGCATTTTTTGATTGAGGAATGAGTTTGAGAGCTTATGGAATGGCTTTAGTAGCTCATCTTGGGTAGCTAGGGATTTGAGGAATGATTTCTGAGTGTGTTTGAGTGCAAACGAGTGGGTGTATACCCCCCTTCATCTTGACCAGACAGTGGGATTAGGCTTGGCTTCTAGTGGCCGTCTGACCATTCAGGGAGTCATGGGTGGCCGGGAGGAGGTGAGTTGGCTCGACTTGGTTAGTTGAAGGTTTGGAGGCTACTGGTAAGGAGGAATCATGGGTGTCATATGAGTTTCAAATGCTCCAATGAGGAGGGTGAGGTGATTTTACCTCCCATGGGTCATGGCCAACCTAACCACCCATTGAGTCAAGTTGGGAAGGGTCCTAGGTGCCTAGGTGGACCATTGGAAGAGTACCAAGTGGCCAAGGAATGGAAATGACCACTAACATGGGTGATTTGTCTCATGTGATGCCCTTAACCCAAGGGTAGAATGATCATTTGACATTTGATTTGCTTTGGGAAAATTTAAATGAGCCAAAACTTGGTTAGCCCAAATTTCAAGTCAATAGGAGTTGATTTGGTTAGGTTTAGCTCAATTTGACTCATTTAGGTTAAATTGGGTTAGTTTGGGTCAAGCTGACCAATTGGTCAAATTGGGTGAAACCAAGAGTTTGGTCAAGTTCATATGATCATTTGGGATGTTTTGGTTTAGTTTGGCTCATTTGAATTCATTTGGGTCAATGGGTTAAGTTGACCAATTTGACCAAGTTGGCCAAATTGGCATGGGTTGGGTGTTGGTTTGGGTTTAGTTGACCAATTGTAGATGATTGTAGGTTTTGGTTTTAATTAATTTGAATTTGGTTTTGATTTAGGCCAACTTGAACCTTTAGGTCAATTTGGGCTAAGTAGATCAATTGGGTTCAATAGGCTCCAATCATGGCTTTGGTCAAGTTCAACAATCAATTTGGAATGAACTTGAGCCATTGGTTGCAATCAATTTGGTTTATATTTTGATTTGATCCAATTTGGTCTTTTAGGTCAATTGGGTCAACATGGGTCATTAGGGCCAATTGGGTTTGGTTTGACTCAATTGAAGGTCAAGTCATATTCAAATATTGATTATGATTTGGTATGAATCATTAGTTTCAAGGGATTTGACTTAAGTTGCAATTTGGCTAGTTTGGGTTCATATGAGGTAAGGGTTTGACTTGGCCAAATGACCTAGTTGACTTGGTTTGACCCAATTTATGATAATTGATCAAAGGGTGAGCAACAATCATAATGTGAGGTTTTGATGGGCTTAGTTCAATCCAATTTATCTGGGATTAGAACTTGGCTCAAATAGGTCAAATTGGCCACTTTGGGTCTAGTGGACTAATTGGGATTAGTTTGCTTGATTTTGGGTTAAGTTTGATTTAATTGATTTTATATATGGATTTGAGATTGATATATAAATTCAATTGCAATTGGCTTTGGTTCAAATGGGTTTTGGTTCATTTGAACATTTCAAGTCAATAGGGTTAAGTTGGGTTTGACTTGAGTTGATTTTGGTTTGGCTTGATGATTGTAGATTTCATTTATATTTTGTGAATATGATTGAAGGTATGATTTATTCATGAGAAAATCAATTTAATTTGGGTTTTGGAATGAAGGAATTTGGCTAAGTCCATGGAGTTAGGTCATGTGGCTTAGGTTTGGATTTTGATTTGGTTTGATTTAGTTTTTATGATTTAAATGTATATTTCATTTAAATTTGTGAAGATGATTGAAAATATGATTGATTTGTGAGAAAATCAATTGAGACTAGATTAAGATTTGGCTAAGTCCATGGGATAGGTCAAATGGCTTAGGTAGGGTTTTGATTTAATTTGACTTAGTTTTGATCATTTAAATGTAGATTTGATTTATATTTAGGAAGATGATTGAAGATATAAATTGATTATGAGAAAATCAAATGATTTTGGATTGATTTGGATGAAGATTTGGTTAAGTCCATGGGATAGGTCATATGGCTTAGGAAGGGTTTCAAGTTTGGATTTGATCATGGGCTTCAATCATTTGGTTCTAGAATTTGGGTTTAAATTTGGATTTGAATTTGATGTTTGAATTGACCTTGAGGGTTGGTTTGAGAAGGTGAACATGGATAGGATTTGGGTTGTAGGATAGGTGGATTAACCTAATTCCTAAGGCATAGACTAATCCAATGGTTAATCCTTTTAAGTCTTTAGGCTTAGGTTAAGTGTTTACTTAATTGTTAGAAGTGTCTTATGACTAGGGAAGTCATAGTGTCTACAAGACTCCTAAGTTTAAGATGGGTAGATTGAATCCGCACTCCAAAATTGAGGTCAACAGGCCTTAGGCTCCATAGTGTTGCCCTTGGAGATAGATGATTGGAAGACCGAAGCCAAGTTTCACAATCTATACTCAGATACAACTTTCAATGCTTTGCTTGGGAGACCCTGGATACATGAGAACAACATATTTCCATCCTCTCTACATAAGTGTATGAAGTTTGTGAGAGGCGAGATCGTCTACTATGTTAAATGAGATCTCAAGCCATTTACAGTTCATGAGGTTGACATATCTGAGGATGCGGCTTACAATCTCCCTCAAAATCAACAAGTGTATTCTCGTGAACTTGGCCAAAGTTTAAAAATAAAAAATAATAAATTAAAAGAAAAAGAAAAATAAATAGAAAAAGAAAAAGAAAAAGAAAATAAAATAAAAAATGAAAAAGAAAATAAAAGGGAGTGGAAATAAACTTAGAGGAGGAATTGGGAAATGACATTAGATTCCACCCACAGTTCGTTACTCCAATCAAACATGTGGGTAGGATTACATGACCTCCACCAAATAGAGAAAGAGGCTAGTTCAGAGGCAATCCTATGGGTGGAAAACCTCTTTATTGGCCACCCAATAAAAGATATGTCCCAGCTACTAGGAGTACATCTACTATCCATATAGACTTAGATTCTAGTTCATAAGATAAGTCTTATATGGTTAGCACAACCAACTCTTTTCAATAATGATTTTCTTGGAGGTGAGATTTGAGCAGGATAATAATGAAGATCGAGAGCAAATCATAAGTGGATTTATTTTTATATGTGAAATAATTAGGCATCATTTGGGAACCTTAGCTATAACCCCACTTGTCTCTCAAAAAGCTGAGGTTTTGATAGTTAAGGAAGCCCTTAAGTCATCCACATGTGTGAAGACTTAGAGGTTCTTTCTGGGAGCATCATCCTTAAGTCAAGAAGTTGATGTAGAACTTGAGGATGATTCATATAAAGATTTAATATAATTACATTTTGATTGGTACTTCCCCTAAGTTTATAATTTAGCGAGAAAGGGTTAATCCCACATACTTTGTTAAAGCACAAGTTAGACTACTTTGAAAGAATATGGAAGAATAAATGCGAAAGCTCTCAATTAAGACCAAGACTAGAATAAATGCATACTTTGTCAAAGCATAAGTAGATGATGATGATTACTACTTAGTCATCACCAATCATTTGGAATTTGATAGTTTCTTTTCAAATCACATTAACTCATATAAGGATCTATGCTTAGAAACTTCAAATGATCTAGATTATTTTGAAGTCAAAGATGCACCACCAGAGTTCAAAGAAGAGATCAAGTCAACCATCGACGAGCTCAAGGAAATCAACTTAGGAACTGAAGAAGATTCACGCCCGACATACATCAATTCTTTATTGAATGAAATTGAAACTAATGACTTAGTTAGGCAATTGACTGAGTTTAAGGACTACTTTGCATGGAGTTATGAAGAGATGCCTAGATTAGCTTTTGACGTAGAGGTCAATAAACTAATAATAAAGCCTACTGCTAACCCTATCAAGCAAGCCCCTAGATGCATGCGATAGACATAGAATAGCAGGTCATTTCTGAAGTCAAGAAACTGATCGATGCTCGCTTCATCAAGGAAGAAAAATACCTTACTTAGTTAGCCAGTATTGTCCTAATTAAGAAAAAGAATGGTCAAATTCACATATGTATCAATTTTAGAGATTTAAATAAGGCTTGTACAAAAGATGAATTTCCCCTACTAATCTTAGAGCTGATGGTGGACATTTCCTCATCTCATGCAGTCTTCTCTTTCATGGATGGCTTATCTAGATATATCCAAATAAAAATGGCCTGAAGATGAAAGAAACACTATTTTTAGAACCCTGATCAAAATATATTGCTATAAGGTCATGCCTTTTAGCCTTAAAATGTCAGTGCTACATACTTCTGAGCTATGACCTGAATCTTCATTGAACTCATTCATCATCAAGTCGATTGCTATGTCAATGATCTTGTGGTCAAAAGTAGAGAAAAGAAAAACCATCTCTTTGAGTTGAGAGTAGTTTTTAAACAGTTAATATAATTTAACCTCAAAATGAACCCCCTAAAGTGTGTTTTTGAAGTAGCTTTAAGGAAATTCCTTGGGTTTGTTGTATGGCATAATGGAATCGAAATCGATCTAGAGATGTTCAAGGTGATATCAAAATGCCACACCCTAAAAGTTTAACTCAACTTAGATAATTCAAAGGATAGTTGGTCTATCTAAGAAGCTTTATATCCAACCTATCAGGAAGATGTCAGCCTTTCTCAACACTTATCAAGAAGGATGCCAAGTTTAAGTAGGATGATAAGTGTGAGCATGCTTTGAAAGACATCAAGCATTACCTGATGATGCTATCGATTCTAGCAGCCCCAATCTCGAGCAAGTTTCTTATACTTTACACTACTATGTTAGGCTTCTTTGGTGCTTTATGTTTGTCCAACCAATATGTGAAGGAAGGAAAAATTCACTCTACTACCTTAGCTATCGCCTAATCCCTACTGAGGCTAATTATCCACCCATTGAGAAGCTTTTCCTAGCAATAATCTTTGCATCTTAAAAAATACAGCACTGCATGCTTCATCATAAGGTGAACTTAATCTCTAGGATCAAACCACTCGAGTATCTCATGATACGGTCAGAGCTATCTAGACGATTGACATGATGATCCATGATCCTCTCATAGTTTAACATTACCTTCATACCCCTCCGTATAGTGAAAGGACATGCTAGTGGATTTCTTAGTAGCACACCCACTTCTTGCTTACTCTCCACTTAGTGATGATCTTCTTGATGAAAAAATTATGAACTTAGGGGATGCTAGCATTCACCACTGGAAGATGTACTTTGATGGTGAGGCTTCCTCTCAAAGAGGACAAAAACCATAATCTACAATTCCAGGAAAGACAGGGGTAGGAATAAGTCTTTTAACTCTAGATTGTGATGTGATGAGATTCTCATATTATCTGTCCAATCCTTGCACCAACAATGAAGTTAAATATGAGGCTCTAATTATCAATCTAGAGTAAGATGTTACTCTAAGCATCTAGAACATCAACATCTTTAGGGATTCTCAACTAGTTATCAACTAAATCATTGGGTCCTATAAGGTTATAAAGCCCAAGCTCTATCACTACCACAAGTACACTATAGAATTATTGGCCCAAATCCTAGAGGTTACCATTTATAGGATTCATCGAGGAGAGAATGTAGTAGCATATGCTTTAGCCAAGCTTGCCAAAGAGTTGGCATGTCCGTAGGATGAGTCCATTTCAATAAAGGTTCAAAATTGACAAATCTTATCCCTTAATGATATTGAACTCATCAAAAAGTACTCTCTTGAAGGGGAGGTTACCATTGCCAAGAAGGATGAGGAGGTAGATTGGAGGCAACCATTCATGGATTACCTTATGGGTAGAGACAACATCTTCCTTAGGAAGAATTCATTTTTTAAGTGGGGATGGAGAATAAAACATTTTGAATTATCATGACCATGCATTTTATAGTGAGAACAAACAACTTGATGGTTCTCTAATTCAATCTTTTGCGAATACCCATATTTTTTAAAAGCTAATCCAAACTTCCTTAGGGTATTTTTTAGTTATGTTTAATTCCATAAGGATCCGAGCTACCGAAGGGCGAGATTGCTCAGTCGTCACTTGGTCGAGTTGCAATGACCGACCATATAAAGCCTCGATAGTAAAAAGCACATGATGGGTAACAAAATGAATGTGCATATTAGGAAGAGATAACCACATAGGGACAATAGGAGATTCCTCCTTAATGTCAAAAAGGGTTGACCACTTTAGCAAATGCATTTGATAATTCAAGATGAAATAAGAACGATGTGAAAAAACTCATGGAAAATCTAGCTCGTTAGAAAGTTAAGTTAGGATATGCTGAGGGTCAATAAGTCCAATCGAAAAGGCACCCATAACCTTGAGATTATGGAAAAAAGAGTGGATCTTATCCAAATTTGGATGACACAAAATAAATTTATTGATAAGAGAAAATGCAAAGGGTTTGCCAACTTTTTAATATCCACATCAGAGCACATTATGATTGACAAACCTCTAAAAGATGTTGAAATAAGATTAACCGAATCAACATTGGGAGAATTCTTACTGGAGAGTGCTTCCTTAAAAGATTTAGTAGAAGATGCAACATTAGGGCCGCATATTTGCAAAATGTTGGATGCCTTAGATGAACCATCCTTATTTTTAGGTGGAACCCAAGGACTAGAACTCACCGCAGCCATGGTCAATCATAAAAACATTATAAAAATGGCCATATGTTGTTCAAGACTTTGAAATTGATCAAAATTGAAGCCAAAGCCATAGAAATCCCATGTTCGGGGAGCGCCACCAAGAGGGATTCAAAAATCACCAGAGAATGAGAGAGCACTTGGGGAGGAGGGTTAGGTTTAGGGTATAGGGTTGTAGGTTTAGGGTTTAGGGTTTTTTTATTTGTTTTTTTATTTTTTTTTTTTCATTATTTTAAATTAAGTCAACTTGTAGGTTTAGGTTTATTTAGTTTATTTTTTATTTATTTTAGTTTATTTTATTTTTTTATTTTCATTTAGGTTTATTTTCATTTTTATTTTGTTTATTTTATTCATTTTAAGTTTATTTATTTTAGTTTATTTTTTAAGTTTATCTTTACTTTTTAGTTTAGTTTTATTTTTATTTTATTTTTTTTGTTTAGGTTTTATTTTTTATTTTTAGGCTTAGGTTTAGGTTTTTATTTTCTTTTTTTAGGTTTATGTTTATTTTTATGTATTCTTTTTAGTTTATTTTTAGTTTATTTTATTATATTTAGTTTAGTTTTAGGTTTAGGTTTTATTTCTTTTAGTTTAGTATATCTTAGTTTAGCTTTAGGTTTATTGTATTTTTATTTTAGGTTTAGATTTTTTTTAGTTAAGGGTTTAGGTTTTATTTTTCATTTATTTTTAGGTTTATCTTTTAGGTTTATGTTTTTATTTAGTCTCTATTTAATTTTAGGTTTATTTTCTTTTTATTTTAGGCTTAGTTTTTATTTTATTTATGTTTTCTAATTTCTTAGTTTAGTTTAGCTTTTTATTTATTTTATCTTCTTTTAGTTTTTATTTTTTATTTTATTTTTATTTTAGCATTAGATTTAGGTTTAGATTTTAATTTATGTTTTTATTTTATTTTATCTTTTTATCTTATTTTTATTTAGGTTTTTTTATTTATTTTATTTTTCAATTTTATTTAGTTTAGGTTTTGGTTTTTAGGTTTTTTTAGGGTTTAGGGTTTAGGGTTTAGGTTTTTGGTTTTTATTTTAGGTTTATTTTTAGGTTTTATTTTTTGTAGTTTAGGTTTAGGTTATTTTAGTTTAATTTATTTTATTTAGTTTAGGGTTTAGGTTTAGTTTATTTTAGGTTTAGGTTTAGGTTTTATTTATTTTAGTTTATTTTATTTAAGTTTAGGTTTTAGTTTAGTTTTTATTTTTAGTTTAGGGTTTCAGTCTTAATTTTTATTTATTTTTAGGTTTTATTTCTAGGTTTACCTTTTAGGTTTAGGTTTTTAATTTATTTTATTTTAGCTCAATTTTATTTTTATTTTACACTTACTTTTTATTTTATTTTTGTTTTTCCTTAGGTTTATTTTATTTTTTAATTTAGTTTAGGTTTTATCATTTTATTTTAGTTTTATTTTATTTTTTATTTTATTTTATTTTTAGGTTTTGGTTTAGGTTTTTATTTTATTTAGGTTTAGGTTATTTATTTATTTTATTTTTAGGTTTTATTTACTTTAAGTTTAGGTTTTTAGGTTTTTAGGGTTTAAGGTTTAGGGTTTATGATTTAGGGTTTAGGGTTTTAGGGTTTACGATTTTAGGGTTTAGTGTTTAGTGTTAAGGTTTAGGGTTTAGGGTTTAGGCCTTAGGGTTTAGGGATTAGGGTTTAGAGTTTAGGGTTAGCTTTGGGTTTTAGGTTAGTTTAGGGTTTAGGGTTTAGGGTTTATGGTTTAGGGTTAGTTGAGGGTTTAGGGTTTGGGTTTTTAAGGTTTAGGGTTTAGGGTTTAGGTTTAGGGTTTAGTGTTTAGGGTTAGGGTTAGGGTTTAGAGTTTAGGGTCTAGGGTTTACAGTTTAGGGTTTAGTGTTTAAGATTTTTAAATCTTTAGGGATTTAGTGTTGTAGGTCTAGGGTTTAGGGATTAGGGTTTAGGATTTAGGGATTAGGGTTTAGGGTTTAGTGTAGGTTTATATTTAGGTTTAGGTTTTTATTTAGTTATTATTTTATTTTATTTGAGGTTAACTTTATTTTTAACACTACCTTTACCGGTCCCAAGTTTGGATGTGAAAAGTGGAGGTTTACGATAGGTAGTCACCAGCCAGGGTAAAATCTATCAAAATAATCATGACATGAATCCTTTAAATCATTGTGTTAATGCTAGGGCATCCCAAGCGATGCATGTATGGATTGAATCTGATGAAAAAATGTGCAAGGGCATGCATGGCCGAGTGCAATGAAAAATAAGCAAGGGTTCCCACATTATGGACGGATGCGGGCAAAGAAGCTAGTCCATGAACCTAAAATTAGGTTAGGAACTTGGAATATAGGTACTCTTACAGGTAAATTAATAGAATTAATAGATATTATGGTTCATGGAAAGATAAATATTTTATGTGTTAGAAACTAAGGTTGGGAGAAGGCCAAGGAGATTGATAGTTTAGGTTTTAAACTTTGGTATTCAGGTAGAAGTCAAACTAGAAATGGTTTAGGGGTGATTATAGATAAAAGTTTGAAGGATAATGTTACAAATATTAATACATGTGGATTTTGTATTATAGCTTTAAAGATTATTGTTGATACTAAGATTATCAATGTTATAGGTGCTTATGATCCCCAAGTAGGTTTGGATGTAAGCTCAAAAGAAAAATTTTGGAATGAATTAGAGGCATTAATACAAAAGATACTTCTTGAGGAAAAAGTATTTTTTGGTGGAAATTTAATTGGACATGTTGGTAGAGTGGTAAAAGATTTTAAAAGTATTCATGGTGGTTATGGATTTAGAGTGACTAATGAAGAAGGTAGGACTTTATTATATTTTACTTTAGCTTATGATTTTATAGTTGCTAATACTTTATTTAAGAAAGAGATGAACATATTATTACTTATAAAAATGGATCTAGTTAAACACAGATTGATTATTTTCTGATAAGAAAAAAAGATTATTTAGATTGTAAAGATTGTAAGGCCATTCCAAGTGAAAGTTTAAGTACCCAACATCGATTGCTATTTTTAGATTTTAAGATGAAAGATTATAAGAGGAAAAATAAATCAAATTATTATCGTAGGATTAGATAGGGACACTTAAAGAACACAAATAAAAATAATTTTAGAGCAAGCTACAAGGGCTTAGAATTTGGGATGTTCATAAGGAAGCTAATGTTATGTGGAAAAAAGTAGCAAGTGAAATTAAGCAAGTAGCAAAAAATATGCTTGGAGAATCAAAAGGAAAAGTTTCTTTTAATAAAAATAGTTGGTGATAAAGTTAGAGTGTGCAAGAAAAGATAAGAAATAAGAAACATTGTTATAAAACTTATTTTACATATAAAAATTTAGAGAGTTGGGAAAGATATAAAGTGGCCTGTAGAGATTCTAAGAAAGCTACATATGATGCAAAAAATTTAGCTTTTAGTGATTTATAAAATAGATTAGATACCAAAGAAGGTGAAAGATG
The DNA here is from genome assembly GCA_021442155.1 of Cymbidium sinense. NCBI lineage: Eukaryota > Viridiplantae > Streptophyta > Magnoliopsida > Asparagales > Orchidaceae > Cymbidium > Cymbidium sinense. The sequence goes on from CM038214.1 coordinate 205,038,089, forward strand.
TATGTACTAGTTAGCCAACCAAAGTAGGAGAAGTAAAGACCTAGTTCAAGTGAGGTATATTATGGATGAAATTAATAAAGTGATTTTCTTAGAAAAGGATATTGAAAATAGGTGGATGAGGTATTTTGATAAACTTTTCAATGAAGGATCTAAAAGTACGATTGACTTTAGCAATCTTAATACCCTAAAAAAAAGAAAGAATTTTATTTTTATCGTCATATTGGTAAATCTGAAGTCAGAGAAGCTTTAAGGAAAATGAAATGTGGAAAAATAGTAGGACCTGATGATATTCCAAAAGAAGTGTGGAAATGTTTAGTAGATCAAGGAATTTCTTGGCTTATAAATCTTTTAATGTTATTTTAAAGACTAAAAAGATGGCAGATGAGTGGAGGAAGAGTTTGTTGGTTCCTATATTTAATAATAAAGGTGATGCACAAGAGTGTGCAAATTATAGAAGAATTAAGTTAATGTGTCATACATTAAAATTATGGGAGAGAGTAATTGAGCATAGGTTATGAGGTGATACAAAAGTTTCTCACAATCAATTTGGTTTCATGCCAGGTAGATCTACTATGGATGCTATACATTTGTTAAGAGGTTTGATGGGGAAGTATAGAGAAAGTAAGGAGGACCTACATATGATATTTATTGATTTAGAGAAAGCTTATGAAAAAGTTTCAAGAGATGTTCTTTGGAGAGTTCTAGAATAGAAAGGAGTTACTATTAGTTATATTCAAGTCATTAAGAATATGTATAATAGAGTTGTTACTTGTGTCCAAACATAAGGAGGATTGACAAAATATTTTCCTATTTCAATTGGATTTCATCAAGGATCAACTTTAAGCCCTTATCTTTTTTGCTTTAGTTATGGATGTTCTTACTAAGTATTTACAAGAAGATGTACCTTGGTGTATGCTTTTGCTGATGACATTCTTTATGTTGATAAGACTAGAGATGGAGTCCAAGAGAAACTTGAATTATGGAGGTCAACATTAGTCAGGTTTTCATTTAAGTAGATCTAAAATTGAATATATGGAGTGTAATTTTAGTTATAGAAGTTCTAGTTGTAGTGTTGTGACATTAGGTGAACAAGTCATTAATAAGAGTGAGTGATTTAGATATTTAGGCTCTATTTTTCAAAATGATGGTGAAATAGATGGAGATGTTATTAGTAGAATTCAAGTTGGATGGTTGAAGTGGAGGAATGCATCTGGCCTGTTGTGTGATAGAATAGTTCCACTTAAACTTAAGGGAAAATTTTATAAGATTGTGGTAAGACCTGCAATGATGTATGGTGCATAATGTTGGCTAGTAAAAGAGAAGCATAAGACTAAGTTAAGTGTTACAGAGATGAAGATGCTTAGGTGGATGAGTGGCTTTACTCTTAAAGATAAAATGCAAAATGAGTATGTCCGGGAAAGAATTGGAGTAGCTCCAGTGGTAGATAAGATTAGAGAGAGTCACCTTAGATTGTTTGGCCACATAAAGCATCGACTGTCCGATGACCTGGTTAGGAGAGTAGATGCATTAGATTTGCCTTATATTAAAAAAAGGTAGAGGTAGACCTAAAAAGACTTGGTTAAGGTGTATAAAAAATGACCTGAATATACTTGAATTAAATGAGAATTTGACACATTATAGGGCACGATGGAGACGAAGGATTCATGTAGCTGACCCACTTAGTGGGATAAAGGCTAATTATTGTTGTTGTTGTTGTTGTTGTTAACTTTATTTTTTTCGTTTAGTTATCATTTTATTTTTTTTTAGTTTTTATATTTAGTTTATTTTTAGGTTTTATTTTTTAGTTTAGGCTTAGGTTTATTTTTAGTTTATTTTATTTTATTTAGTTTAGGGTTAAGTTTAGTTTATTTAGGTTTAAGTTTAGGTATTATTTAGTTTAGTTTAGTTTAGGTTTAGGTTTATTTTATTTTATTTGCTTTATTTTTATTTTTATTTTAAGTTTAGTTTTTCATTTTAGTTTAGGGTTTGGGTTTTATTTTTTATTAATTTTAGGTTTTTATTTAGTTTTTATTTTAGGTTTATTTTAGGTTTATTTTAATTTTATTTTATGTTTAGTTTATATTTTATTTAGGTTTTTTATTCTTAGGTTTATTTTATTTATTAGTATAGTTTAGGTTTTTATTTATTTTATTTCAATTTATTTTTATTTTTTTAATTTATTTATTTTTAAGTTTAGGTTTTAGTTAGGTTTTTATTTTATTTTATTCAGGTTTAACTTTTTTCTTTATTTTATTTTTAGGTTTTATTTACTTTCAGTTTAGGTTTTTAGGTTGTTAGGGTTTAGGGTTTAGGGTTTAAGGTTTAGGGTTAGTTTAGGTTTTAGGGTTTAGGCTTTATGGTTTAGTGTTTAGGAATAGGGTTTAGGGTTTAGGGTTTAGTGTTTAGGCTTTAGGGTTTAGGGGTTTTAGGATTTAGGGTTTAGGGTTTAGGTTTAGCTTAGGCTTTAGGATTAGTTTAGGGTTTAGGGTTTAAGGTTTAGGGTTTAGGCTTTATTTAGGATTATTAGGGTTTAGGGTTTAGTTTAGGGTTTAGGGTTCTAGGGTTTATGGTTTAGGGTTTAGGGTTGGTGTTAGGGTTTATGGTTTAGGGTTTAGGGTTTACGGTTTAGAGTTAGTTTAGGGTTTAGGGTTTAGGGTTTAGGGTTTTGGATTTAATGTTATTTAGGGTTTAAGGTTTGGGTTTTAAGTTTAAGGTTTGGTGTTTATGCTTAGTTTTAGGGTTTAGGGTTTAGGGGTTAAGGTTTAGGGTTTTTTTTTGTAAAATTAGGTAAATTGGTAGGTTTAAGTTTTTTTTCTAATTTATTTAGTTTATTTTTAATTTATTTTATTTATTTTATATTTTTTAGGTTTATTTTTTATTTTTACCCAATTTATTTTAGGTTTATTTATTTTAGTTTAGGATTTTTAATTTTATCTATTTATTAGGTTTAAGTTTAGTTTTATGTTTATTTTTTAGCTTAGTTTAATTTTCTTTTTATTTTTTAGGTTTAGGTTTTATTTTTTATTTTTAGGTTTAGGTTTATGTTTTCATTTTATTTTTTTAGGTTTAGGTTTTATGTTATTATTTTAGGTTTATTTTAAGGTTTTATTTTTTAGTTTATGTTTAAGGTTTATTTTTAGTTTTTTTACTTTATTTAGTTTAGGGTTTAGGTATAGTTTATTTTAGGTTTAGGTTTTTTTTTTATTTTAATTTAAGTTTAGGTTTATTTTATTTTGTTTATTTAGGTTAAGGTTTATTTTAGTTTAAAGTTTAGATTTTATTTTCTATTTATTTTTATCTATTATTTTTAGGATTATATTTCGGTTTAGGTTTTTATTTAGTTTTATTTTATTTTATTTTAGGTTTATTTTTTTTATTTCAATTTATTTTTATTTAGATTTTATTTATTTATTTTATTTTTAGGTTTTATTTAGTTTAGGTTTAGGTTTTTAGCATTTTAGAGTTTAGCTTTTAGGGTTTAGGTTTTAGGGTTTTATTTTAGGTTTATTCTTAGGTTTTATTTTTTAGTTTAGGTTTAGGTTTATCATTAGTTTATTTTATTTTATTTAGTTTAAGGTTTAGGTTTAGTTTATTTTAGGTTTAATTTTTGTCTATTTTATGTTTAGGTTTAAGTTTTATTTATTCTAGTTTAGTTTAATTTAGTTTAAGTTTAGGTTTATTTTATTTTGTTTATTTTATTTTTATTTTAGGTTTAGTTTTTTTTTTTCATTTATGATTTGGGATCTATTTTTTATTTATTTTATGGTTTTATTTTTTTTTATTTTCTAAGTTCAAGTTTTTATTTAGTTTATATTTTATTTTATTTTAGGTTTATTTTATTTTTATTTTATGTTTAGTTTTTATTTTATTTAGGTTTTTTATTCTTTGGATTATTTTAATTTTTAGTTTAGTTTAGGTTTTTATTTATTTTATTTTAGTTTATTTTTATTTTTTATTTTATTTTATTTTTAAGTTTATGTTTAGGTTTTTTTGTTTATGTTTTATTTTATTTTATTTTAAATTTTTTGTTTAAGTTTAGGTTTTTATTTTATTTTAGGTTTTATTTACTTTTGTTTAGGTTTTTTGGTTTTAGCTTTTAGATTTAGGGTTTAGGATTAAGGTTAAGGTTTAGGTTTTAGCATTTAGTTTAGGTTTAGTTCTTAGGGTTAGGGTTTAGGTTTATAGTTTAAAGTTTAATGTTTAGCTTTAGTTTTTTTAGTTTATTTTTTTAGGTTTAGGTTTAAGTTTAGGTTTAGGTTTAGGTTTAGGTTTAGGTTTTAGTCTTTAGTTTAGTTTTAGGTTTAGGATTTAGTTTAGGGTTATTTAGGTTTAGGTTAGGGTTTTGGTTTAGGTTTAGTTAGGGTTAGTTTATTTAGGTTTATATTGTTTAGGTTTATGGTTTTTAGGGTTTAGTTTAGGGTTAGTTTTTAGGTTTAGGGTTTAGAGTTAGTTTAGGTTTAGGTTTAGTTATTTTAGTTTTAGTTTTTTTTTTAAATTAGGTAAACCGGTATGTTTAGATTTTTTTTTAGTTTATTTATTTTAGTTTAGGTATTTTATTTGAAAATATTTTTTAGGTTTAGGTTAATGTTTATTTTTTAATTTAATTTTATTTTTATTTTATTTTTTAAGTTTTGGTTTAATTTTTTATTTTAGATTTAGATTTGGGTTTTTAATTTATTTTTGTAGCTTTAGGTTTTAGGTTTTTATTTTAGGTTTGTTTTTAGGTTTTTTTTAGTTTAAGTTTAGGATTAATTTTGGTTTATTTTAGGTTTAGGTTTAGATTTTATTTATTTTAGTTTCGGTTTAGGATTAATTTATTTTCTTATTTTAGGTTTAGGTTTTTTTTTTCTAGTTTAAGTTTTAGGTTTTATTTTTTTATTTATTTTTAAGTTTTATGTTTAGGTTTATATTTTAGGTTTAGGTTTTTATTTAGTTTTTATTTTATGTTTAATTTATTTTTATTTATCGTTTAGTTTTCATTTTATTTATGTTCAGTTTTATTTATTTATTTTATTTTTAGGTTTTATTTAGTTTAGGTTTAGGTTTTTAGCATTTTAGCGTTTAGGGTTTAGGGTTTAGGTTTATTTTTAGGTTTTATTTATAAATTTAGGTTTAGGTTTTTTTAATATATTTTATTTTATTTAGTTTAGGGTTTAGGTTTAGTTTATTTTAGGTTTAGGTTTAGGTTTTATTTATTTTAGTTTAAGTTTAGGTTTATTTTATTTTATTTATTTTATTTTTAATTTTGGTTTAGTTTTTCTTTTTTGTTTAGGGTTTTGGTTTTAATATATATTTATTTTTTAGATTTAATTTTCTATTTAGTTATTATTTTATTTTATTTTAGGTTTATTTTATTTTTATCTGATATTTAGTTTTATTTTATTTTAGTTTTTAATTCTTAGGTTTATTTTATTTTTTAGTTTAGTTTAGGTTTTTATCTATTTTAATTTAGTTTTTTTTAACTTTAGGTTTAGGTTTTAGTTTAGGTTTTTATTTTATTTAGGTTTAGGTTTTTTATTTATTTTACTTTTAGATTTTTTTTACTTTATGTTTAAGTTTTTAGGTTTTTTAGGGTTTAGGGTTTAGGGTTTAGGGTTTCAAAGTTTAGGGTTTTATGGTTTAGTGTTTAGGGTTTAGGGTTTAGGTTTATGGTTTAGTGTTTAGGCCTTAGGGTTTTAGGTTTAGCTTTAAGTTAGGGTTTAGGGTTAATTTAGGGTTTAGGGTTTAGGGTTTATGTTTTTGGGTTAATTTAGGATTTAGGGTTTTAGGGTTTAGGGTCTAAGTTTTATTTTAGTTAGTTTAGGGTTTAGGGTTTAGGGTTTAGGGTTTAGCTTAGTTAGTTTATTTAAGGTTTATTATTTAGGGTTATTTAGGGTTTATGGTTTAGGATTGTAGGTTTAGGATTGTAAGTTTATGGTTTAGGTTTAGCAGTTTTGGGTTTAGGGTTTACAATTTAGGGTTTAGATTTGGTTTAGGATTTGGGTTAGGTTTTGAGTTTTTTATTTTAATAACTAGTAGGTTTAGGTTTTTTTAGTTTATTTTATTTATTTATTATTATTTATTTTAGTTTATTTATTTTTTATTTTTATTTAGGTTTATTTTTTATTTTTATTTACTTTATTTTAGGTTTATTTATTTTAGTTTAGGTTTTTTTATTTTAGTTTATTTTTAGGTTTTAGTTTAGAATTATGTTTATTTCATAATTTAGTTTTATTTTTATTTTATTTTTTAGGTTTATGTTTTATTTTTTAGGTTTCGATTTTGGATTTTATTTTAGGTTTTATTTTTTAGTTTAGGTTTAAGTTTTTATAGTTTATTTTGTTTTATTTATTTTAGGGTTTCGATTTAGTTTAGTTTAGGTTTTGGGTTTAGGTTTATTTATTTTAGTTTAGTTTAAGTTTATTTTATTTTATTTATTTTAAATTTAGGTTTTTCTTTTTTATGTTTAAGTTTCAGGTTTTATTTTTTTATTTATTTTTAAGTTTATATTTTAGGTTTAGGTTTTTATTCAGTTTTTATTTTATTTTATTTCAGGTTTATTTTATTTTTATTTTTCATTTAGTTTTTATTTTATTTAGGTTTTTTTGGTTTATTTTATTTTATTTAGTTTAGTTTAGGTTTTTATTTATTTTGTGTTTATTTATTTTTTCATTTTTTTTTTTATTTTAGTTTTAGTTTTAGGTTTAGGTTTTGGTTTAGGTTTAGGTTTTAGTGTAGGATTTTATTTTATTTAATTTTATTTAGGTTTTGGTTTTTTTTTCTTTATTTTATTTTTAGGTTTTACTCAGTTTAGGTTTAGGTTTTTAGGTTTTTAGGGCTTAGGGATTAGTGTTTAGGGTTTGGGGTTTGGGGTTTAAGGTTTGGAGTAGTAAGTTTTAGGGTTTAGGGTTTAGGGTTTTTTTTTTATATTTATTTTTTTTATTTTTTTAAATTAAGTCAAGTGGTAGGTTTCAGTTTATTTTGTTTATTTCTTTATTTATTTTAGTTTATTTTATTTTTTATTTTTATTTAGTTTATTTATTTTAGGTTTATTTATTTTAGTTTAGGTTTTTAGCTTTTTAGGGTTTAGGGTTTAGGGTTTAGTGTTAATTTAGGGTTTAAGGTTTAGGGTTTAGGGTTATTTTAGTTTAGTGTTTAGGATTTTTTAGGTTTTTGTTTAGGGTTTAGCTTTTTTAGGTTTATTTAAGTTTAGGGTTTAGGGTTTAGGGTTAAGTTTTAGTGTTTAGGGTTTTAGGGTTTTAGGGTTTGGGCTTTAGGGTTTAGGGTTTTTAGGTTTATGTTAGTTAGTTTAGGTTGGGTTTAGAGTTTAGGATTTGGAGTAATTTAAGGTTTATGGTTTAGGGTTGTAAGGTTTAGGGTTCTATTTTAAAAATTAGGTAAATCAGTTTATGGTTTACTAATTCATTTTTTTGGAATGAATTAGGTTTAAAAAATACCTCTTGAAGAAAAATATTTATTGGAGAGATTTAAATGGACATGTTGGTAGAGTAGAAGATTTTAAAAGTGTTCATGGTGGTTATGGATTTGGATTGACTAATGAAGAAGGTAGGACTATATTAGATTTTATCTTAGCTTATGATTTTGTAGTTGCTAATACTTTATATAAGAAAAGAGATGCTCATATTATTACTTATATAAATGGACCTAGTAAAACATAGATTGATTATTTTCTGATAAGAAAAATAGATTGTTTAGATTGTAAAGATTGTAAGGTCATTCCAAGTGAAAGTTTAAGTACCCAAGGTCAATTATTAGTTTTGAGATTTTAAGATGAAAGATTGTAAGAGAAAAAATAAATCAAATTATTGTCTTAGGATTATATGGGGACACTTAAAGAACACAAATAAAAATATTTTTAAGAGCAAGCTACAAGAGCTTAGAATTTGGGATGTTCATAAGGAAGCTAATGTTATGTGGGAAAAAGTAGAAAGTGAAATTGAGCAAGTTGCTAAAAATGTTCTTGGAGAATCAAAAGGAAAAGGTTCTTTTAATAGAAATAGTTGGTGGTGGAGTCAGAGTGTGCAAGAAAAGATAAGAAATAAGAAACATTGTTATAAAACTTAGTTTAGATGTAAAAATTCAAAGAATTGGAAATGATATAGAGTGGATGCAGAGATTCTAAGAAAGCAATATATGATGCAAAAAAATTTAGCTTTTAGTGATTTATACAATAGATTAGATGCCAAAGAAGGTGAAATATATATCTACAAGTTAGCCAACCAAAGAGATAGGAGAAGTAAAGACCTAGTTCAAGTGAGTTATATTAAGGACGACAATAATAAAGTGTTTTTCTTAGTAAATGATATTGAAAATAGGTGGATGAGATATTTTGATAAACTTTTCAATGAAGGATCTGAAAGTATGATTGATTTTAGCAACCTTAATACCCTAAACAAAAATAGAGAATTCTATTTTTATCGTCGTATTAGTAAATCTTATGTTAGAGATGCTTTAAAGAAAATGAAATGTGGAATAACAGTAGGACTTAATGATATTCCAGTAGAAGTGTGGAAATGTTTAGGAGATCAAGAAATTTCTTAGCTTACAAATCTTATTAATGTTATTTTAAAGACTAAAAAGATGCAAATGAGTGGAGAAAGAGTTTGTTGGTTCCTATATTTAAAAATAAAGGTGATGCACAAGAGTGTGCAAATTATAGGGGAATTAAGTTAATGTGTCATACATTAAAATTATGAGAGAGAGTAATTGAGCATAGGTTATGATGTTATACAAAAGTTTCTCACAATCAGTCAGGTAGATGTACTATGGATGTTATACATTTATTAAGAGGTTTGATGGAGAAGTATAGAGAAAGTATGGAGGATCTACATATGATATTTATTGATTTAGATAAAGCTTATGATAAAGTTTCAAGAGATGTTCTTTGTAGAGTTCTAGAATAAAAAGGAGTTAATATTAGCTATATTCATGTCATTAAGATAAGTATACTAGAGCTATTACTTGTGTCCACACACAAGAAGAATTGACAAAATATTTTCCTATTTCAGTTGGATTACATCAAAGATCAGCTTTAAGCCCTTATCATTTTGCTTTAGTTATGGATGTTCTTACTAGGAATTTATAAGAAGATGTACCTTTATGTATGCTTTTTGTTGATGACATTCTTCTTATTGATAAGACTAGAGAGGGAGTCCAAGAGAAACTTGAATTATGGAGGTCAACATTAGAGTTTAAAGGCTTTCATTTAAGTAGATCTAAAACTAAACATATGGAGTGCATTTTAGTTGTAGAAGTTCTAGTGGTAGTGTTGTGACATTAGGTGAACAAGTCATTAATAAGAGTGAGTGATTTATATATTTAGGTTCTATTATTGAAAATGATGGTGAAATAGATGGAGATGTTATTAGTAGAATTCAAGTTGGATGGTTGAAGTGGACAAATGCATCTGGCTTGTTGTGTCATCGAAAAGTTCCACTTAAACTTAAGGGAAAATCTTATAAGATGGTGGTAAGACCTGCAATGACTTATGGTGCAGAATGTTGGATAATAAAAATGAAGCATAAGACTAAGTTAAGTGTTATAGAGATGAGGATGCTCAGGTGAATGAGTGGGTTTACTCTTAGAGATAAAATGTGAAATGAGTATGTTGGAAAAGTTTAGTATATAGTGGTAGTTAAGATTAGAGAGAGTCACCTTAGATGGTTTGGACACATAAAGCATCAGCCATCTGATGACCCAGTTAGGAGAGTATACTTGAATTAAATGATAATCTAACACATAATAGGTCATAATGGAGAAGAACGATTCATGTAGCCGACCCCACTTAGTGGGATAAAGGCTTGTTGTTGTTGTTGTTGTTGTTATAGGTAAACCAACAAGTTAGGGATTTTTTAGTTTATTTTACATTTTATTTTTATTTAGGTTTATTATTTATTTTAATTTAGTGTATTATATTTAGTATAGGTTTAGGATTATTTTATTTACTTTATTTTAGGTTTAGGTTTTTTTTCTAGTTTAAGGTTTTAGTTTTATTTTTTATTTATTTTTAGTTTATATTTTTTAGGTTTAGGTTTTAGTTTTATTTTATTATATGTTAGGTATACTTTATTTTTATTTTTCATTTAGTTTACCTTTTAATTTTGTATTTCTTTTCTTTTTAGGTTTTATTTAGTTTACATTTAGTTTTTTAGCTTTTTAGGGTTTAGGGTTTAGGGTTTAAGGTTTAGGTTTTAGGTTTTTATTTTAGGTTTACTTTTAGGTTTTATTTTTTAGTTTAGGTTTATGATTATTTTTAGTTTATTTTATTTATTTTGTTTAAGGTTTAGTTTAGGTTTAGAATTTATTTTAGTTTAGGTTTAGGTTTATTTTATTTTTATTTAGGTTTTATTTTTATTTTTAGTTTAGGGTTTAGGTTTTAATTTTTATTTATTTTTATGTTCAGGTTTTTTTAATTTTATTTTATTTTTCATTGATTTTATTATTATTTTACATTTAGTTTTTATTTTATTTAAGTTTTTATTCTTAGATTTATTTTTTTTAGTTTAGTTTTGGTTTTATTATTTTATTTTTTTAGTTTTTATATTTTTTATTTTATTTTGTTTATGGTTTAGGATTAGGTTTTATTTTATTTTATTTTTTTATTTTTAGGTTTAAGTTTTTTATTTATTTTATTAGGTTGTTAGGATTTAGGGTTTAGAGTTTATTTAGGGTTTAGGGTTTAGGTTTTAAGGTTTAAACTTTTTTTAGGGTTTAGGGTTTTTTTTGGTTTAGTGTTTAGGGTTAGGTTTAGTTTAGGTTTAGCATTTAGTGTTTAGTATTTAGGGTTTATTATTTTTTGGCTTAGGGTTTAGCTTTAGCTTAGTGTTTAGGGTTACTTTAGGGTTTAGGGTTTATGGTTTAAGGTTAGTTTAAGGTTTAGGTTTTAGCATTTAGGTTTAGGGTTATAATTTAGGGTTTAGGGTTTAGGATTTCGGGTTATTTAGGGTTTATGGTTTAGCGTTGTAAGTTTATGGTTTAGGGTTTAGGCTTAGTTTTAGGGTTTTGGGTTTAGGGTTTAGGGTTTGGGATTTAGGGTTTAGGGTTTAGGGTTTAAGATTTTGGTTTAAGTTTTTTAATTTTTTAGTTTATTTTTTACTTATTTTAATTTATTTTATTTTTTATTTTTATTTAGGTTAATTTTCTATTTTTATGTAGTTTATTTTAGGTTTATTTATTGAAGTTTAGGCTTTTTATTTTAGTTTATTTTTTAAGTTTAAGTTTAGGATTATGTTTATTTTTTAGTTTAGTTTTATTTTTTGCTTTACATGTTTATGTTTTATTTTCTTAATTTGAGTTTAGGTTTAGATTTTAGGTTTTTATTTTAGATTTATTTTTAGGTTTTATATTTTAGTTTAGGTTTAGGTGTTTTTTTAGTTTATTTTATTTTAGTTAGTTTAGGGTATAGGTTTAGTTTATTTTAGGTTTAGGTTTAGTTTTTATTTATTTTAGTTGATTCTATTTTATTTTAGGTTTAGATATATTTTATTTTATTTATTTTAGGTTTAGGTTTTTCTTTTTAAGTTTAAGGTTTAGGTTTTTATTTCATTTTATTTTAAGTTTATTTTATTTTTATTTTTATTTAGTTTTTATTTTATTTAGGGTTTTTATTTTTAGGTTTATTTTATTTTATTTAGTTTAGTTTAGATTTTTATTTATTTTATTTTAAATTAGTTTTTTTTATTGTATTTTATTTTTAGGTTTAGGTTTTAGTTATTTTTTTATTTTATTTTATTTAGGCTTAAGTTTTTATTTATTTTTTAGGTTTTAGATTGTTTTGGTTTAGGTTTTTAGGTTTTTAGGGTTTAGGGATTAGGGTCTAAGGTTTAGGGTTTGGGGTTCATTTAGGTTTAGAATTTGCTTTAGGTTTAGTGTTTAGGGTTTAGGATTAGCATTTATTTTATTTTATTTTATTTTTGTTTATTTATTTATTTTAATTAAGTCAAGCGGTAGGTTTAGGTTTATTTTATTTATTTATTTTTTATTTTAATTTAGGTTTATTTTTATTTTTATTTAGTTTAGTTTATATTTTTTAGGTTAATTTATTTTACTAGTTTAAGCTTTTAAGGTTTAGGGTTTAGAGCTTAAGGTTAATTTAAGGTTTAAGTTTAGAGTTCTGTTTGGGATTTAGGTTTAAGTTTATTTTTTTTTGGAGTTTAGGGTTTTATGGTTTAGGGTTTAGGTTTTAGGTTTAGTGTTTAGTTTAGGTTTTAAGGTTTATAGTTTAGGTTTAGGTTTAGTTTAGTTTAGGTTTATGTTTAGCAATTCAAAATTAGTTTAGGTTAGTTTTATGTTTTAGTCATGATTTAGGTTATAGTTTAGGTTTGGGGTTTAGAGTTTAGGTTTTAGGGTTTAGGGTTTAGGTTTGAATTTGGTTAAGGTTTATGTTTAGTTGTTAGTTTGGGATTGTAAGTTCTGATTTGTTTCAGTTTAGGTTTAGGATTTTATAGGATGAGTTTAGGATTTAGGTTTAATTATTTTAATCATTAGGAGGTTTAGGTTGTTTTATTTTTATTTTTTATTTTTATTTAATTATATTTTATATTTTAATTTAGGTTAATTTATTATTTTAGGTATATTTATTTATGTTTAGGTTTTTTATTTTAGTTTATTTATTAGGTTTAAGTTTATTTTGTAGTTTAGTTTTATTTTTATTTTATTTTTTAGGTTTATGTTTTTTATTTTTTATTTTAGGTTTTGTTTAGGTTTTATTTTATTTTTTAGGTTTAGCTTTTAGGTTTTATTTTAGATTTATTTTAGGTTTATTTTTGGTTTAGGTTTGGTTTTATTTAGTTTTATTTTATTTTATTTAGTATAGGATTTAGGTTTACTTTATAGGTTTAGGTTTAGGTTTTATTCATTTTAGTATAGTTTATTTTAGTTTATGTTTAAGTTTATTTTATTTTATTTATTTTAGTTTTAGGCTTTTTTTATTTTTAGATTTTATTTTTATGTTTATATTTTAGGTTTAGGTTTTTATTTAGTTTTTATTTTATTTTAGTTTTTTCTTTTATTTAGGTATAAGTTTTTTTATTTATTTTATTTTTAGGTTTTATTTAGATTAGGTTTAGGTTTTAGGTTTTTAGGTTTTTTGGGTTAGGGATTAGGGTTTGGGGTTTGGGGTTCAAGGTATGGGGTTGTAGGTTTTACTTTTAGGGTATAGGATTTAGGGTTTAGGGTTTAGGGTTTGAGTTTTTTTTCAAAAAAAAATAATAAGTCAAGAGGTAGTTTTAAGTTTATTTAGTTTATTTTTTTATTTATTTTAGTTTAGTTTATTTTTTTTATTTTTATTTAGGTTTATTTTTATTTTTATTTAGTTTAGTTTATTTATTTTAGGTTTATTTATTTTAGTTTAGACTTTTAGCTTTTTAGGGTTTAGGATTTAGGATTCGGGGTTTAGAATGCAAGGTTTTTTTTGGTTTTGGGTTTAGGGTTTAGGTTTTAGGGTTTAGGGTTTAGAGTTTAGGGTTTTAGGGTTTAGGGTTTAGGGTTTAAGGTTTTTAGGGTTTAGGGTTTGGGGTTTAGGTTTTATGTTCAGGGTTCAAGTTTTAGGTTAAGGTTTAGGGTTTCTTGTTTTTTTTAACTGAGAATAAATTAATATTCAGCATTTCTTCTTTTCGATTTCACGATCAAGTAACACACAAATTTTCTAAGACATAAGCGACAACCTAGATAAAAATGAGCATGCATAGAGCAAATAAAAACCTTATAACTAGAACCTCTCTTATAATGACATAGTTCCTTAGCAGATCGGATCGATCATTCTTTAGTTTCTCGGTTCATTAGAACTGGACCTCTTGGTAGTAGGATCCACCATCATACGATCTCTCCCTCCACCACAACCATGGTAACCTCCATCGCTCCTCCATCCATAACCACCTTTGCTGATCCACCTCCATATCCACCGGACCTCCAGATCCCCCACCATTGGTAGCCTCCTTCACTAAGATCTGGTGAACGTTGGGTGATGTTCCTACCATTAAGGTTTTGCCTAGTCTTATGGTTTAGGTTTATTAGGTTTTAGGGTTTATGTTTATTTTTTAATTTATTTAGTTACTTTAAGTTTATTTATTTTATGCTAGGTATTTTATTTTAGTTTATTATTTTAGGTTTAGGTTTATTTTTTAGCTGAGTTTTATTTTTATTTTATTTTTTAGGTTTTGGTTTTATTTTTTATTTTTAGGTTTAAGTTTAGGTTTAGTTTATTTTAGGATTAGGTTTAGGTTTTATTTATTTTAGTTTAGGTTTAGCTTTATTTTATTTTTCATTTTATTTTTTATTTTAGTTTTAGGTTTGTTTTAATTTAGGGTTTTCGATTCATTTTTTATTTATTTTTAGGTTTTATTTCAAGGTTTAGTTTTGAGGCTTAGTTTTTTTATTTAGTTTTTATTTTATTTATTTTAGGTTTATTTTATTTTTATTTTACGTTTAGTTTTTATTTTATTTGGGTTTTTTATTCCTAAGTTTATTTTGTTATTTTATTTTATTTAGGTTTTGTACTTATTTTATTTTATTTATGTTTTTTATTTATTTTATTTTTAGGTTTTGTTTGGTTTAGGTTTAGGTTTAGGTTTTTAGGTTTTTAGGATTTAGGTTTAGGGTTTAGGGTTTAGGGTTTACTGTTATGGTTTAAGCTTTAGTTAAGATCATTTTTAATTAATTCTCCTTTGAAATATCTTTAAAATGAGTATTTATTATTATTTTTTATTTCTCTATGATTTTTTAGGATTTTTAGAAGTTTCAACCATTAAAAATGATTAATTAAGCCTAATTTCTAATCTGTGGTGTAGCAGTTTGTTTTATTTTCACATGGCACCGTAGCATTGGCTACTTAAAACATATCTAACTCAGTGCCTATGTGGCGGTGACGGATGTGCTTTCTTGTCCACCATACGATCTAAGATCAGATGGCTAAGATTAATCCCACAAATTAATAGGATTAAATTAGATCAATTTAGTGGATCTAATCATGACCTTCCATTTTGATCATGCAAAATGGATGGTGCATGATCTAATGTCATGTGAGTGAGGGAGAATGAAGTCCGTCCACATTTGCTCTTGATCTCTTGGAGCTTGGATCAACTCCAAGGATACCTTCACGACATCAATTGGAGGGATCCAGCTAAGATCACATGAGATACAAGTTTTCTTCAAAATGCTCCAACCCATTTTTTGGGATATTTGGAAGCATACCTCGAGCTCAAGATTGGTAGCTTGAATGATTTGGCTTCATCTAGTGGAAAAGCCCTATTGAGTAGTAATTGAATCAATTCTTTGGCGTTCACTCAAAACCATGACTGATTTGGAGCTCCTTATTGAAATCTTGCTTAGGAAGCTTGGGAGATGATTGGTTCTTGCTGGCGTAGAAGGTGCATATGTTAATTTGAGTTTGATGGATAAATAGGGAAGTTAGGTCAGAAATGAAGTGTCTATTTTAGATGAGCAGAATGGCATTTTGATTGAAGAATGAGCTTGGGAGCTTAGGGAATGGCTCGACTCATCTTGGGTAGCCAAGGCTCGAGGAATGAGTTTTGTGTGTGTTTGAGTGGAAGCAGTGTATTCTTGATTGGATGGTGGGATCAGTTTGGCTTTTAGTGGTCGTTCAACAATCTCAGTAGTAGTGTGGGAGGAGGTGAGTTGGCTCACTTGGTTTGTTGAAGGTGTGGAGGTGGCTACAAGGAGGAATCTTGTGTGTCATGGGTTTCAAATGCTCTAATGGGAGGTTGAGGTTATTTCACCTCCCATGGGTCATTAATGCCACCCTGGTTAGGTTTGCTTCCAAGTGCCTAGGACCATTGGAAGTACAAGTGGCCAAGGAATGGAAATGATCACTTACATGGGTGATTTATCTAATGTGATGACCTTGAACTAAGGATAGAATGATCATTTGGAATTGGATTTTATTTGGGTAGATTTTAAATGAGCAAAAGTGGGTTAGCCCAAATTTCAAGTCAATTGGAGTTGATTTGGTTAGTTTTGGCTCAATTTGACTAATTTTTAAGAGGTTAGTTGGGTCAAGTTGACCATTTGGTCATATTAGATCAAACCAAGGGTTAGTTCAAGTTCATATGATCATTTGGGATGTTTTGGTTCAATTGGTTTGGTTTAGTTTGGCTTAGATTTGAATTTGACTCATTTGAATTCATTTTGGTCAAATGGGTTAAGTTGACCAATTACCAAATTAGCTTGGGTTGGGTGTTGGTTTGGGTTTAGTTGACCAATTGAAGATTAAGGCATTCAATTAATTTGGATTTTTTATTTAGGCCAAATTGGTTTAGGTCAATTTGGCTAAGTCAATTGGGTTTAATTGGGTCCAATCATGGCTTTGGTCAAGTTCAACAATCAATTTGGAATGAACTTGAGCCATTGGTTGCAATCAATTTAGTTTATGTTTGATTTGACCTAATTTAGTCTTTTAGGTCAATTTGAGTCAACTTGGGTTAAGAGGACCAATTTGGTTTGGTTTCACTCAATTGAAGGTCAAGTCATTTTCAAATATTAATTTTGATTTGGTATGAATCATTGGTTTCAAGGGATTTAGCTTAGGATACAATTTGGCTAGTTTGGGTTCATATGGGTTAAGGGGTTGACTTGGTCAAATAACCAAATTGACTTGGTTTGACTAATTTATGATGATGATCAACCTAGTGATCAATAATCATGTTGAGGTTTGATGGGCTTGGTTCAATCCAATTTGGGTAGGATTAGAACTTTAAAATGATTAATTTGGTCAAGTGGACCAATTGGGTTTAATTTGATTTTTGGTTGAGTTTGATTTAGTTGTATGGATTTGGGATTGAAATATAAATTCAATTGCAATTGTCTTGGGTTCAAATGGGTTTTGGTTCATTTGAAACAGTTCAAATCAAAAGGTTAATTGGGTTTGATTTGGGTTGATTTTGGTTTGGCTTGATGATTGTAGATTTCATTTATATTTGTAAATATGATTGAAGGTATGACTAATTCATGAGAAAATCAATTGAATTTAGGTTTTGGAATGAAGAAATTTGGCTAAGTCTATGGAGTTGAGTCATGTGGCTTAAGTTTGGATTTTGATTTATTTTGATTTAATTTTGATAATTTAAATGTATATTTCATTTAAATTTGTGAAGATGATTGAAAATATGATTGATTTGTGAGAAAATCAATTGAGTTTGACTTGATTTAGATCAATTGGCTAAGTCAATGGGATAAGTAATATAAAGAGGTTTTGATTTAATTGATTTAGTTTCATTTAGTTTTGATCAATTGAATGTAGATTTGATTTATATTTAGGAAGATGATTGAAGATATAAATTGATTATGAGAAAATCAATTAATTACATTGATTTAGATTAAGAGTTAGCTAAGTCCATGGGATAGGTCATATGGCTTAGGAAGGGTTTCAAGTTTGGATTTGATCATGGGCTTCAATCATTTGGTTTTGGAATTTGGGTTTGGATTTGGATTTGATTTGATGTTTGAATTGAACTTGAGGTTTGGTTTGAAGGTGAACATGGATTGGATTTGGGTTGTAGGGTAGGTGGATTATCCCAAGGCTGTAAGGCATAACCTAACTATGGTTAACCAGTCTTTAGCTTAGCAAGTGTTTAATTATTAGAAGTGACTTATGGAGGAAGTCTTAGTATCTAGAACACTCCTAAGTCTAAGATGGGAAGATTGAATCTGCACTCCAAAAGTGAGGTCAATAGGCCTTAGGCTCTATAGTGTTTCCCATGGAGATAGATGATTGGAAGATCAAAGTCTAGTTTCACACTATAGACTCGGTTACATCTTTCAATGCTTTGCTTGGGAGACCATGGATACATGAGAATAATATAGTTCCATTCTCTCTACATGGATGTATAGTTTGTGAGAGGTGGGAGAAATGGAGGAGGAGTGGAGGCATTGATTCCACCTTAGTTCTTTACTCATTCAACATATGGGTAGGACACGACCTCCAAAGCAGAAGAAGAGGCGGTTTAGAGGCGGTCCCAAGGTGGAAAACCTCCTAATTGGTCATCTAATAGAAGATATATCCTAGCTACTATCCATATAGACTTGGAATCTAGTTCATAGGATGAGTATTATATTGTTCGCATACCAGCCAGCTCTTCTCAGTAGTAGATTCCCTTGAAGGTAGAACTTGAGTGAGATAGCGATGAAGACCAAGCTCCAAAGCAATGCATAAGTTTATTCAAGTCTATATGTGAAACAATTAGGCATTGGTTGGGAACCTTTCAACACTTTCTTCTCAAAAGCTAGGGTTTGGTAGTTAAGAAGCCCCTAAGTCATCATAGGTGTGAAGACTTAGAGGTTCTTTAGGAGCATCATCCTCAAGTCAAGAAGTTGATGATTACTCATATAAATATTTAGTAGAATTAACTTTTGATTGGTACTTGCCTTGTGTTCATAATTTAGCAATGAAAGGGTCAATCCAACATACTTGGTCAAAGCATAGGTCAGAGTACTTCAAAAGAATATAAAAGAAAAAATGCGAAAGCTCTCAATCAAGACTGAGACTAGGATTCAGTATAGTGGGTCTAGTCAATGATGATGATTATTTCTTAGTCATTACCAATCATTTGTAATCTGATAGGTTATTTTCAAATCACATTTACTCATATGAGGAGTTGAGCTTAGAAACTTCAGATGATCTAGATGATTTTGAAGCCAAGATGCAGTTTGAAGAAGAATCAAGTCAACTTTCAGCTCAAGGAAATCAACTTAGGAACTAAAGAAGATCTACGCCCAGCATACATCAATTCTTTGTTGAATGAGATTGAATCTAATGACTTAGTTAAGCTATTCACAGAGTTTAAGGACTATTTTGCATGGAGTTATGAAGAGATGCCTATATTGGCTCCTAATATAGTAGTCCATAAACTAGCAAAAGAGCCCACTGCTAACCCTATCAAGCAGTCCATACCTGGTTAGCCAGCATCATCTCAATTAAGAAAAAGAATGGACAAATTCACATATGCATCAATTTTAGGGATTTAAATAAGGCATGTCCAAAAGTTGAATTTCCACTACTATCTCAGAGCTGATAGTGGTCATTACCACATCTCATGCAGTCTTCTCTTTCATGGATGGCTCATCTTGATATAACCAAATAATGATAGCCTTTGAAGATGAAAGAAACATTGCTTTTAGAACCCTGATCAGAATCTATTACTATAAGGTCATGCCTTTCAACCTTAAAAATGTCGGTTCTACATACCAGTGGGCTATCACTCGAATCTTTGATGAACTCATTCATCATCTAATTGAGTGCTATATCAATGATCTCATGGTCAAAAGTAGAGAAAAGGAAGACCATCTCTTTGAGTTGAGAGTAGTTTTCAAATAGTTAATACAAATTAACCTTAAAATGAAACCCCTAAAGTGTGCATTTGGGTAGCAGAATTCCTTGGGTTTGTTGTATTCAGGGAATCAAAATTGATCTAGAGAAGATCAAAGCAATATTAGAAATGCCACTCTCTCAAAGTTTAACTCAACTCAGATCATTCCAAGTGTGGTTGGCATATGTAAGATGCTTTATATCCAACCTATCAAGAAGATGTCATCCATTCTTTGTACTTGCCAAAAAGGATGCCAAGTTCAACTGGGATGATTAGTGTGAGCATTACTTTGAAGAAATCAAGCATTACTTAATGACGTCACTGGTTCTAGTAGCCCCTATCTTGGGTAAGCCACTCATACTTTACACTACTACATTAGATAACTCCTTTGGGGCTGTGTTGGCCCAAACCAATGATGAAGGGAAAAAATGCACTATACTACCTCAACCATCATCTAATCACTACTGAGGCTAATTATCCATTCATTTAGAAGCATTGCCTAGCTTTAATTTTTGCTTCCCAAAAGCTGCAGCACTACATGCTTTCTTATAAGGTGAACTTAATCTCTAGGATCAATCCACTATAGTATCTCATAACACGGCCAACGCTATTCGGATGGTTAGCATGATGGTCCATGATCCTATCATAGTTTAACATTACCTTTGTACCCCTCCATGCGATGAAAGGATAAGTGTTAGTGGATATCCTAGCAGCACACCCACTTCCTGCTAACTCTCTACTTGGTGATGATCTCTCTGATGAACAAATCATGAACTTAGGGGATACTAGCATTCACAGCTAGGACATGTACTTTAATGGTGAGGCTTTCTCTCAAAGAGGAGAAGAACCACAATATACTATTCCAAGAAAGGTAGGGGTAGGAATACTTCTCTTAACTCTGAACCGCGATGTGGTCAGATTCTCATATCATTTATCCAATTCTTGTACAAATAATGAAGCTAAATATGAGGCTCAGTTCTTTGGTGGAGTTACTCAAGCATCTAGAACATCCACATCTTTGGGGATTCTCAGCTAGTTATCAACCAAATCAATGGGTCTTATAAGTTTATAAAGCTTAAGCTCCATCATTACCATAAGTAGACCATGGAGTTATTGGCCCAAATCCTAGAGGTTACCATTTATAAGATTTCTTGAGGAGAGAGAACATCATAGCATGCTTTAGCTTGCCAAGGTTGGCATGTTTGGAGGATGAGTTCATATCAATAAAGGTCAAAATAGACAAGTCTTATCCTTGATATTAAACTCATCAAAAGTACTCTCTTGAAGGGAGGTTGCGATTGCCAAGAAGGATGAAGAGTTGGGTGGAGGCAACCATTCATGGATTATCTAAATAAAGGAAAACTACCCAAGATAAGTCCCAAGCCCATTTAAAGCAGAGCACTTTTCACACTCTTGTGGATGGTGTCTTATCCGGTCTTTGATCATATGTGGTTATGTTATTTAGACAAGCATGAAGCTCATAAGATCATGACTGAGGTACACTCAAGATAATGTGGAGCTAACCAATCTGGTCTAAAGATGAAAGCCAAGATAAAGAGAGTAGGATACTACTTATGATGATCGATTGCATGGATATTGGCGATGCCACCAATGTCAAATACACGGTGTGGTCCTACACCAACCACCCAACATTTTACATCTTACATTAGCCTCATGGCCATTTGAGTGTTGGTGTACCATCATAGTGGGTCTGATTGATCCTCCTTCTTTTAATGGTCATCAGTTCATCATAACTACTACTGACTACATTTCCAAATGGGCAAAGGTGATTCTACTTAGAGAGGTCACTGCTAAGCATGTGCTCTAGTTTTTTAGGAACCATATCGTATATAGGTTGAGTGTCTCAATGAATTATATTTGATAATTTTATTACATTTAAGAGCACGAAGATCAACAACTTTCAGGAGACATTGTAGATTGAGATAATCTACCATCAACTACAAAAAAATGTAAGCCTTCAACAAAATTCTCATCCTATCTGAAGGAGACACTCAACAATAACAAGCAAGTGGCATGAGCGGTTAGTTAAATCCTTGTGGGCTTGCCACCACATATAGAACTCCAACAGTCTACTCCTTTCTCCTTAGTGTATGTGTCTGAATTCATTCTACCATTAGAAGTTAAACTCCCATCACTTAGGATAGCTGTGCATAACAAGATCACAACAAAGTAGAATGCCAAGTTGCGATTAAAATATCTCGAAGGTTTGGATGAGGGATGCCTACAGGCATGTCAAAACCTCAAGTTGTACAAGGATTAAATAATTCAAGCTCACAACAAGTTGGTCCATCCTAGAGCTTTTCAAGTAAGAGAGCTTATTTTTGTTCTAAGGAGTTGTTGTTGTAAGATGGGGAGAAGTTTGAACCCACTTGGGAAGGCCCTTTTCAATAGAGAAGGCCTACAAAAGAGGATCTTATCAACTTATTAATCATAAGGGAGAGCGTTCAATGCTTCCGATCAATAGGCTCCACTTAAAGAAATATTATAAATCATGTTTGAAAATAATTATCATTAATGAAAATTTCATTTTGAATTCAATCTCTTTCATGTTGAAAGTATTCTTATTTGTGAATCGGCCATGATGTGTTTAGGGTAGGTGTAAAGAACCAAAGTTGCATCTTATTCTTCATCGACATAATACAAACACAAAATACACACAAACATATAAAATATACACATATCTTTTATCTAGGGCTACTCTAAGTTGAGATAACACCCCCAGTGACACTCACTCAGTAGCTACTCTCGGTCGGGCTGACATGCACTAGCCTACTAGTATGTCACCCAGTCATCTTCTTACTTTGGAGGATGTAAGTCTGCTATGCTTTCCTTCCTTACATGGCCACTGCACACCGATGAGCACCTTGTTAGTTTGGTAGGCCTTATTGCGTGGCCCATGTTGGCTTCGTTTAAGATGGAATTTATGCCTTTTTCTTTGATTAGCCTTTGTCCACTAATTGGGTCATATTTGAGGTTTAGGATAAGTCCCCTAGCTCCTTCCCTCTACTTTAAGTTTGGGTCCAGTCCTTCCTTAGGGCCCCACTTTCACTCAAGGTCGAGATAAGATTCTGACGACTATCGATGATTAGTTACCTTGAAAAGTTGTAAGCCTACATGCTTTCTTTCCAGATTGATCGTTGCACACCGACAGGCACCTTTGGTTGGTTGGTTCTCACTATACTGATAGATACACCACTCATGTTGACAAATACACCTTAGGTTGGTTGGTTTTAGCAGCTTAGGATACACCACTCATGGCAGATGTAAGTCTACTACACTTTCTCCTTGTGTTGGCCATTGTACACCTATAGGTTTCTTTTCTAGGGCTCAGGATAATGCCCCTAGCAACACCTCTCCTGTGGGCACCATATTTGGTTCACATCATTTGCGACCCCATTTAGACACTACCTGGGTTACTATCAGATTGGATAGTTCCCCTTTCCTAGTAACCACCCTTATGGTTGGAGAATATGTCCTATATATGTGCAGATTTTCCAGTTGGTCTAGTAAATCTCAGATAGGTCAAGGCCAACATAGCCCTTTCTTAATGTGGTCCTCCCTCACACACCAACAGGGTCTACACAAACATATAAGAAAAATATATATTCACTTATGGATTAGGAGGACACCCCTAGCAATACTTTCAAGCATCTATATTTAGGGGTCAAAACTCCCTATGAATGACTACTCTTGAGTTGATATATGCCCCAACGACATTCACTCAGTCACCCCTAAGTTGGGTTGATTTGTTTGTGCTAAACAACCATAGCGATTTTTCCTTGCCAGAAGATGTAATTCTATGCCTTCTTCTAGCATTTGTTTCACACCAAAAGGAAACCCCTTAGGTTGGCTAGCTACCCCATGACGAGATTATCCCTTTGGATTTGTAAATCTAAGATAGGACAAGTCCGATATAGCCCCTTCTCTCTGAGTCCATCGCACAATGACATGGTCCATAAATTAAATTTATCAAACTTGACCTAGCTCACATCCCTAGCAAATATCCCCTCAATTTGAAATCAAACTAAACCAAACAAACCATATCAAATCACATGAAATTAAGATAAAATTAATCCTGACTACTTTTGAGTTGACATAAGTCCCCAACATCATTAATTCAATAGTCGCCAAGTCGGATTTATTGTGCATTTAATAGGTCACCCCAGTGGTTGCTTGTCACTTTGGAGATGTAAATTTGCTACACCTTTTTTCCTAGCACAACCATTGCACACCAAAAGGAAACCCTTAGGTTAGCTAGCTCTACCTTGTAGTTGGTAGACTATCCCTTTCGATTTGTAAACATGAGGTAAGTCAAAGTTGATATAGCCCCTTATCAATGGGTTCATCGCACATCGACAGGGTCCATATGTTAACTCAGATTAAATTAAACCCAACATGATTTTCCCTAGTGGAGCCCCAAATCATATATAAACAAGTCAAGCAAATAAATCAAATTCAAAAACCAACCTCCTGGGAGCCATACTAAACTAACACCCATAATAGAGTCTAAATCAAAGAAATCCAACCAAATCTTATGGATACATCCCCAAATAAATCTATGAAATCAAACTCAAATCCCAATCCCGGATAGCAACCTGCTTCCCTAGGATGGTTCATATACTTGATTAATGACTCGAGCCCATATCTCTAGTGATATGCCTCACATCAATTAAAATAAAATAATTAAAGTCTTTCATCTTAATCCAAGTGGATTACAGATTCTTATCCCTAGCAGATCTTCTTTCCATAAATCATATAATAAAATTAAATTCAAACCTTATCCCCAACATATTTTCTTCTTCTATGCCCTCGACATAGACCCCTCACATGTCATGTCCAATGCATGTATTATCCCCTAGCGAATCTCCCTCCATGTCCTTGACATGGAATTCTCATCAAATGTTCTTCTCTTACACCTTTAATACTTAAAAAAAGCCTAATAATGTATTGGTTCAAATTACATCCTCTTAACATTGTAATCGACATTTTATGATTTATGATGGTGCAAGCTCAAACTAACTACACAATATCATGCTAAACTTATTATAGTGTGAATTAACACACTATATTATATTATAATATATGATGTTATATTATAATTTACTATAATATATATTATCTAACATTACACCTCATTAGAATCACTTAAAAGGAACAAATAACAAAATTTTCTCAAAATATGAATATTGTTCATTTTGGATGTAAAATTGTTATTTTTCTATTAGAAATGGTACAAAATAGCATAATTTTGGTTGTTCTTGGTGTGTCTGTGGATTTGGCCAAATTCTTCCATCTCAACCTTCAAATTAACATTTTTGTGAGTTTTGACCCAATGTATTATAAAAAAAAGTAAAACATACTAAAATGTACATAACATTTAGTAACACACCACCACATTCATATATATGTGAAGTTATATTGTTATGTATATATTTTAGTATGCTTTCATATAATATATTATCTCACATTACACCTTAAAATGAATCACTTTAAGCAAAAAAAATTATAAAATTTGGTTGAAAATGAACATTTATTTTGGATGCAAAATTCCATCCTTTTGATTAAATGACACACCATAGCACCCCAATGATGTTCCCTAAAGCTTACCTTAAATTTGGCCAAATCCTATCATCTCCTATAAATCAAAATTTTCATGAATTATACCAATGTACAAACTCTATTATATCATACTATAACAAACTAAAATATGCTAAATAATAAGCAAGTAATACATAATAGTGCTATAATGCATGATGCTACACTATGTTATGGCATCTTATATTATAATACACTATAACATATTATATTATATTATATTGCATATCACATCATAAGGGATTGCTTAAGATAACAGGACCATTAAATTAGTCTAACAATAAAAACTATAAATATTTGTCGTATCACTTACATATTTTAAATTGAAATAATATATTATGATTCCATGCTCTACTTATTAAGAATTTGGCCAAATTCTACCATTTTAAAGTCTAAATCAACATTTTTATAAATAATTCTAGTGTAAGCTCGACTGCATGACTATAAAATACTAAAAGAATTTAAAATGCATAGAATAATATATTATGATATATGATGCTATACTATGCTACAACATATAATATTTATTTTGAACATAAAATCTTACTTTTTTATACTCCAAGTGTATACACCTTTGGTACTACAACCTAATTCCATTTCAAATTTAACAAATTTCATTATCTGATTTATTAAATTAATATTTTTATGATTTATATTATATAGACTATAGGCATACCATAACATACCAAAAACATTTCAAAAGATCTTATAACATCCAAAAACACAAATGCTCAAATATATGATGCTACATTATATTATAATATATGGTATTATAATATGATCAGGGTTAGGGTTTAGGTATTCAAATCTCTAATAGTCAAGGAAAGTCTCTTGAAGGCATTTTCTTTAGCTACCATAACTATGTTAGATTAGGTCATTCTTTAGATCTACCCTAATCCATATCTTTATTCAAGGTTTTGGGTTTAGGTTTGGGTTGTAGGTTTTAGTGGTTTAGGGGATTATGGTTTTGGGTTTGATTTTTGTGGGTTTAGGTTTAGGATTTAAGGTTTAGGGTTTTAGGTTGGGGGTTTAGGGTTTGGGTTTAGTTTAGGTTTTAGGTTATTGGTTTAGGTTTAATGTTTGTTGGGGGTTTAGGTTTTAGGTTTAGGATTTAAGTTTTAGTTAAGTTTAGGGTTTAGGGTTTAAGGTTTTTTTTATACAAAGAATAAATTCATATTCAACATTTCTTCTTTTCAATTTCATTAACCAAGTAGCACGCCAAGTTTTCTGAGACATAAGTGATGACATAGATAAAAAATGAGCACCCATAGAGCAAATTAGAAACCTAGATAAGTAGGACCATCTCTATTATAAAGACATTATTTTGAAACCAATAGATTGGATCGGTCATTCATCAATTTCTCAAGTTCCCATCAGAACCACCCCCACCTCTCGAGTAGTGGGATCCACCATCATATCCCTGACCTCTCCCACTGCCACCTCCATGGTTGTAACCTTCATCACTCCGCCTGCTTCCATAACCAGCACTGCTCCAACCATCACCTCCATATCCACCAACACCTCCAGACCCCCACCACCACTGGATAACCCACCACTTGCCTTCAATAATAAATTTAGATGAGCCTAGTTGATGGTGATATTCCTCCCATCGTCTTCCATTCTTTAGGGTTTAGTGGTTAGGTTAGTTGGGTGTAGGGTTTAGTTGTTTAGGGTTTAGGGTTTAGGGTTTTTAGGTTTAGGGTTTAGGTGGGTTTATGGTAGGGTTTTGGGGTGGGTTTTTGGGTTTAGTTTTGGTTTGTGGTAGTAGGGTAGGTTTAGGGTGTAGTGCAGTGGGGTTGTAGGTGGGTGGGTTAGGTTTAGGGTTTTAAATTAGTAAACCAGAGATTTAAGTGTATTTGGTTATTTTTTTATTTATTTAAGTTTATTATTTTTTTATTTTTATTTAGGTTTATTTTATATTTATATTTATTTTAGTTTATTTATTTTAGTTATTTATTTTAGTTTATTTTTTTATTTTATTTATTTTTAAGGTTTAGGTTTTTTATTTATGATAGTTTTATTTTGATTATATTTTTGGTTTAGGTTTATTTTTAGGTCCAGGTTTTATTTTTTTTTATTTTAGGTTTATTTTAGGTTTATTTTTTTAGTTTAGTTTAGGTTTATTTTAGTTTATTTTATTTTATTTAGTTTATGTTTTATTTTAGTTTAGTTTATTTGAGGTTTTAGGTTTTATTTTATAGTTTAGTTTATGTTTAATTTATTTTATTTTATTATTTTATTTTATTATAAGTGTTTTTTTTTATTTGGGTTTTATTTTAAAGGTTATTTTTTTAAGTTTTTTTTTTATTTAGTTTTATTTTAGTTTTATTTTTTTATTTTATTTATCTTTATTTATTATTTTATTTATAGTTTATTTTTTATTTTATTTAGTTTAGGTTTTATTTATCTTAGTTTATTCTTATTTATTTTTAGTTTTTTTAGAATTATTTATTTTATTTATTTTATTTATTTATTTTAGTCCCATTTAGTTTAGTAGTTTGTGACTAGTAATTTTAGGGTTTTGTGGGCCTGGGAGGGAGAGGCCAGATTTAGTCCAGTGGGGTAGCACTCAGCCTTTTAGTGGTTGGGGTAGGGTAGGGTCACCAGTGCCCAGAGTATTAGGGTTTAGGATTTAGGGTAGGGGTTTAGGTTTTAGTAGGGCCAGTTTTGTGGTAGGCTCAGTTTAGTTTAGTCAGGTTTTAGCCCAGGTAGCTAGTTTTTGTATCATTGGCCTAGTTTAGGGTTTGGTGGCTCAGGGTTGCAGTGGGGTTTAGTGGTTTAGTTTAGGTCATGTGGTTTTGGGTTTGGTTAGATGGTTTAGGGTAAAGAGGTTTTTTTAAAATTAAGCAAACCCATTTAGATTTAGTTTATTTTTTATTTATTTTATTATTTATTTTATTTTATTTATTTTTTTATTTATTTAATTATTTATTTATTTTATGTTTTATTTTAGTTTATTTTTATTTAATTTAGGTTTAGTTTTTTAATTTTTAGTTTAGTTTTATTTTATTATATTTTTTAGGTTAAGGTTTATTTTTTATTTTTTGTTTTTTAGGTTTTAATTTTATTTTAGGTTTAGGTTTTAGGTTTTATTTTAGGTTTATTTTAGTTTCTATTTTAGAGTTTAGGTTTATTTTTAGTTTATTTTATTTTATTTACTAATTTATGTTATTTATTTTTTTAGGTTTAGGTTTTATTTATTTAATTTAGTTTATTTTATTTAGTTTAGGTTTATTTTATTTATTTTATTTTATTTTTTTATTTTTAGTTTTTATTTTAGTTTGGTTTAGGTTTTATTTTTTTATTTATTTTAGTTTTATCAGCTTAGTTTTATTTTTATTAATTTTTATTTTGGTTTATTTTTTGAATTTTACATTTAATCTATTTTATATAAGTTTTATTAGGTTTATTTTATTTTATTTAGTTTAGTTTAGGTTTTATTTATTTCTTTAGTTTATTTTATTTTTATGTTTTTAGGTTTTAGTTTAAATATTTATTTTATTTTATTTATATTATATTTAGGATTTTATAAATATTATTTTTAGGTTTTATTTAGTTTAGTTTATCTTTTAGGTTTTAAGGGTTTGGTTTAGGGTTTTGTGGTCAGGTTTTAGGTGTTTTGGGTAGTGGTTTAGGTTTATTTGTGGGTTTAGGGTTTTTTTTTAAAATTAATATCACAGTATAGGTTTATTTATTTTTTTTTATTTTATTTAATTTTATCTTTTATTTAGGTTTATTTTTTTACTTTATTTATTTATTTTATATTTTATGTATTTTAGTTTATGTTTTTATTTTAGTTTTTTTAAGTTTTATTTATTTAGTTTAGTTTCTTTTTATTTTATTTTTTTTTGTTTAATTTTTTTATTTTAAGGTTAGGTTTATTTTAGTTTTATTTTATTTTTATTTAGTTTTAGTAAGTTTAAGTTTTATGTATTTTAGTTTATTTATTTACACATTTTATTTTATTTTACATAGATTTTTTTTAGTTTAGGGTAGGCTTTATTTTTTTATTTTATTTTAGGTTTTATTTATTTTTTTTAAGCTCTACTTAGTTTTTATTTTATTTTATTTTAGGTTTACCTTATTTTGAATTTAGGTTTAGTTGTTATTTTATTTATGTTTTATTTTTAGTTTAGTTTGGTTTATTTATTTATTTAATTTTTTTTTTATTTACTTTAGGTTTAGGTTTAGGTTTTAGTTTGGGTTTTATTTTATTTTTATTTTATTTTTATTTATGTTTTATATTTATTTTATATTTAGGTTTTATTTAGTTTAGGTTTAGGTTTTATTTTTTAGTTTAGGGTTTTGGGTTTAGGGTTTAGGTTTTAGTTTTAGGTTCGTTTTGGGTTTAAGGTTTAGGTTTTTTTTTTAACAGAGAACAAATTGATTCAACATTTCTTATTTTGATTTCATCAACCAAGTAACACACCAAGTTTTGAAGATATAAGATGACATAGATAAAAAAATGAGCAGCAGAGTAAATCAAAACCGATAACTAGAACCATCTCTACTGTAAAGTCACAATTCCCTAAGTAGCATCAGATCATCCATTCTTCCATTTATCTAGTTCCAACCATAACCACCCTAGCCTCTCGAGTAGCCGGATCCACCATCATATCCCTGATCTCTCCCTCCACCACCACCACAGTTGTAACCTCCATCGCCCTCCTCCTCCATAACCAAGATTCAACACCACCTCCATATCCACTAGCACCTTAGATTCTCCACCACCATTACTATAAATGACCTCCATCGCCAAAGCCAGACTAAGCTTTGATATGACATTTGCACAAGTTCCTCTTCTTTGAGTTTAGGTTTATTAGGTTTGGTTTAGTTTTTTAATTTATTTAATTACTTTATTTTAGGTTTAGGTTTGGGGTTTAAGGTTTGTGGTTTATTTTAGGGTTGGTTTAGTTTTAGGGTTGTGGTTTAGGTTTAGTTTTTAGGTTTAGATTTATGCTTTAGGGTTGGTTTAGGAGGTAGATTTTTAGAATTTTGGGTTTAGGGTTGTAGGTTTATGATAGAAGGTTTAGGGTTTAGGGTTTAGGATTTAGGGTTTATGATTTTTTTAAAATTAAGTAAACTAGAGTTCATGCTTATTTATTTTATTAGTTTATTTTTTTTATTTTATATATTTTTATTTTATTTAGTTTTTTTTATTTTAGGTTTAATTATTTTAGTTTATTTTTAGGTTTAGTTTATTTTTAGTTCAATTTATTTTTATTTTATTTTTAGGTTTAAGTTTTATTTTTTATTTTAGTTTAGGTTTAGTTTTTTATTTTATTTTTTTAGGTTAGGTTTTAGGTTTTATTTTAGGTTTATTTTGATTTATTTTTAGTTTAGGTTTAAGCTTATTTTTTTTTATTTATTTTATTTAATTTAGGTTTAACTTTAATTTATTTTGGTTTAGGTTTATTTATTATAGTTTATTTTAATTTAGTTTAACTTTAAGTTTATTTTATTTTTATTTTAGGTTTAGTTTTTTTTTTGGTTTATGGTTTATGTTTTATTTTTTATTTATTTTTTAGATTTAGGTTTTTATTTACTTTTTATTTTATTTTATTTTAAGTTTATTATAAATTTATTTCACATTTAGTTCTTCTTTTATTTAGGTTTTTTATTCTTAGGTTTATTTTATTTTTTTTTTAGTTTTGGTTTTATTTATTTTATTTTAGTTTATTTTATTCATTTAATTTATTTTATTTTAGGTTTAGTTTAGGTTTTAGTTTATTTTTATTTTATTTTATTTTTGTATTATATTTAAGTTTTGGTTTTATATTTTATTTTAGGTTTTAGTAGGTTTTAGGTTTTAGGTTTAGGGTTGGGTTGTGGTAGGTTTAGGGTAGGGTTGTGGTTTAGGGTTTTAGGTATGTTTTGGGTTTAGGGTTAGTTAGGTTTTTTTTCTTTAAATTAAGCAAACCAATAGTTTGTTTATTTTATTTATTTAGTTTATTTTATTTTTATTTATTTTATGTTTATTTTATTTAGTTTATTTATTTTATTTAGGTTTATTTAATTTTATTTATTTTAGTAGTATTATTTTATTTTATTTTTTTAGCAAAGGTATTTTATTTTTTTTTAGTTTAGGTTTTATTTTATTTTAGATTTATTTTAGGTCTTTATTTTGTTATTAGGTTTATTTTAGTTTAGTTTTTTTTAAAGTTTAATTTATTTTATTTAGTTTAGTTTTAGTTTAGTTTATGTTTATTTACTTGGTTTAGGTTTAGGTTTTATTTATTTTAGTTTAGTTTATTTTAGTTTAGGTTTTGGTTTATTTTATTTTGTTTATTTTATTTTATTAGGTTTAGTTTTTTTTAGTTTAAGGTTTAGGTTTTATTTATTATTTAATTTTACTTTTATTTTGGTTTATTTTAGATTTAATTTTTATTTGGTTTTTTATTTTATTTTATTTTTAGGTTTATTTTATTTCTATATTATGTTTAGTGTTTATTTGATTTTATTTTTATTTTATGGTTATTTTATTTTTTAGTTTAGTTTAGGTTATTATTTAATTTGTTTTAGCTTTTATTAGTTTATTTTATTTTAGTTTAGTTTAGGTTTTAATTTTATGTTTATGTTTTATTTTATTTTATTTTAATCATTTAGTTTAAGTTTTAGCTTATGTTTAATATTATTTATTTAAGTTTAGTTTATTTATTTATCTATTTAAGTTTTTAGTTTAGGCCCAGTTGTGTTTGGGTGGGTTTAGGTTTTGAGCTTTTAGTGGCCCAGTGGTGTCATATAGGGCTCATGGAGGATCAGTGCTGTGGTCAGGTTTTAGAGCTCAAGGCCTTTAGCCCAGTGGCCTTGGTTAGAGACTGGTGGGGTCAAGGGCCTGGATTAGGATGTGGTAGCCCAGGGCTCAGAGTTTGGGGTCAGAGTGTTTTAGGGTGTGGTAGATTTAGAGTAAGGAGGTCAGGTGTGGCTGGTGGTTTTGGCTCAGGATTTAGTTTTAGGGTTTAGAGTTTAAGGTTGGTTTAGCAATTTTTAGGGATTAGGGTTTAGGTTTAAGGTTTTAGGGTTTAGGATTTGTTAGGGTTTTAGGTTTGTGGTTTGTGGATTAGAGTTTTAAAGTTTTAGAGTTTAGGGTTCAGTTTTTAGTTTAGGGTTTAGGGTTTTTGGTTTTTGATTTTTTTTTACAGAGAACAAATTTAGATTCAACATTTCTTCTTTTCAATTTCATCATCCAAGTAACACACCAAGTTTTTTATGAAAAATCGGCATGCATCGAGCAAATCAAAAACCCTAGATAGCTAGAACGTCTCTACTATAAAGACATAGTTCCATATGTAGTAGATCAGATCGACTATTCTTTAGTTTCTCTAGTTCCTATTAGAACCACCACTTGAGTAGGGATCCACCATCATATCACGACCTCCTCCACCACTCTGTAACCTCCGCTCGCTACCATATAATAGCCTCCACCACCTCCATATCAACCAGCACCTCCAAATCCCCCACCACAACTGCAATAACACTACCTCCACCTTCACTTCCATTGTTAGATCTAGACTGAGCCTGGTTGACGGTGATGTTCCTACCCTCAAGGTTCTGCCCATTCTTAGGGTTTAGGTTTAGTTTATTTATTTATTTAGTACTTTAGGTTTAGGTTTAGGGTTTGGGTTTTAGGGTTGGGGTTTAGGGTTTAGGGTTTGTTGGCTTAATGAGTCTCATGTTCAATCCGATCAATTTTGATGATAACAAATGAATGCTTGGATGTTCTAATGTATGTTTTATGTTTTTCAAATATATTAATTGCTAATTACATATCCAATACATCTCACAATATGTTTGAGAAATTGCAAGAATAGAAGAATGAAAGATAAAAAATAATGTGAAGCTCAAGATACAATATTTTAGGTTATATGAATTAATAACTATCTTAGAAATTCATGAGTTCATATGAATGAATTTGCTCATAACTTAACATATTATTTTATTTATTTTAAATAATGATAATTTTTATATAAATCATTATCTAATTAACATTCAATTATATGTTTCATTCATAGCATTTTAATTGTCAAAATAATAAATGATAATAAATTATGACTATTAAGTGTAATTAGTTTATATACTTATTATAATTAAATATTTCAATTTAATTTTAAGGCTTAATGATAACTAACATATGTATGATTATATATAAACTATATCATAATATTTAAATGTCATATTTCAAAATTAACAAAAATATGTGAAATTTTGTATTTTAGCCAAAGTCATTTTATAATCAAGGAATTTATATCTGATTTCATTTCCAATGGATTCCTTGGATTTTCTTTTCCTTTAATTTGATTGGATACATTACCCACGTTTTATTAAAATTGAATTTATTATGACTTTTCAAACATTAGCTAATTTTAATAATGAATACATGGTACATGCTTTGAATATATTAAGAGTCATATTTGATTATGTTTGACTTGCCCATGTGAATTATCAAATTTTGGCTGTTTAAATTTAATATTTATTTAATATAAATTATATTTTTATTTAATATTAAACTATTATATGATAAAATGATGTTAGAATAATATATTTTTTGAAATAATTCAGAATGACCTTCTTGCTTATAAATATCCCTCATTCTCTTGATGAAAGCATTCCTCATTCAAATTCAAAATCCCTCTAGCAAATCTAAGAGAAAATATCCTCAATTTTCCTTCCAAGTGTTCTCCAAATATTGCAAGATCTAATCCTTGATTTGAAAGCTTCAATATCTTCAACTAAGCCAGCTTTCTCAAATTACTTAAGTTTGTTTTCTTGATCTTAATCCCTTTTTAGTTGTTCTTACTATTTTCACCATCTTTTCATTCTTTCTAATTTATACTTTTTGGTGGATTAGTCTTTGGACATCAAAGTCTAAGTTTTTCGCATCAAAGTTTCTTCAATCATTTTTTGTGAAAAACTCTGGTGATAGTTTGTAG
This sequence comes from Cymbidium sinense, assembly GCA_021442155.1. NCBI lineage: Eukaryota > Viridiplantae > Streptophyta > Magnoliopsida > Asparagales > Orchidaceae > Cymbidium > Cymbidium sinense. The sequence continues at coordinate 205,071,954 of CM038214.1, forward strand.
GATTTATTTCAACTTGTTCAAATTTTTATCTTCCTACAAATTTCTTTTGGTTTCTTGAAATATTTCTTCATTAGTCTTATTTGAAAGATTATTTATTCTTAGATCTATTTTAGAAGTATATTTTTAAGCATTTCAAATTAATTTATTATGGAGAAATTATTTTTATATTTGTTAGATCACTTTTTTTAATTAAAAGCTTACTAGTTTACTTAAATCTATCATATACTAATTTTATTTAAGTATTTTATGATTAGTTGTACTAATTAAAAGATTCATTTTGGTTAAAATAAAATAAATTATTGCTTGAATTTTAGAGTATATGCTAGATCTATTATAAATCAAGTTTCTTTATCAAAATGAAAATTTATAAAAAAATAAATTATTTTATATGTCACTTATCATTTTATTTCAACTAATATCCTTTATTTTAAAAATTTTATCTTACTAAAATTTAGTAAAGCTTGCAATTTCTATTGTTTAATAATTAAGAAAAAGGAAGTTTAGTATAAAGTTAATCTTTCTTACACTATTATATATACTAGTTTCTCTTAAACTTAAAATTATTCCTTGGTGAAATTTAATTTATTGTGCAATAGACTATTATGAATTTATTTTAAAATTATTTTTATATTAATCTACAAATTATAATAACATAAACATCTTAGCAAGATCACTTTAAGATATTTATTTAATATTTTTTATCAAAATTAAGTGAGCATTATATTTTGCCAAATTAGTAAGTTGTAAAGTGATCATTTATAAGTTGTGAGATCACTTTTTGAATTGGATAGCTTGGTATATTTGTGAGAGATATATTTTATCAAACTTTATTATTTTGTATTTTTCTTTCATGATGTAAAATTTATATTGGGGTTGTACTCACCCCTTTGTAGGAGAGTACCTATTATAGTAGGGGTTGTACTCGCCCCGTTATAGGAGAGTACTATTCGTATGCGATTTTGCATTTAGTGGATTCCTAACCAAGGGTGGCTAGGCATGGATGTTGGCTGATTTTGGGGTTTGGACAAACCACGTAAAAACTGTGTGCCTATTGTCTCTCTTTACTTTACTATACTTTTATTTTTGCAAAAAATTATATTATAAAATCAAAATTAATTTTCTACTAAAATTTAAAATTTAAGATTTAACTTTTAAAATTTTAATATAATCCCTCCCGCCATCCCCTCCAACCCCTCGCTATAATGACTCATAATTGAGAGCTTAGGCTCTTTATTTAACATCCAAGAGTAGATCTTTCACTATGGTTTTCCAATGGGTTCCCTACCAGAGGGACAATCCACTCATATCATTTGATTATTGAAAAAATAGAATTAGTACTTTTTTAAGAGGTCAAGAATCACGCATGTGGTATCTGTTGACACATCAATATCATACACTCACAGTAGAAGTAAATGACATTAAAGTAAAAAAGCCTTTTGAGGAATGGATTGTTGCTAAAAGTTAACTTGATGAATTAAATGCTATGGCTTGTAATACTTTACATTGTGCTTTATTACCTGATGATTACATAAAATTTTCTATGTTAACTACAACAAAAGAAATATAGGATAAACTCATTATAACTTATGAAGGAACTACTGAAGTTAGAGATGCTCACATAAACAGACTTGTTCATGAATATGAGTTATTTCATATGTCTCCTTCTGAATCTATTTTTGATATGTATACTAGATTCATGAAAATAATTAACACATTGCATTCTATTGGAAAAACATATAGGAATCAAGACTTAGTCTATAATATTCTTAGATGTCTTCCAAAAGAATGGGAAACTAAAGTAGCAGCTATTAGTGAAGCTAAGGATTTATCTACTTATCCGCTTGATTAGATTTTGTGTTTTTTGATATCACATGAACAGGTTATTGCTCAAAGGGATAAGATGGATAACTCAGCAAAAAGGGAGAAGGATAAAGGAAAAGCCATTGCATTACAAGTTGATGATAGTGATGAGCATAACACCTCAAGCTCATATGGTGATAGTGATGAGGTTGTCATGCTATCCAAAAGGCTTGGGAACTTGTTAAGGAAGAAGAATCAAAGGTATAACAAAAATATAAAAGCTATAAATTTCAAACTAAGACATTTCCTACAAGTGAAGGATCATTTGCTACCAAAAAAAAAGCCTAAACACATAAGAGGTGATTGTCAGAACATGTCAATCAAAGAAGAAAGAGATTGATGTGGAAAGAAGAAAAAATTTGAAGAAGAAAAAGTACCATAAGAAGAAGAAGAAGGCTTTATGGGCCAATCCAGATTCAAATGAATCAAGTACTTGCTCATTCGATGAAGAGGTCAACATATGTCTTATGGAAAATGGAGAATCTGACTTAGATTCTCAAGAGGAATGCCTTCAAAGAAAAATCAAAGAAGGCATGTGGTACTTGGATAGTGGATGATCAAGACATATGACGGGAGATAATGATAAATTCACAACATTAGAATCAAGTGATGGAGGATTTGTTACATATGGAGATAATGCAAAGGGAAAGATCATTGACATTGGTTATATTTGTAAGAATTCTATCACTTAAAGTTTTTCTAGTAGAAGGATTAAAACATAATTTAATTTCTATTAGTCAGTTATATGATAAAGGTTTGAATGTAGTATTTCATGCATCATATTGTATTATAAAAATAATGAAAATGTTTTGTTAGTAGGACAAAGACATAAAAACATTTATCTCATTGATTTAGATTGCTTTCATGATGTGAATTTGAATTTACTTTATTTTAAAAGCACTCATGATGATATATGATTATGGCATAGGACACCATGTCATATTAACATGCACACACTCAATAAAATTGCTAATCTTGATTTAGTAGTTGGATTGCCTAAATTAAATTTTCATTCAAACTATGTTTGTGATGCATGTATTTATGGTAAGCATTCTAAAAGTTCATTTAAAATTAAAAAAATATTATTTCTACTTTTAGACCTCTAGAATTGTTGCACGTGGATTTATTTAGTCCAATTAGAACCACTAGCTTAGGTGGAAAAAATTATGGTTTTATGATTGTTGATTATTTCTCTAGTTATATTTGGGTTTTGTTTGTAACATATAAAGATGATGTTTCTGAAGAGTTTAGAAAGTTTTCTGAAAATATTCAAAGAGAACAAGGCCTTTTGATTAATAGGGTTCAAACTGATCATGGTGGAGAATTTGAAAATAAATTATTTGAGGATTATTATGATGAACATGGGATTAGACATAATTTTTTTGCACCTAGAACTCCCTAACAAAATGGAGTAGTAGAGAGAAAAATAGAATTGAATTAAGTAGATCTATGCTTGATGAGTATAAATTGCCAAAATATTTTAGGTGGAAGTAAATAATCTGATGTTATGTGATGAAGAGGATCTATTTTAGACCAATTTTGAAGAAGACACCCTATGAATTATTTTTTGGAAAGCAGCCTAAGATTGAGCACTTTCATATATTTTGATGTAAATGCTTTATTTTAAATAATGGAAAAGAGCATTTAGGTAAGTTTGATTGCAAATCAGATGATGGTATTTTCTTAGGATACTCTCTTTCTAGTAGAGCTTATAGAGTTTTCAATAAGAGAAAAATGATTGAAGAAGAATCAATTCATGTTATTTTTGATGAAAATTTAATTGATCCCATTAGAAATGAAGTGATTGATGAAGAGATTGATAATTTTAAGAAAATATCTTTAGAAGATAATGTGGATGATTCATTGCCTAAAGAATGGAAATATAAAAAAAATCATCCAAATGAACTAATTATAAGAGATCCTTCAAAAGGAGTTATGACTAGAAGACATAGTAGAGAGGTTGTAGATCATTCAATATTTTTATCCAAGGTTGAACTTAAAAATTTTGAAGAAGCATTAAAAGATAATTTTTGGATTATTGCTATGGAAGTGGAGTTGAATCAATTTGTAAGAAATGATGTTTGGGAATTAGTCCCAAGACCCCAAGATCCAAATATCATTGGAACAAAATGGGTCTTTAGGAATAAGCTAGATGATTTAGGTTGTATTGTTATAAATAAAGCTTAGTTAGTTGTACAAAGGTACATACAAGTTGAAGGTATAGATTTTGAAGAATCTTTTGCACCCGTAGCAAGACTAGAAGTTATTAGGTTACTCCTTATGCTTATTTTAGAGATTTTAAACATTTTCAAATGGATGTCAAGAGTGCATTTTTGAATGGATTTATTGACCAAGATGTATTTGTAGAGCAACCACCTAGATTTGAGAGCCTTGATTGTCCAAATCATGTGTATAAATTAATGTAAGCCTTATATGGTTTAAAATAGGCTCGTTGTGCTTGGTATGATAGGTTAAGAAACTACTTTATAAATCATGGATTTAGAAAGGGTAGAGTAGATACCACCTTATTCCTTTAAGAGCATAGATGATGATTTGATTATGGTACAAGTGTATGTAGATGACATAATATTTGAAGTACAAATGAATCTTGTGTCATGAGTTCTCATCTTTGATGTCTAAAGAGTTTGAAATGAGTATGATGGGAGAACTTAATTTTTCTTAGGTCTTCAAGTGAAGCAACAAAAAAATGGCACATTCATCTATCAAACAAAGTACACAAATGAATTGCTTGAGAGGTTTGACATGAAAAGATTTAAATCTAGTAAAACTCCTATGAGCCCATCTACAAAATTTGATTTAGATGAATTAGGAAAATCTGTTGATCAAAAACTTTATAGGAGTATGATTGGTTGACTTTTATACCTTGCTTCTAGTAGGCTTGATATTATGTTTGCTATTTATTTGTGTGCTCATTTTCAGGCCAAACTGAAAGAATCTCATTTAATAGCAGTCAAGCATATCTTTCGGTATTTGATAGGCCCTACTATGTTAGGTTTATGGTATCCTAAAAATTCTTTATTATGTAATTTGGTTGGTTATTCTTATGATAATTTTGTTGGAAGTAAAGTAAATAGAAAAAGCACATCAGGCACATGCCAATTTTTAGGATCATCGCTTGTGTCTTGGCCATCCATGAAATAAAATTTTGTAACTTTATCCACTGCTGAGGCTGAATACATAGCTTTTGGTAGTTGTATTGCTCAGGCGCTTTAGTTAAAGTAACAATTAAAAGATTTTGGTATTAAGCAAGATCACATTCTAGTTTAGTGTGATAATACTAGTGCTGTTAGTGTGACCAAAAATCCTATCTTGCACTCATGAACCAAGCATATAGAAATTAGATATCATTTTATTAGGGATCATGTTTTGAAAGGTGATGTTAATTTTAATTTCATTAGTAATGATTTACAAATTGCAGATATTTTTACGAAACCATTACCAGAAGAACATTTTTGTACTTTAAGGTGCATGCTTGGAATGTTAGATCCTAATATTTAAATGTATATGTAGTTTGTTCTCACTTTTTGATGTTGTCAAAAGGGGGAGAAGAGTAAAATATTGGTTAGCACTAAGTCTATTTCATGCATACATTTAGGGGGAGCAACATTATTCATCTCTTGTGCTAAAATTTTTTTAGAAGAAAATTTTCTTTCAAAAACTATGATGAATGGTTAATTTGCACCTTCATCAAAATCAATACCCAACATTAGTTTGTCATCATCAAAAAGGGGGTGATTGTTGGCTTAATGAGACTCATGTTTAATTCGATCAATTTTGATGATAACAAATGAATTCTTGGATGTTCTAATGTATGTTTTATGTGTTTTAGATATATTAATTGCTAATTACATATCCAAAACATCTCACAATATGTTTGAGGAAATTACAATAATAAGAATGAAAGATAGATCAAAATGGATAATGTGAAGCTCAAGATATAATATATTTTAGGTTATATGCATTTATAACTATCTTAGAAATTCATTTTAGTTCATTGGCATGAATTAATTTGCTCACAACTTAACATATTATTTTTATTTATTTTAAATAATGATAATGAAGATAATTTATATAAATCTCTGACTAATTAACATTCAATTATAAGTTTCATACATAGCATTTGAATTGTCAAAATAATAAATGATAATAAATCATGATTATTAAGTGTAATTAGTTTAAATACTTAATATAATTAAATATTTTAATTTAATTTTAAGGATATATGATAACTAACATATGTATGATTATATATAAATTATATCATAGTATTTAAATGTCATATTTCAAAATTAACAAAAATATGTCAAATTTTGTATTTTAGCCAAAGTCATTTTATAATAAAGGACTTTATATCTGATTTCATCTCCAATGGATTCCTTGGATTGTTTTCCTTTAATTTGATAGGTTACATGACCCACATTTGATTAAAATTGAATTTATTATGAGTTTCAAACATTAGCTGATTTTAATAATGAATGCATGCTACGTGCTTTGAATATATTTAAAGCCATATTTGATTATTTTTGACTTGCCCATGTGAATAGCTGAATTTTGGCTCTTTAAATTTATTATTTACTTAATATAAATTATATTTTTATTGAATATTAAATTATTATATGATAAAATGATGTTAGAATAATATTTTTTTGGAATAATTCAAAATGACCTTCTTGTTTATAAATAGCCCTCATTCTCTTCATGAAAGAATTCCTCATTCAAATTCAAAATCCCTCTAGCAAATCTAAGAGAAAATTTCATAGATTTTCCTTCCAAGTGTTCTCCAAATATTGCAAGATCAAACCTTTGTTTGAAAGCTTCAACATCTTCAACTAAGCAAGCTTTCAAATTACTTGAGTTTATTTTCTCTTGATCTTAATCCCTTTTAGTTCTTCATACTATTTTCACCATCTATTCATTTTTTCCAATTTAAACTTTTTTGGTGGATTAGTCTTTGGACATCAAAGTCTAAGTTTTCACATCAAAGTTTCTTCAATCATTTTTTGTCAAAATTTTTGTGATAGTTTGTAGGATTTATTTCAACTTGTTGAAATTTTTATCTTCCTACAAATTTCTTTTGGTTTCTTGAAATATTTCTTCATTAGTCTTATTTTAAAGATCATTTATTCTTAGATCTATTTTAGAAGTATATTTTAAGCATTTCAAATTAATTTATTGTTGAAATTATTTTCATATTTGCTAGGTCTCTCTTTAATTAAAAGCTTACTAGTTTACTTAAATCTATCATATACTAATTTTATTTAAGTATTTTGTGATTAGTTCATTAATTAAAAGCTTCATTTGGTTAAAATAAAATAAATTATTGCTGGAATTTTAGAGTATATGCTAGATATATTATAAATCAAGTTTCTTTATCAAAATAAAATTTTATAAAAAATTAAATTATTTTATTTGTCACTTATCATTTTATTTCAACTAATATTTATTTTAAAAAATTTATCTTGCTAAAATTTAGTAAAGCTTGTTTTTCATTGTTTAATAATTAAGAAAAGGAAGTTTAGTAGAAAGTTAATCTTTCTTATATATATACATACTATATAGTTTCTCTTAAACTTAAAATTATTCCTTACTAAAATTTAATTAATTATGCAATAGACTATTGTGAATTTATTTTGAAATCACTTTATATTAATCTATTAATTATAATAACATAAACATCTTAGTAAGATCACCTTAAGATATTTATTTAATTTTTTTTATCAAAATTAAGTGAGCATTCTATCTTGCCAAATTAGTAAGTTGTAAAGTGATCATTTATAAGTAGTGAGATCACTTTTTGAATTGGATAGTTTTGGTATATTTGTGAGAGATATATTTTATTAAAATTTATTATTTTGTATTTTTATTTTAGTGTAAAATTTATATGTTATTTGCCTTTGTAGAGATAGTACATATATTGTAAGGGTTGTACTCACCCTATGGAGATATTACTATTGTAAGCTATTTTGCATTTAGTGGATTCTTATAGGGTGTGTGGACGAATTTTGGGGTTTCCAACCACATAAAAATTTATGTGCCTATTATCTCTTTTTACTTTTGTAATTTTATTTTTATTAAGAATTGTATCTTGTCATTATAAATAAAAATTAATTTTCTTAAAACTTAAAATTTAAGATTTAACTTTAAAATTTTTAATATATAATTCATTTTTAGTATAGGTTTTAGTGTTATTTATTTTTATTTATGGTTTATAGGTTCATGGTTAGGTTTAATTTTTTTTTATATTAAGTATAGGTTTAGGTTCATTTATATTTCCCATTTTATTTTATTTTAATTTATTTTTTTTATTTTATTTAATTTTTTTTTTATTTTATTTACTTATTTATTTTATTTTATATTTTTTAGTTTATTTTTAGGTTTATTTAGGTTTTTAGTTTATTTTTGTTTAGTTTTATTTTTATTTAATTTTTAGGTTTAGTTTTTTATTTTATGTTTTTTTAGTTTGTGTTAAGTTTTATTTTAGTTTATTTTTAGGTTTTATTTTAATTTTGGTTTTAGTTTATTTTTTTATTTATTTTATTTATTTTATTTAGGTTTATTTAGTTTAGTTTATTTTTAGTTTAGTTTAGGTTTTATTTATTTTAGTTTAGTTATTTTAGTTTTTTTAGGTTTATTTTATTTTATTTTAGGTTTAGTTTTATTTTTCATTTTAGGTTTTATTTTTATTTAGTTTTAGGTTTATTTATTTTATTTAAGATTTAAGTTTTAGCATTTTTGGTTTAAAGTTTAGGGTTTATTTTATTTTTTTAGGTTTAGGTTTATTTTTTTTTTTTTTTATAACAAATTATATTCAGATTTCTTTTTGATTTATCTTATTTATTTTCTTTTTTTCTAGTAGGTTTATTTATTTGGTCACAGTATTTAAGTTTTATTTAGTTATAGTTATTTTATTAGTTTATTAGGTTTTTTCTTTTTATTTTTTATTTTTATTTATTTTATTTATTTTTTTTTTAGTATATTCATTTATTATTATATATTTTTTTAAATTTTATTTATATAATATATTCATATATTTATTTTATTTATTTTTTTATTTTTTATTTTATTTAGTTAGTTTATTTAGTTTTTTATTATTTAGTATTTTAATAGGGTTTTATGTTTTTATTTATTTTTTTTTTTGGGTTTTTATTTAGGGTTTTGGTTTTAGTGTAGTGGATAGGAGTTTAGTATATTAAGTAGGGTTTTGGTTTAGTAGTAGTTTAGTATTTTTTGTAGTTTTTATTTGGTTTAATATATTTTTAAAGCCTATCATAAGTCATTAGGGCTCATTTAGTATATTATTATTATTTTAAAGTTATTTAGAGTTTTTTTAGGTTATATTTTTATTAGGGTTTTTATTTTAGCCTTTTTAGTTATTTTATTTAGTATTTAGGGTTATTTTATTTTTTTATTTTATAGTTTATCTTTTATTTTAATGGTAGGTTTATTTATTTCTTTTATTTTTTTTTTATTTATTTAGTTTATTTATTTATTTATTTATTTTATTTTATTTTAGTTTTATTTTTTATTTTTATTTTGTTTTATTTATTTTTTTTTTGGTTTCTTTTTTTTTATTTTATTTTATTTTATTTAGTTTTTTTTTTTTTATTTTATTTTTTTTATTTAGGTTCATTTATTTTAGTTTATTTATTTATTTTAGTTTAGGTTTAGTTTATTTTATTTAGTTTATTTTATTTTATTTTATTAGTTTATTTTAGTTTATTTTGTTTTATTTTTATTTTTTTTTTAGTTTATTTTTATTTTTTATATTTTGGTTTATTTTTTTATTTTTAGTTTTTATTTATTTTTTTTTTTTTAGGTTCAGTTTTATTTTTTTTTATTTTTATTTTATTTTATTTTTTTTAGTTATTTTTATTTTGTTTTATTTATTTTTTATTTTATTTATTTTTTATTTTTATTTTATTATTTTATTTTTAGGTTTTATTTTTATTTAGTTTATTTTAGGTTTTATTATTTATTTTTTTTATTTTATTTTTTTTAGGTTTTATTTATTTTATTTTATTTTATTTATTTTATTTTGGTTATTTATTTTTTTTTAGTTTAGGGTTTATTTTTTTAGTTTTTATTTTTAGGTTTTATTTTAGGTTTTAGGTTTTTTTATTTTTTTTTTTTATTTTTATTTATTTTAGGTTTTATTTTATTTTTTTTTATTTTATTTTATTAGGTTTTTTGATTAGGTTTATTTTTAATTTATTTATTACTTTAGTTTAGATTTAGGATTTTTTTTTTATGGTTTAGATTTTATTTATTTTGGTTTTGGTTGATTAGGTTTTGGATTTTTTTTTATTTATTTGTGGTTTAGGGTTATAGTTTTAAGATTTATGATTTTAGGTTTTTTTTATTTTAGTTTAGTTTATCTAGTTCATCTTTATTTATTTTTTAGTTTATTTATTTTTTTTATTTATGTTTATTTTTATTTTTATTTTAGTTAGTTTATTTATTTTAGTTTAGGTTTTTTATTTTAGTTTATTCTTTATGTTTAGATTTAGGTCTAGGTTAATTTTTTAGTTGAGTTTTATTTTTATTTTAATTTCTAGGTTTTGGTTTTATTTTTTATTTTAGGTTTAGGTTTAGGTTTTTATTTTATTTTTTTAGGTTTTTTTTTTTAATTTTAGGTTTTATTTTTTTTAGTTTATTTATGTTTATTTTATTTTTTATATTTAGCTTAGATTTTGGTTTTAGGTTTATTTATTTTAGGATTAGGTTTATTTTCTTTTATTTATTTTATTTTAGTTTATTTTGGTTTTAGTTTAGGTTTATTTTTCTTTTTATTTTAATTTAATTTAGGTTTTATTTTTTATTTAGGTATTTTAATTTTTATTTAATTTTAGATTTATTTTAAGGTTTATTTTTGTTTAGGTTTTATTTAGTTTATTTTATTTTGTTTTATTTATTTTATATTTATTTTTTACATTTATTTTTATTTTATTTAAGCTTTTATTTTAGGTTTTTTTTTTTATTTTTTTTAGTTTTTAAGATTTATTTATTTTAGTTTAGTTTATTTTATTTTATTTATATTTTGAGGTTTAGGTTTAGGTTTTAGTTTTAGTTTTTATTTTATTTTATTAAGGTTTAGGTTTTATTATTTATTTTATTTTTAGGGTTTTTTTTTTAGTTTTGGTTTAGCTTTTTTATGTTTAGGGTTTAGGGCATAAGGTTTAAGATTTAGGTTTATTTTATTTTTTAGGGTTTAGGTTTTATTTGGGTTTAGGGTTAGTTTTTATGGTTTAGGTTTTAGGGTTTAGTTTAAGCTTTTAGGTTTATGGTTTATTTTTTTTTTGGAAACCCATGTGGGGAATTTTATTATCACAAAAAAGGGTTATAAGATCCAAGATAAACCCATAACTACTCTTTTACAATAATCCTAGTCCCATAAATAAACCAAAAGAATAAAAGAGAAAGATACAAATTGATTAACAAAATAAATGGAAGATTAGGGCCAAACTCAAGATGAGAATTACACTATGGAGCAAACCCAGAGAAGAGAATTGCAAAAATTATAGAAAAAGAAATTAGAGCCTATAAGACAGTGAAAATGAGCCAAATTGAGTTTAGGGTCTGGTCAGGGGTAGTGTCAGGTATGGGTCAGTGGTATGATTTACAGTGGTAGGAGGGTTTCAGGTTTAGTTTAGGGTAGTTTAGTGGCTCAGTGTAGGTTGTGGTAGGTATTTATAATAGTTTTAGGGTTTAGGATTTATTTTATATTTAGGTTTAGCTCATATTTTAGTTTAATTTTATCTTTTAAGTATTTTATTTTTAATTAGCTTATTTTATATTTTAAATATTTATTTTTTATCTTTTATTTATTTTTTTTTAGTTCTTTTCATTTATGTTTATTTTTTATTTTAGTATTTTTATTTAATTATTTTAGGTTTATTTTATGTTTTAAGTTTATTATTTTATTTTAGGTATTTTTTATTTTATTTTTTAGTTTATTTTATTTTTATTTTTTGTGTTTGTTTAGGTTTAGTTTATTTTTAGTTTAGCTTAGTTTGATTTATTTTATAGTTTATAGTTTAGGTTATTTTATTTTAAGTTTTATTTTTTCATTTATTTTATTTTATTTTTTAGTAGGTTTTATTTTAGGGTTTTCTTTTAGGATTTTAGATTTATTTAAAGTTTAGGTTTTTTTTTTACAATTTTATTTTTGGTTGGTTTTTTAAGAGAACAAATTCATATTCAATATTTTTCTTTTGATTTACAAAGTCTACACAAAGTTTTCTAAGACACAAGCATGACATAGATTAAATGAGCATGCAGAGAAAATCAAAACCAACATAATAAGAACCATCTCTTTTAAAGACAGTCATAAGCAATATATCGATTGTCCATTCTTCTTAAGTTTTGAACAAAACCACCAATCCAAATGGGGATCCACCATCATATCATCGATCTCTCTCTACGCCACCACCACGGTTGTAACCTCCATGACAATTCCATGGGTTTTTTAATTTATTTTATTTTTTATGTTTCATTTATTTTAGGCATGGTTTAGGTTCATTGGTTTGGGGTTCAAAGTTTAGTGTGGTTTAGGTTTAGCCTCAGGTCTGATTGAGTTTAGGGTTGAGTAAGGTTTATGATAGGTTTAGGGTTTAGTTTTTTATATTGGGGGTTTAGGTTAGTAGTAGTTTTAGGGTTGGTAGTTTAGGGTTTAGTTTCAGGGATTAGGATTTAGGGTCATTCCAGTTTAGGTTATTTTTAGTTTGGTTAGGTTTGGGGTTTTTTTTTTTTAATTTTTTTTAGAGGTTTTGTGGTTTAGGTTTAGAGATTTTTAAATTAAGTAAATGGTTTAGGTTTTTTTATTGTAGGGTTATTTGAGTTTAGTTTTTTTAAAAAAATTGTTAACCCAGGTTTAGGTTTATTTAGTTTATTTTTTTTTTATTTTATTATTTATTTTTTTTTTATTTATTTTATTTTATTATTTAGTTTATTTTATTTATTTTATGTTTTATTTATTTTAGGTTTTATTTTAGACTTTAGGTTTAGTTTAAGTTTATTTAATTGAGTTTATTTTTTATTTTTACAGTTTATTTTTAATTTTAGTTTATTTTTATTTTATTTTAGGTTTAGGTTTTATTTTATTTTAAGGTTTAGGTTTTAAGTTTTTTTTTATAGGTTTAGGTTTATTTTTAGTTTATTTTTTATTTTATTTAGTTTAAGTTTAGTTTATTTTAGGTAGTTATTATTTATTTTAGTTGTGATTTAGTATTTTTTCTTTAGTTTATTTTTTATTTTCTTTTGGTTTAGATTTTTTTTTTTTAGTGTAGGTTTTATTTTATTTACTTTTATGTTTTATTTTCATTTATTTTATTTTTTTATTTAATTTAATTTAATTTTATTTTTTATTTATTTATTCATTTTAGATTCCTATTTTAGGTTTTATTCTTAGGTTTATTTTTAAGTTTATTTATTAATTATTTTATTTTTTGTGTTTTATTTTATTTTTATTTTAGTTCTAGTTTAAGTTTAATTATTATACTTTTATCTTATTTAGGTTTAGTTTATTTATTTATTTTATTTTTTGGTTTTATTTAGTTTTTTTGTTAGGTTTTTAAGTTTTAGGTTTTTTTATTTAGTTTAGCCTAGTTTTAGCCAGAGCTTTATTTAGGGTTTTAGGTTTTGTGGTTTTTTAAGGCATGTGGTCTTTTGTTTTATTGGTTTTGTGGATTTTTTTATTTTAATTTTAGGGTCAGGGTTTGGTTTATATTTGGGCTAGGTTATATTTAGGTTTGTTTGGATTTATGTTTTGGTGAATGTTTGTTTGGTTTTTTTAAATTAAGTAAACCCTAGGTTTAGTTTTATTTAGTTTATTTTTTTCTTATTTAGGTTTATTTTTATTTTTTATTTAGTTTAATTTATTTATTTTTTAGTTTTATTTATTTTGTTCTTTTAATGTTTAGGTTTTTCTATGTTTTTAGTTTAGTTTTATTATTATTTTATTTTAAGTTTAAGTTTTATTTTTTATTTTTAAGTTTCTCAGTTTTATTTTAATTTTTTTTAGGTTTTAGTTTTATTTTAGGTTTACCATTAGGTTTTATATTTTAGTTTAGGTTAAGGTTTATTTTACATTTTATTTTATTTAGTATTTAGTTTAGTTTTATTTTAGGTTTAGGTTTTATTTTGTTTTAGTTTAGTTTGTTTTAGTTTTTTTTATTTTATGTTTATTTTAGTTTAGTTGATTTTATTTTAGTTTTAGGGTTTAGGTTTTAATTTTAGGTTTATTATTTATGTTTAGGATTTCATTTTATTTTATTTTTTTTGTTTATTTTATTTTTAATTTAGGTTTAGTTTTAATTTTATTTAGGTTTTTTAATTTTTACTTTAGTTTAGGTTTTTATTTATTTTATTTTAGTTTAGTTTTTATTTTTTTTAAAGTTATTTTTATTTACTTTAGGTTTATTTTTTAAGATTATGTTTTTATTTAGTTTTTATTTATTTTATTTTAGGTTTATTTTATTTTTTATTTTAGTTTTAGTTTTTATTTAGGTTTTTTTATTTTTATTTTTAGTTATTATTATTTTTTCTTTTATTAGTTATTTTATTTTATTTTTAGTTTAGATTAAGTTCTAGTTTATGTTTTATTTTATTTTATTTTTATTTATTTAGTTTTGATTTTTATTTTATTTTTTTTATTTTTTATTTGTTTAGGTTTAGGTGCATTTTAGGATTTTATTTTGGGTTTAGGTTTTGGTTTAGTTTAGTATTTTGTGTTATTATTTAGTTTGTGGTTGTGGTTTTATTTAGTTTTTTTAGGTTTGTGGTTTAGTTTTTTTTTAGATTTAGGCTCAGGATTTTATTTAGGGTTTAGTTTAGGTTTGTGTGGTTAGTTTTGTGGCTCAGTTTTTAGGTATGGTTTTAGTTTTTATGTTTGGTTTTAGGTTACTTAGGGTATGGTTTATGATTTTTAGAGAGAACCAATTCAAACATTTCTATTATTTATTTAGTTTATTTTTTTTTATTTAATTTGGGTTTATGTTATTTTAGTTAGGTTAAATTTTAATATTAATAGGTAGTTAGGCCTTTAGTTTTATTATTTTATTTTTATCTTAGTTAGTTTTATTTTATAAAGTTTATTTTGTAAATTTAAGAGATATTAGTTTATCAGGGTATGGGTTTAGGGAGAGAGTTTAGGGAGATTTAGAGCCCAGGTTTAAGTTTATGTGGAGTTATAGGGTCAAATTTTATTTAGCTAGTTTAGTGGTTTGGTTTAGATACAGAGTTTGGGTTTTAGGCTCAGGCCTAGGGTTTAGGTGTGTGGTAGAGGTCAGGGTTTAGTGGTTAGGGTTTGGGTTAGCCTGGTTATTAGATCCAAGATTTATAGTTTTTTTTTTTAGGATCTTGGTAGGATTTGGGCTTTAGGTTTGGTAGTTTAGAGTTTAGTTTTTATAGGTGAATAGGTTTAGAGTTTAGGGTCAGGTTTTTTTTATTTTTAAATTAAGTTTAGGTATTTTAATTTATTTAGTTTACTTTTTTATTTTGTTTAGTTTGTTTATTTTATGTTTTATTTTAGTTTAGGTTTTTTTTAGTTAATTTTTAGGTTTAGTTTTTTTTTTGGTATTTTTTTATTTTCTTTTTTTTAGGTTAGGTTTTTAGTTTAGATTTATTTTTTAGGTTTTATTTTTTAGATTAAGTTTAGGTTTAATTTTAGTTAATTTTATTTTAATTAGTTTAGGTTTACGTTTAGGTTTAGTTTATTTTAGGTTTATGTTTAGGTTTAATTAATTTTAGTTTAGCTTATTTTAGTTTAGGTTTAGGTTTATTGTGTTTTCATTTTAGGTTTAGGGTTTTTATTAGTTTAATGATTAGTTTATTTTTTTATTTATTTTGTTTATTTTTTAGGTTTAAGTTTTATTTAGTTTTATTTTATTTTATTTTAGGTTTGTTTTATTTTTATTTTATTTTGTTTATTTTATTTAGATTTTAATTTTTAGTTTAGGTTTTTATTTATTTTATTTTAGTTTAGTTTTTATTTCTATTTTATTTTCTTTTTCATGTTTTGGTTTCGGTTTTAGTTTATGTTTTTATTTTATATTTTTATTTTATTTTGGATTAAATTTTATTTATTTATTTTATTTTTAAGTTTTATTTAGTTAGGTTTAGGTTTTTAGGGTTTAGGGCTAAGGGTTTAGGGTTATGGAATTAAGGTTTAAGATTTATGGTTTAGGGTTTAGGGTTTTTTTTTTAAAAAAAAATTAAATAAACTGGTAGGTTTAGGTTTATCCAGTTTATCTATTATTTATTTTAGTTTATTTTATTTATTTTTATTTATGTTTATTTTTTAATTTTTATTTAGTTTTGTTAATTTATTTTTGTTTAGGTTTTTTATTTTAGTTTATTCTTTATGTTTAGATTTAGGTCAGTTAATTTTTAGTTGAGTTTTATTTTTATTTTAATTTCTGTGTTTATTATTTTTATTTTAGGTTTAGGTTTATTTTATTTTTTTTTAGGTTTTATTTTGGTTTATTTTTAGGTTTTATTTTTCATTTAGGTTTAAGTTTATTTTATTTTATTTTATTTTATTTAGGTTTTAGGTTTAGTTTATTTTAGGATTAGGTTTAGGTTTTATTTATTTTAGTTTAGTTCATTTTGGTTTCGATTTAGGTTTATTTTCTTTGGTTTATTTTAATTTTAATTTAGGTTTGTGTTTTTTTTAGTTTAGGGCTTAAGTTTTATTTTTTATTTAGTTTTAGGTTTTATTTTAAGGTTGGTTTTTTTAGGTTTAGGTTTTTATTTAGTTTCTATTTTATTTTATTTTAGGAGTATTTTATATTTATTTAACATTTTCTTTTTATTTTATTCAAGCTTTTTATTCCTAGGTTTATTTTATTTTTTAATCTAGTTTAAGTTATTTATTTTAGTTTAGTTTATTTTTATTAGTTTATTTTATTTTGTTTTAAGGTTTAGGTTTAGGTTTTAGTTTTAATTTTTATTTTATTATATTATTTTATTTTATTAAGGTTTAGGTTTTGTTATTTATTTTATTTTAAAGTTTTTTTTTTAGTTTAGGTTTAGCTTTAGATTTTTAGGTTTGGGCATAAGGTAGGATTTAGGGAGTCAGGTCCGAGTTTAGGGCTCAGGTTAGGGTTAGGCCTGTGGGTCAGTGTAGCTTTAGTGTTTTAGGGTTTAAGGTGGGCCTAGGGTTTATGGCTTCAGTGGTTAGGGTTTAGGGCCTGGTCAGTGGGTTATGGCTCAGCCTTTGGTATAGTTAGTGGCCTAGGTCAGTGGGTTGGTTTATTTGGGCCCAGTTTAGCCTTAGTGGCCTCCGAGTTGGTCAAGTTTAGGATTTTTTGTTTAGGTTTAGGGTTCATTATATTATTTTATCTTTTTCATTTTATTTAGGATATTTTATTTTATTTAGTTTAGTTTATTTATTTTAAATTTTTTATTTTTTTTTTTAGTTTATTAGTTTAGGTTTAGTTTATTTATTTCTAGTTTATTTTATTTTATTTAATTTTATTTAGGTTTTATTTTATGTTTCACGCTTAGGTGTTTTTTTATTTTAAGTTTATTTTTAGGTTTTATTTTAGTTTAGTTTAGGTTTATTTTAGTTTATTTTATTTTATTTAGGTTTTAGTTTAGTTTATTTTGTGCCTAGGTTTTTTTATTTTAGTTTAAGTTTAGGTTTATTTTGTTTTTATTTTAGGTTTAGGTTTTTTATTATTTTAATGATTAGGTTTTATTTTTTATTTATTTTTTTGTTTATTTTTTAGGTTTAAGTTTTTATTTAGTTTTTATTTTATTTAATTTTAGGTTTGTTTTATTTTTATTTTAGCTTTAGTGCTTATTTTATTTAGACTTTTAATTTTTCAATTTAGTTTATGTTTTTATTTATTTTATTTTAGTTTAGTTTTATTTCATTTTATTTTCTTTTTATGTTTAGGTTTAGTTTTAGTTTATGTTTTATTTTATTTTATTTTTATTTTATTTTGGATTAAATTTTATTTATTTATTTTATTTTAGGTTTTATTTAGTTTAGTTTAGGTTTTAGGTTTTAGGGTTTGGTTTAGGTGTTATAATTAGGGTTTTTAAGATTTATGTTTAGGGTTTTTTTTTTTATAAATTTAAGTAAATCGAGAGGTTTACGTTTATCTAGTTTCTCTTTTTTTATTTTAGTTTATTTTATTTATGTTTATTTTTTATTTTTATTTAGTTTTATTTATTTCTTTTAGTTTAGGTTTTTTATTTTAGTTTATTTTTTATGTTTAAATTTATGTCTAGGTTTAGTTTTTAGTTGAGTTTTATTTTAATTTTAATTTTGAGGTTTTTGTTTTATTTTTTATTTTAGGTTTAGGTTTAGGTTTTTTTTTTTTGGTTTTTTGGTTTATTTTTAGGTTTTATTTTTTAGTTTAGGTTTAAGTTTATTTTATTTTATTTTATTTTATTTAGTTTTTTTGGTTTAGGTTTATTTTATTTTAGATTAGGTTTTGGTTATTTATTTTAGTTTAGTTTATTTTGGTTTAGGTTTAGGTTTATTTTCTTTGTTTATTTTAATTTAGGTTTTTGGTTTTTTTAGTTTAGTTTTAGGTTTTTTATTTAGTTTTAAGTTTTATTTTAAGGTTTATTTTTTAGGTTTAGGTTTTTATTTAGTTTCTATTTTATTTTGTTTTAGGATTATTTTCAATTTATTTACATTTTGTTTTTATTTTATTTAAGCTTTTTATTCCTAAGTTTATTTTATCTTTTTAGTTTAGTTTAAGTTTTATTTATTAAAGTTTAGTTTATTTTTTTTAGTTTATTTTATTTTATTTTAAGGTTTAGGTTTTGGTTTTAGTTTTATTTATTATTATTTTATTGGCTGTTTTATTTATTTTTTTTTAGTTTATTTAGCTTTAGGCTTAAAAGCCCAGGATTTAGGGGCCCAGTAGTGGTAGTTAGTGGTAGGTTTAGGCCCAGGTCAGGGTGGGGAGGGCCTGGTAGGGGCCTGGGTTCCTGGGTGGGTGGCCTGTGGCCTGTGGTATGGAGGGCCCATGGTCAGCCTTAGAGTTAGCTCAGTTCATGGCTCAGCCTTAGAGCCCATGATCTTAGGCCTTAGGGCCCAGTAGGAGGATTAGGGTTTAGGTTTTGATTTGGGGGGTGTATATATCTATTAGTTTGGTAAATTTATCTATTTAGATCTTTTATTTATTTAGGATTTATTTATTTTTATTTATTTAGGTTTAGGTTTTATTTAGGTTTTATTTTATTTTATTTTAGTTTAGGTTAATTTTAGTTTATTTTATTTATTTAAGTTTAGTTTAGTTTATTTTAGGTTTAGGCTTAGGTTTTTTTATTTTAGTTTAATTTATTTTAGTTTAGGTTTAGGTTTAATTTATTTATATTTTAGGTTTAAGTTTTATTTTTCATTTATTTTTAGGTTTTATTTTTAGGTTTATGGTGCTAGGGTTTAGGGTTTAGGGTTTAAGCATTTAGGATTTAAGGTTTAGCATTTAGGGTTTAAAGTTTAGGGTTTTTAGGGTTTACGATTTAGGGTTTTGGTTTTAGGTTTAGGGTTTGAGTTTTTGGTTAGTTTTTTTAACAGAGAACAAATTCAAATTGAGTATTTCTTCTTTTTGATTTCATCAATGAGGTCGCACACAAAGTTTTCTAAGACACAAGTGATGACATAGATCAAAAATGAGCATGCATAGAGCAAATCAAAAACCTTACATAATAAGAACAATCTCTATTGTAAAGAAATAGTTCCATAAGCAGTAGATCGGATTGGCCATTCTCAGTTTCTAAAGTTTTGAACAAAACTACCCTGACCTCTCCACCAGTGGGATCCACCATCATATTCTTGATCTCTCTACACACCACCACGGATGTAACCTCCGTGATAATTCCATGGGTTTTTTAATTTATTATATTTTTTATGTTTTATTTAGTTTAGGCTTAGGTTTTTAGGTTTTCAAAGTTTAGGGTTTGGGTTCAAGGTTTAGTGTTTAGAATTTAGGGTTTAGGGTTTACAGTTTAGGTTTAGGGTTTAGAGCTTAGGGTTTAGAGTTTAAGATTTATGGTTGTAGGTTTTAGGGTTTAGGATTTAGGGTTAGGGATTAGGGTTTAGGGTTTAGAGTTTAGGTTTTAGTATTTAGGGTTTTTAGGGTTTAGGGTTTAGCATTTAGATTTTTCAATTTGGGGATTAGGATTTTAGGGTTTAGGGTCTAGGGTTTAGGGTTCTAGGTTTAGAATTTAAGGATTTGGGTTTTTTATTTTTTTAATTCTTTTCTTATTTTTTATTTTTTTAAGGTTTAGGGTTTAGGATTCAGGTTTTAGTATAGGTATATTTTTAAATTAAGTAAACTGGTAGGTTTAGGTTTTTTTAGTTTATTTTTAGAGTTTAGGGTTAGCTTAGAGTTTAGGTTTTTTTTAAAAAAAAATAAGTAAATCGGTAGGTTTAGGTTTATTTAGTTAATTTTTTATTTATTTTAGATTAGTTTATTTTTAATTTTTATTTATATTTATTTTTTATTTTTATTCAGTTTAGTTTATTTATCTTATGTTTGCTTATTTTATTTTAGATTTTTTATTTTAATTTTTTTTAGGTTTAGGTTTAGTTTAGGTTTATTTTTTAGTTGAGTTTTATTTTTATTTTATTTTAAGTTTTAGGTTTTATTTTTTATTTTTAGGTTTAGGTTTTATTTTTTTATTTTTAGGTTTAGGTTTAGGTTTTTATTTTATTTTTTTAGGTTTAGGTTTTAACTTTTATTTTTTAGTATAGGTTTAGGATTATTTTTAGTTTATTTTATTTTATTTAGTTTAAGTTTAGTTTATTTTAGGTCTAGGCTTAGGTTTTATTTATTTTAGTTTAGATTTAAGTATATTTTCTTTAGTTTATTTTACTTTTATTTTAGGTTTAGGTTTTTTTTTTGGTTTAGGGTGTAGGTTTTATTTTTTATTTAATTTTAGGTTTTATTTTTAGTTTTATTTTTTAGGTTTAGGTTTTTGTTTAATTTTTATTTAATTTTTTATGTTTATTTTATTTTTATTTTACATTTAGTTTTCCTTTTATTTAGGGTTTTTATTCTTAGATTTATTTTTTTAAGTTTAGTTTATGTTATTAATTATTTTATTTTAGTGTGTTTTATTTTATTTTTAGGTTTAGGTTTAGGTTCTAGTTTAAGTTTTAATTTTATTATACTTTTTTATTTTATTTAGGTTTAGGTTTTTTTTTTATTTTATTTGGTTTTATTTGGGTTTAGGTTTGGGTTTTAAGTTTTTAGGGTTTAGGGTTTAGTGTTTAGGATTTAGGGTTCAGAGTTTAGGGTTTTAGGGTTTATGGTTTTAGAGCTTAGGTTTAGGGTCAGGGCTTAGCGTTTAGGGTTTATTAGGGTTTTGGGTTTTTAAGGTATAGGGTTTTAGCTTAGCTTAAGGTTAAGGGTTTTTTAGTTTTAGATTTTAGGGTTTAGGGTTTAAGGTTGTAGGTTTAGGGTTTAGGGTTTGTGGTTTAGGGTTAGTTATAGGGTTTAGGGTTTAGGGTTTGGGATTTATGATTTAAGGTTGAATGTTTGTGGTTTAAGGTTTTTTTTTTAATTATTTAGATTTATTTTTATTTTTATTTAGTTTAACTTATTTATTTTTGGTTTATTTATTTTAGTTCATTTTTTAAAGTTAGGTTTATGTTTCTATGTTTTTTTAGTTTAGTTTTATTTTTATTTTATTTTTTATATTAGTTTTAATTTTATTTTATTTTTTAGGTTTAGGTTTTATTTTTTATTTTTAAGTTTAGGTTCACATTTTTATATTATTTTTTTTAAGGTTTAGGTTTTAGGTTTACTTTTAAGTTTTATTTTGTAGTTTAGGTTTAGGTTTATTTTTAGTTTATTTTATTTTATTTAGTTTATGGTTTAGGATTAGTTTATTTTACGTTTAGGTTTAGGTTTTATTTAGTTTAGTTTAGTTTATTTTAGTTTTGGTTTAGGTTTATTTTATTTTGTTTATTTTAGGTTTAGGTTGATTTTTATTTTTAGTCTATTTTATTTTTAATTTAGATTTAGTTTTAATTTTATTTATGTTTTTTATTTTTTTTACTTTAGTTTAGATTTTTATTTATTTATTTTATTTTATTTTAGTTTTTATTTTTTTATTAAGGTTTAGGTTATATTTTATATTTACTTTTAGGTTTATTTTTTAAGTTTAAGTTTTTATTTAGGTTTTATTTTATTTTCTTTTAGATTTATTTTAGGTTTATTTTATTTTTATTTTACTTTTAATTTTTATTTTTAGGTTTGTTTTTATTTTTAGTTTAGTTTGAGTTATAATTTATTTTATTTTTGTTTCTTTTTATTAGTTTATTTTATTTTATTTTTAGGTTTAGGATTAAGTTCTAGTTTATGTTTTTATTTATTTTTTTATTTATTTTATTTTTATTTTTTATTTTGTTTAAGTTTAGGTTTTACCATTTTAGAATTTAGGATTTTTTTTTGGGTTTAGGGTTTAGGGTTTAGGGTTTAGGATTTAGGGTTTAGTGTTTAAGTTTTAGGGTTTATGGTTTCTAGTTTAAGGTTTAGGGTTTAGAGTTTAGGTTTTAAGTTTTAGGTTTTAGGTTTTACTTTAGGGTTTATGGTTTATGGTTTTTTTTAATAGAGAACTAATTTAGATTAAACATTTCTTTTATTATTTATTTAGTTTATTTTTTAGGTTTTTCAATTTTTTGTTTATTTTATTTTCTATTTTAGTTTAGGATTTTATATAATTTATATTAATTTATTTTAATATTAGGTTTAGGTTTTACTTTAGGTTTTTATTATATTATATATTTTTATTTTATTTAGCTTTTAGTTTTCTTTATTTTATTATTAGGTTTTATTTAGTTTAGGTTTTAGTTTTTAGATTTTTAGGGTTTAGGGTTTGATCAGGTGGGGTTTGGTAGGGTTTAGGTTAGAGTGTTTAGGGTTTAGGATTTAGAGTTTAGGGTGGGGGTCCAGGTCAGCTTAGGGTCACTTAGTTTAGGGTTTGGGTGGTTATTGTAGAAGCCCCAAGAAGGTTTGGTAGAGTGTCACTTTAGTTTAGGAGTTTTGTGGGTTTGGCCTTTTCACAGGTTAGGTGGGGAGAGGTTTATTTTGGATTTAGGGTTTAGGTAATGGTTTATTATTTTATGGTTTTAAGTGGGGAGGGTTAGGATAGGGTTTAGAGTTGGGTTTAGAATTTAGGTAGGGTTTAGGGTTTAGTTGGGGGTTTGGCTTTAAGGTTTTAGGGTTTAGGGTTTAGAGTTTCAAGAGGGTTAATTTAGGAGAATTTAGGGTTTAGGGTGGTGGTTTTATTTTTTTATTATGTTTATTTATTTTTAAAATTAAAAGTTAGGTTTAGGTTTATTTAATTTTTTTTATTTTGGTTTATTTTTATTTTTATTTTATTTAGTTTATTCATTTTAAGTTTATTTATTTTAGTTTAGGTTTTTATAATTTTAGTTAATTTTTTAGGTTTAAGTTTAGGTTTAGGTTTTTTTTGGTTTAGGTTTTGATTTTATTTTAATTTTTTAGGGTTAAGTTTTAAGTTTTTAGTTTAGATTTATTTTTTAGGTTTTATTTTTTACATTAGGCTTAGGTTTATTTTTAGTTATTTAATTTTATTTAATTTAGTTTTAAGTTTAGGTTTAGTTTATTTTAAGTTTATATTTAGGTTTTATTAATTTTAGTTTTCCTTATTTTAGTTTAGGTTTTGGTTTATTTTATTTTTATTTTAGGTTTAGGTTTTTTATTAGTTTAATGATTAGGTTTTATTTTTTATTTTTATTTTTAGGTGGGGGTTTAGTGGTTGGTCAGTCAGGGTTAGGTTTAGGGTGGGTTTAGGATTTTAGGGTTTATAGTGGTGTAGGGGTTAGTTATTTTGGGTTTAGGAGTGGATATGGAGTGGTTTAGGGGTCAGTCAGTGGTTTATGTAGGCTCAGCCTGTGCTTTAGGGGTTAGTGTAGGGTGGTTTAGTAGGTTTAGGGTTTAAGCTTTTGGGTTTAGGGTATGGTTTAGGGTTTAGGATCTTGTGGTACGCCAGTGGTTTAGGGTTTAGTGTTTCGGGTTTAGGGTAAATTTTAGGGTTAGAGATTTTTTTCCTTTTTATTTTTTTTGAAATTAAGTAAACTCGTTGGTATAGGCTTATTTAGTTTATTTTATTTATTTATTATATATTATTTTATTTTTATTATGATTTAGGTTTATATTTATTTTTCTTTATTTTAGTTTTTTTAATTTTGGTTTATTTATTTTAATTTATGTTTTCTATTTTGGTTTATTTTTTAGTTTAGTTTTATTTTTATTTTATTTTTTAGGTTTAGGTTTTATTTTTTATTTTTAAGTTTAAATTTAGGTTTTTATTTTACTATTTTTGGGTTAAGTTTTAGGTTTTCATTTTAGGTATATTTTTAGGTTTTATTTTTAAGTTTAGGTTTAGGTTTATTTTAAGTTTATTTTATTTTATTTAGTTTAGGTTTAGTTTTATTTTATTTTAGGTTTAGGTTTAGGTTTTATTTATTTTAGTTTTGGTTTAGGTTTATTTTATTTTTATCTTAGGTTTAATTTTTTTTTCTTAGTTTAGGGTTTAGGGTTTTTTTCTTAGGTTTTATTTTTAGGTTTATTGTTTAGGTTTAGGTTTTTATTTTATTTATTTTATTTTTTAGGTTTATTTATTATTTTAGGTTTAGTTATTATTTTATTTAGATTTTTTTTAAGTTAAGTGGATTAGGTTTTAGATTAGGTTTATTTTGTAATTTTTTAGTTACTTTAGGTTTAGGTTTAGGATTTGAGGCTTAGGGTTTAGGGTTTAAGGTTTAGCATTTAGGGTTGTAGGGTTTAGGGTTAGGATTTAAGGTTTAGGATTTTTTAGGGTTTAGGGCTGTAGTTTTAGGGTTTAACATTTACGGTTTAGGGTTTACGGTTTTTTTTTAAAAAAAAATTTAAGTAAATCAATAGGTTTAGGTTTATCTAATTTATCTTATATTTATTTTAGTTTATTTTATTTTATTTATTTGTGTTTATTTTTTTAATTTTTATTTAGTTTTGTTTGTTTATTTTAGTTTAGGTTTTTTATATTATTTTATTTTTTATGTTTAGATTTAGGTCTAGGTTTATTTTTTAGTTGAGTTTTATTTTTATTTTACTTTTTAGGTTTAGGTTTTATTTTTTAATTTTAGGTTTAGGTTTAGGTTTTTATTTTTGGTCTATTTTTAGGTTTTACTTTTTAGTTTGGGTTTAAGTTTATTTTGATTTTATTTTATTTTATTTAGCTTTGGTTTAGGTTTAGGTTTAGTTTATTTTAGGATTAAGTTTAGGTTTTATTTATTTTAGTTTACTTTATTTTGGTTTATGTTTAGGTTTATTTTTTTTTGCTTATTTTATTTTTATTTTAGGTTTTATTTTTTCTTTAGTTTAGGGCTTAGGTTTTATTTTTTTATTTAGTTTTAGGTTTGTTTTTTAGGTTTAGGTTTTTATTTAGTTCAATTTTATTTTATTTTATTTTATTTTTGTATTATTTTATATTTATTTTACATTTAGTTTTCATTTTATTTAAGCTTTTTCTTCCTATGGTTTTTTTAGTTTAGTTTAAGTTTTATTTCTTTTATTTTAGTTTATTTTTATTATTTTATTTTATTTTAAGGTTTAGGTTTAGGTTTTAGTTTTAGTTTTTATTTTATTTTATTATTTTATTTTATTAAGGTTTAGGTTTTTTTTATTTATTTTTTATTTAGGTTTTTTTTAGTTTAGGTTTAGCTTTTTAGGTTTTTAAGGTTTAGGGCATAAGGTTTAGGATTTAGGGTTTAGGCTTTAGGGGTTATGGTTTAGGGTTTAGGTTTAAGGTTAGTTTAGGGTTTAGTGTTTAAAGTTTTTTAGGGTTTAGGCTTTAGGGTTTGTTTAGGGTTTAGGGGTTAGGGTGTTTTAGGGTTTAGCACTTAGGGTTTAGGGTTTAAGCTTTTGGGTTTAGGGTTTTACGATTTTGGGTTTAAGGTTTAGGGTTTTAGGGTTTACGGTTTAGGATTTAGGGTTTAGTGTTTCGGGTTTAGGGTTAATTTTAGGGTTAGAGATTTTTTCATTTTTTATTTTTTTGAAATTAAGTAAACTCGTTGGTTTAGGTTTATTTAGTTTATTTTATTTATTTATTATAGTTTATTTTATTTTTTATTATGATTTAGGTTTATATTTATTTTTATTTATTTTAGATTTTTTATTTTAGGTTTATTTATTTTAGTTTATGTTTTCTATTTTAGTTTATTTTTTAGGTTTAGTCCAGGTTTAGGTTTATTTTTTTAGTTTAGTTTATTTTTTATTTTATTTTTTAGGTTTAGATTTTTTTTTATTTTAAGTTTAAGTTTAGGTTTTATTTTAGTGTTTTTCGTTAAGTTTAGGTTTTATTTTAGGTTTATTTTTAGGTTTTATTTTAAGTTTAGGTTTAGGTTTATTTTAAATTTAATATTTATTTAGTTTAGTTTAGTTTTATTTTATTTAGGTTTAGGTTTAGGTTTTATTTTATTTGGTTTAGGTTTATTTTATTTTTTATCCTGAGGTTTAGTTTTTCTTAGTTTAGGGTTTAAGGTTTTTTCTTAGGTTTATTTTTAGGTTTATTATTTAGGTTTAGGTTTTATTTTATTTTTATTTTATTTTAGGTTTATTTTATTATTATTTTAGGTTTAGTTTTATTTTATTTAGGTTTTTCAAGTTTATTAGATTTTAGGGATTAGGTTTATTTTGTAGTTTATTTAGTTACTTTAGGTTTAGGTTTAGGATTTGAGGCTTAGGGTTTAGGGTTTAAGTATTAGCATTTAGAGTTTTAGGGTTTAGGGTTAGGATTTAGGGTTTAGGATTTTTTATGGTTTAGGGCTTAGGGTTTAGGGTTGTAATTTTAGGGTTTAAGATTTACGGTTTAGGGTTTAGGTTTTTTTTTAAAAAAAAAATTTAAGTAAACTGATACGTTTAGGTTTATCTAATTTATCTTTCATTTATTTTAGTTTATTTTCTTTTATTTTATTTTTTTATTTATGTTTATTTTTTAATTTTTATTTAATTTTGTTTATTTATTTTAGTTTAGGTTTTTTATTTTATTTTATTTTTTATGTTTAGATTTAGGTCTAGGTTTATTTTTTAGTTGAGTTTTATTTTTATTTTACGTTTTAGGTTTAGGTTTTATTTTTTAATTTTAGGTTTAAGTTTAGGTTTTTATTTTTGGTTTATTTTTAGGTTATACTTTTTAGTTTGGGTTTAAGTTCATTTTGATTTTATTTTATTTATTTTTTTTGGTTTAGGTTTATTTTAGGATTAAGTTTAGGTTTTATTTATTTTAGTTTACTTTATTTTATTTGGTTTAGGTTTATTTTTTTTTTGCTTATTTTTTTATTTTAGGTTTTATTTTAGTTTATAGTTATTTTTTTATTTAGTTTTAGGTTTATTTTAGGTTTAGGTTTTATTTAGTTATTTTATTTTATTTTTTTTTATTTTATTTTATATTATTTTTTATTTTACATTTAGTTTTTATTTTGCTTTTTTCTTCCTATGTTTTTTTTAGTTTAAGTTTTATTTCTTTTATTTTAGTTTATTTTATTATTTTATTTTATTTTAAGGTTTAGGTTTAGGTTTAGTTTTAGTTTTATTTATTTTATTATTTTATTTTATTAAGGTTTTTTTTTTTATTTATTTTTTAGGTTTTTTTTTAGTAGGTTTAGCTGTTTTGCTTAGGCATTGGATTTATTTATTTTTATATGGTTTAGGTTTAGGTTTAAGGTTAGTTTAGGTTTAGTGTTTAGTTTTTTTTGGTTTAGGGTTTTGTTATTTTAGTTAGGGTGTTTTAGGGTTTAGTTAGGTTTAGGGTTGCTGGGTTTAGGGTTGATGGGTTTAGGTTTAGGGTTTTAGGGTCTTTTTTTAGTGTTTGGTTTAGGTTAATTTTAGGGTTGAGATTTTTCATTTTTTTTATTTTTTGAAATTAAGTAAACTCGTAGGTTTAAGTTTATTTAGTTTAATTTTTCATTTATTATAGTTTATTTTATTTTATTTATTATGATTTAGGTTTATATTTATTTTTATTTATTTTAGTTTTTTTATTTTAGGTTTATTTATTTTAGTTTATGTTTTCTATTTTGGTTTATTTTAGGTTTTAGTTTTTATTTTTAGTTTAGTTTTATTTTATTTTATTTTTAGGTTTAGATTTTATTTTATTTTAAGTTTAGTTTTATTTTAGTGTTAAGTTTAGTTTTATTTTAGGTTTATTTTTTAGGTTTTATTTTTAAGTTTAGGTTTAGGTTTATTTTAATTTAATTTATTTTATTTAGTTTAGGGTTTATTTTATTTTAGGTTTAGGTTTAGGTTTATTTATTTAGTTTGGTTTAGGTTTATTTTATTTTATCAGGTTTAGTTTCTTAGTTTAGGGTTTATTTTTTAGGTTTTATTTTAGGTTTATTATTTAGGTTTAGGTTTTTATTTTATTTTTATTTTATTTTTTAGGTTTATTTTATTATTATTTTAGGTTTAGTTTTTATTTTATTTAGGTTTTTTTTCAAGTTTAGGTGTATTAGATTTTAGGGATTAGGTTTATTTTGTAGTTTATTTAGTTACTTTAGGTTTAGGTTTAGGATTTGAGGCTTAGGGTTTAGGGTTTAAGGTTTTGCATTATGGTTTTAGGGTTTAGGGTTAGGATTTAGGGTTTAGGATTTTATGGTTTATTTTAGGGTTTAGGGTTGTAATTTAGGGTTTAAGATTTTTTTAGGGTTTAGGTTTTTTTTAAAAAAAAATTTAAGCAAACCCACAGTTTAGGTTTATCTAATTATCTTATTTATTTTAGTTTATTTTATTTATTTTTTTTATTTATGTTTATTTTTTAAATTTTTATTTAATTTTGTTTATTTATTTTAGTTTAGGTTTTTTATTTTATTTTATTTTTATGTTTAGATTTATTCAGGTTTATTTTTAGTTGAGTTTTATTTTTATTTTACTTTTTAGGTTTAGGTTTTATTTTTTAATTTTAGGTTTAAGTTTAGGTTTTTATTTTTGGTTTATTTTTAGGTTATACTTTTTAGTTTGGGTTTAAGTTCATTTTGATTTTATTTTATTTTATTTAGCTTTGGTTTTGGTTTAGGTTTAGTTTATTTTAGGATTAAGTTTAGGTTTTATTTATTTCAGTTTAGTTTATTTTGGTTTAGGTTTAGGTTCATTTTCTTTTGCTTATTTTATTTTTATTTTAGGTTTTTTTTTTAGGGCTTAAGTTTTATTTTTTATTTAGTTTTAGGTTTTATTTTAAGGTTTGTTTTTTAGGTTTAGGTTTTATTTAGTTATTTTTATTTTATTTTAGTATTATTTATATTTATTTTACATTTAGTTTTTTATTTTATTTAATTTTTTTTCTTCCTATGTTTTTTTAGTTTAATTTAAGTTTTATTTCTTTTATTTTAGTTTATTTTTTTTATTTTATTTTATTTTAAGGTTTAGGTTTAGGTTTTAGTTTTAGTTTTTATGTTATTTTATTATTTTATTTTATTAAGGTTTAGGTTTTTTTATTTATTTTTAGGTTTTTTTAGTTTAGTTTAGTTTGTTTTTGTGGAGGGCAGGAGGATTTAAGGAGGGTAGGGATGGAGGGAGGAGTTAGAGGGTTTAGTGTGGTTTAGGGTGGCTAGGGTTTGTAGTTTAGGTCACTGTGTTTAGGGTTTAGGGTCAGGGGTGGGTGGGTCTGGGTGGGTTTGGGAGTTTAGGTTGTGGGTGGTGGTGTTAGTTTTAGGGTTAGAGATTTTTCCTTTTATTTTTTGAAATTAAAGGTTTAGGTTTTATTTTATTTATTTATTATAGTTTATTTTATTTTTTATTATGATTTAGGTTTATATTTATTTTTATTTATTTTAGATTTTTTATTTTAGGTTTATTTATTTTAGTTATGTTTTCTATTTTGGTTTATTTTTTAGGTTTAGGTTTATTTTTTAGTTTAGTTTTATTTTTATTTTATTTTTTAGGTTTAGGTTTTATTTTTTATTTTTAAGTTTAAGTTTATGTTTTTATTTTATTGTTTTCATTTTAAGTTTTAAGTTTTTATTTTAGGTTTATTTTTAGGTTTTATTTTAAAGTTTAGGTTTAGGTTTATTTTAAGTTTATTTTATTTTATTTAGTTTAGGTTTAGTTTTATTTTATTTTAGGTTTAGGTTTAGGTTTTATTTATTTAGTTTTGGTTTAGGTTTATTTTATTTTTATCTTAGGTTTAGTTTCTTTCTTAGTTTAGGGTTTAGGGTTTTTTTAGGATTTTTAGGTTTATTGTAGGTTTATTTTTTATTTTATTTTATTTTATTTTTAGGTTTATTTTATTATTATTTTAGGTTTAGTTTTATTTTATTTAGTTTTTTTTAAGTCAGTGATTAGGGGGATTAGGTTTATTTTGTATTTAGTTACTTTAGGTTTAGGTTTAGGATTTGAGGCTTAGGGTTTAGGGTTTGGGTTTGCACATGGTTGTGGTTAGGATTTTTAGGATTTTTATGGTTTAGGGCTTAGGGAGGGTCTAGGTTTAAGATTGGTTTAGGGTTTAGGGTTTTAAAAAAATTAAGCAAACCGATAGTTTAGTTTATCTAATATATCTTTATTATTTTAGTTTATTTTATTTTATTTATGTTTATTTTTAAATTTTATTTAATTTTGTTTACTTATTTTACTTTAGGTTTTATTTTATTTTATTTTTATGTTTAGATTTAGGTCTAGGTTTATTTTTAGTTGAATTTTTATTTTACTTTTTAGGTTTAGGTTTTATTTTTAATTTTAGGTTTAGGTTTAGGTTTTTATTTTTGGTTTATTTTTAGGTTTTACTTTTTAGTTTGGGTTTAAGTTTATTTTGATTTGATTTGATTTTATTTTGCTTTGGTTTAGGTTTAGGTTTAGTTTATTTTAGGATTAAATTTAGGTTTTATTTATTTCAGTTTAGTTTATTTTGGTTTAGGTTTAAGTTTATTTTCTTTTGCTTATTTTATTTTTATTTCAGGTTTTTTTTTTTTTAGTTTAGGGCATAGGTTTTATTTTTTATTTAGTTTTAGGTTTTATTTTAAGGTTTGTTTTTTAGGTTTAGGTTTTTATTTAGTTCTATTTCATTTTATTTTAGTATTATTTTATATTTATTTTACATTTAGTTTTTATTTTATTTAAGCTTTTTCTTGCTATGTTTTTTTAATTTTAGTTTAGTTTTATTTCTTTTATTTTAGTTTTTTTTTATTATTTTATTTTATTTTAAGGTTTAGGTTTAGGTTTTAGTTTTAGTTTTTATTTTATTTTATTATTTTATTTTATTAAGGTTTAGGTTTATTTATTTTTTTATTTTTAGGTTTTTAGTTTAGGTTATGGTTTGTGGGTAGCACAAGGTTTAGATTTAGGTTTAGGGCCCAGGGTTTAGGGTTTAGGGTCAGGAGGGGTTAGGGTAGGATTTAGGGTGTGGTATTATAAACAGGTTTAGGGTGGGAGGAGGGTCAGGGAGCCAGCTCAGGTAGGGTTAGTTAGGGTTATGGTTTTAGCTTTAGGTTTTAGGGTTTAGAATCATTATTTGTAGGTTTAGTGTCGATTTAGAGTAAGGCTTAGGTTTGGGTTAGATTTTTAAGGCTCATTTATAGAGCATCCCTAGGGTGGTATTTTAGGGTTTAGGGTTTAGAATTTAGGGTTTAGGGTTTAGGGTTTAGGATTTACGATTTGTTTAGGATTTTTTTTTTTAAAATAAGTAAACCGATAGGTTTAGGTTTTATTTAGTTTTTTTATACATTTTAGTTTATTTTATTTTTTATTTTTATTTAGGTTTATTTTTTTTATTTAGTTTAGTTTATTTATTTTAGGTTTACTTATTTTAGTTTAGGTTTTTTATTATAGTTTATTTTTCAGGTTTAGGTTTATGTTTATTTTTTAGTTTAGTTTTATTTTTATTTTATTTTTTAGGTTTAGGTGTAATTTTTTTTTTTAGGTTTTGGTTTAGGTTTTTATTTTATTTTTTTAGGTTAAGGTTTTAATCCTTTATTTTAAGTTTATTTATAGTTTTTTTTAAGTTTAGTTTTATATTTAGTTTATTTTATTTTATTTAGTTTAGGGTTTAGGTTTAGTTTATTTTAAGTTTTGGTTTATGTTTTATTTATTTTAGTTTAGGTTTATGTTTGTTTTATTTTTTTTATTTAGGTTTAGATTTTTATTTAGTTTTTATTTTATTTAAGGTTTTGTGCCACCATCCTTCAAGATCTTTGTTGGCAGTGGGAATCCATGATAACACATTGCACAATTTAGAGTCAACTATTCCAATACGGGTGCAAAGCACTGCTCTTCAACCTTTTCGTTAGCAGTCTGTCAAATGTTGCATTTGATTGGTACGTCGAACTGCCCAATAGTTCGATGAAGACTTTTTATTGAGTTAAAGCACCTCTTCATCAAGGGGTTTGCTGGAGCTCAGCAGAGGGTAATTGTAGGCAACCTCATTATAGAGAAACAGAAACTCAACGAGTCCCTTGTTGACTACATTCTCAGGTGGCTCAACCTGAGCATGAAATGTGAACCACATCTGTCCGAACAACATGCCTTTGATACTCTTCTCGAGAATATCCATCACCCCGTCCCCTTCATGCTTAAGGGTTTACCATCAAAATATTTGAGAAATTAATCGACAAGGTGGCTAGCCTATAAGAGGAAGCCAAATAGTTGCCCTTTTATGACCAATCATCTAGGCCCAAGCTCCAGAAGGTGTTTGAGAAGAAGCCAGGGACAGTTGTGTCAGTGGATAGAGGGAAGCAGCCAGCCAGCGTATGTATGAGAGACTATGAGCTCAGCAGCCCCCTTTGCCACCTCTTATTCCACCACCTCAGCCATCATATTAGCTACCACAGACACCATAACAATCATTTCCCCCACCTTAGCAGCCTACCCACCAGCGGTATTCATATCCATCGTCAGGTAGCTACTTTCTACCTAATCTTGATGATAGCTTGAATAAACCATATTCATTCAGGAGGGAGGTAGTTAAGAGAATCTCTTAAAGAAACATGACTTTCAGTTACAAGAGCTTGAGAGGTCGAAAGAAGTGGCCAAGAGCAATGATCCTAGCTATTGCCCCTACCACCACATGTTAGGCCATGTCATAGAGGATTGTATCACTTTTAAGGACTAACTTGTGTGCAACTACAAGTTATGAGCCATAGTTATCCTTAAGGAACACTTATTAGAACAACCATCCAGTCTATTAGAGTAATCCTGGGATACTTTATCTTAAGACCAAAAAGGGGATATCTCCCTATCCCAAACCTCTAAGAAGATTATTTCTAAGATCAAGAAGCTTTCCTTGCAGGTGCCTGAAGTATCTCAAACCTCTAACACCAAGGATGGTTTGCTAGTTATAAAGGACAAGTCAGGGAGGGTGACAGCCTAGTAGTAGCAGCGGCAGGGATAGTCCAAGAGAGCAACCATCGCTCGAGTCCGATTCTCCACCGTGGCAACTAACACCTCTTCTGTTAACTCCTATTCTACTAGCAAGAGCATTGTATCTACAAATAAGGGCACTAAATCTTTCGTTCAGTTACGTGTTATACTAGATCATATACCTCCACCCAATAAAAAATTAATGAAGAAAGCTAATTCTACTTATATATTGTCTGATGCTCTTGATTTTATTCCTATTGATAAAGGGAAGCAAGTCATTGGTTAGACTATAAAAAGATTTTAAGGTTAGACTATCAAAACCTTCGCCTTCACCTTTATCGCTAGATTTAGAATGAGCCTATTTGACGGTGATGTTCCTGCCATTAAGGTTCTGCCCATTCTTAGGGTTTAGGTTTAGGTTTAGGTTTATCAGTTTTAGGGTTTATGTTTATTTTTTAATTTATTTAGTTACTTTAGGTTGAGGTTTAGGGTTTACAATTTAGGGTTTAAGGTTTAGGGTTAATGTTTAGGGTTTAGGGTTTAATGTTTAGGGTGTAGGGTTTATGCTTTAGGCTTTAGGGTTTTATGGTTTATGTTTTAGGGTTTAGCATTTAGGATTAGCGTTTAGGGTTTTTGATTTAGGGTTCTTTAGGGTTTAGGGTTTTTGGTTTAGGGTAAGTTTTAGGGTTTTGGGTTTAGGGTTTAAGGTTTAGGATTTAGGATTTATGGTTCAGGGTTATTTTTATTTAAATTAAGTAAACAAATAAGTTTAAGTTTATTTAGTTTATTTTTATTTATTTTAGTTAATTTTATTTTTAATTTTAATTTATGTTTATTTTTTCTTTTTGTTTAGTTTAATTTATTTATTTTAGGTTCATTTATTTTAGTTTAGGTTTTTTATTTTAATTTATTTTTTAAGTTTAGGATTAAGTTTAAGTTTATTTTTTAGTTGAGTTTTATTTTTATTTTATTTTTTTAGGTTTAGGTTTACATTTTTTTTTTAGGTTTACGTTTAGGTTTTAGGCTATTATTTTAAGTTTAATTTTAGGTTTTATTTTCTAATTTAGGCTTAGGGTTTTGGTTTTATTTTTTATTTATTTTTAGGTATATTTTTTAGGTTTAGGTTTTTATTTAGTTTTTATTTTATTTTATTTTTATATTAGGTTTAATTTTTATTTTATCTAGGTTTTTTATTTTTTTTTTAGTTTAGTTTAGGTTTTTATTTATTTTATTTTAGTTTAATTTTTACTTTTATTTTAGTTTCTTTTTCAATTTAGGTTTTTATTTAGGTTTTTATTTTATTTTATTTTTGTTTATGTTCTTTTATTTATTATATTTTTAGGTATTATTTAGTTTAGGTTTAGCTTTTTAGCTTATTCGAGTTTAAGGTGTATGATTTAGGGTTAATTAAGGGTTTAGAGTTTAGGGTTTAAGGTTTGGGGTTTAGGGCTTAGAGTTTAGGGTTTAGTGTTTAGGGTTTAGGGTTTTATGATATAGGGTTTATGATTTGGGTATTTAGGGTTTAGGGTTTAGAGTTTAGGGTTTAGGTCTAGGGTTTAGGTTTTAGTTTAGGATTTAGGGTTTTGGCCTTTTTTTTAATAGAGAACAAATTCAGATTCAACATTTCTTTTTTTTCTATTTCATCAACTAAGTAACACACCAAGTTTTCTAAGACATAAGCGACGACATAGATTAAAAATGAGCACGCATAAAGAAAATCGAAGACCCTAGATAACTAAAATTTTCTTTACTGTAAAGACACAGTTCCATAAGCACCATATTGGATCGATTTCTTCAATTTGTCTAGTTCCCATCAGAACCACTCTGGCCTCTCGGGCCACGGGATCCATGATCATATCACTGATCTCTCCCTCCGCCACCACTATGGATGTAACCTTCGTCGTTCCTTCTGCCTCCATAACCACCACTACTTTGACCAGCACCTCCATGTCCACTAGCAGCTCCAATTCCCCCACTGCCACTGCGACAACTGCCACCTCCACCTTCGCCTCTTTCGCTAGATCTAGATTGAGTGTGTTTGACAGTGATGTTCCTATCGTCAAGGTTTTGCCCATTCTTAGGGTGTAGGATTAGGTTTATAAGGTTTTAGTATTTAGGTTTATTTATTAATTTATTTAGTTACTTTAGCTTTAGGGTTTACAGTTTAGGTGTAGAGTTTAGTTTTAGGGTTTAGGGTTTAGGGTTTAGGGTTTACGATGTAGTTTTTATGGTTTAGGGTTTACACTTTTAGGGTTTATGCCTTTAAGGTTTAGGGTTTAGGATTAGGGTTTAGGGTTTAGGGTTTAGGTTTTTTAGGCTTTTTTAGGGTTTAGTGTTTAAGGTTTAGTGTTTAGGGTTGTAAGCTTAAGGTTGTACGTTTAGGGTTTAGGATTTAAGGTTTAGGTTTTTTTAAAAATAAATAAAGTAAATCAATAGGTTTAGGTTTATTTAGTGTATTTTTTATTTATTTTAGTTTATTTTATTTTTATTTATGTTAATTTTTTATTTTTATTTAATTTAGTTTAGTTATTTTATTTTTATTTATTTTAGTTTAGGTTTTTTATTTTTATATAGTTTTTATTTAATTTTATTTTAGGTTTAGTTTTTTATTAGGTTTTTCATTTTTTAGTTTAGTTTATATATTTTTTTTTATATTATTTTTAGTTTTATTTTTATTTGATTATCTTTTTTAGGTTTAGATTTAGGTTTAGGTTTTAGTTTATGTTTTTATTTTATTTTGGTTTAGGCTTTTTGTTTATTTTAGGTTATAAGTTTGGGTTTAGGTTTTTTTAGGGTTTTCTTTTGGGTTTAGGGTTTAGGGTTTAGGTTTTATGATTTAGGGTTTAGGGTATAGAGTATTAGGGTTTAATATTTATGGTTTAGGATTTAGTTTTTTTAGGGTTTAAGGTTTAGGGGTTTAGGGTTTTTGTTTTAAGTTTAGGGTTCAGGTTTTAGTTTAGGGTTTAGGGTTTTTTCTATTTATTTTAATAAATAACAAATTCAAATTCAACATCTCTTGTTTTCAATTTCAGCAACCAAGTAACACACCAAGATTTTTGAGACACAAGCGACGACATAGATAAAAAATTAGCAAGCATAGAGCAAATCAAAAACCATGGATAACTAGAATCTCTGATGAGACACAATTCCATA
Source organism: Cymbidium sinense (assembly GCA_021442155.1). Classification (NCBI taxonomy): domain Eukaryota; kingdom Viridiplantae; phylum Streptophyta; class Magnoliopsida; order Asparagales; family Orchidaceae; genus Cymbidium; species Cymbidium sinense. Next base: position 205,108,304 of record CM038214.1, read on the forward strand.
AGCATATACATTCTTGATTTCTCTGGTTCTTCGAACCACAAGCTCTCAGTGGTGGAACTACCATTATCTGATCTCTCCCTCAGCCACCACGGTTGTAGCCTCTGTCCTCCTCCAGCCTCCATTATATCCTTGGCATCTCGGATCCCACCACCACTGCGATAAACATTGTATCCACCTTCACCTCCACTCCTAGACCTAGACTGAGCTTACTTAATAGTGATGTTCTTGCCATCAAGGTTCTGCCCATTCTTAGGGTTCAAGTTTAGGTTTAAGTTTATTAGGTTTTAGGGTTTAGGTTTATTTTTAAATTTATTTAGTTACTTTAGGTTTAGGTTTAGTGTTCGGAGTTTAGGGTTTAGGGTTTAGAGTTTAGGGTTAGGGTTTAGGGTTTAGGTTTAGGGTTTAGGGTTTAGTGTTTAAGGTTTAGGGTTTAGGGTTTTAGGGTTTATGCTTTTAGGGTTTGGAGTTTAGGGTTTAGGGGGTTTTACGGTTTAGGATTTTGGGTTGTAGGCTTAGGGTTTAGGGTTTAGTATTTAAAGTTTAGGGTTTAGGATTAGGGTTTATGTTTTTTAAAAAAAATTCTATAAACTGGTAGGTTTAGGTTTATTTAGTTTATTTTTTATTTATTTCAGTTTAATTTATTTTTTATTTCTATTTAGGTTTATTTTTTTTATATTTATTTAGTTTAGTTGATTTATTTTAGGTTTAGTTATTTTAATTTATGTTTTTTATTTTTGTTTATTTTTTTAGGTTTAGGTTTATTTTTTAGATGAGTTTTATTTTTTTTAATTTTTAAGTTTAGGTTTTAATTTTTATTTTTAGGTTTAGGTTTAGGTTTTTATTTTACTTTTTTTAAGTTTAAGTTTTAGGTTATTATTTTAGGTTTATTTATCCATTTTATTTTTTAGTTAGGTTTTCATTTATATTTTAGTTTATTTTATTTTATTTAGTTTAGGTTTAATTTATTTTTGGTTTAGGTTTAAGTTTTATTTATTTTAGTTTAGGTTTTCTATTTTATTTATTTTATTTTTATTTTAGGTTTTTTTTTAGTTTAGGTTTTAAGTTTTATTTTTTATTTTTTTAGGTTTATTTTTTAGGTTTATTTATTTGGTTTTATTTTTTTATTTAGTTTTATTTTGTTTAATTTTTATTTTAGTTTTATTTTAGTTAGGTTTTATTCTTTGGTTTATTTTAGATTTTCTTTTTAATTTATATATTTTATTTTAGGTTTATTTAAGTTTTAAGTTTTATTTTAGGTTTAGGGTTTTGGGTTTAGGTTTTAGAGTTTAGGGTTTAAGTTAAAGTTTTTAGGTTTTAGGTTTAAAGTTTAGGGTTTAGAGTTTAGGGTTTAGGGTTTAGAGTTTAGGGTTTTAGATTTAGGGTTTTAGGGTTTAGGGTTTTAGAAATTAGGGTTTTAAATTAGTAGGAAGGTTTATTTTTATTTATTTTTATTTATTTTAGTTTAGTTTTATTTTATAATTTTTATTTATTTATTTTATTTATTTTAGTTTATGTTTTTTTTATTTAGTTTAGGTTATTATGTTATTATTTTTTAGGTTTAGGTTTAGGTTTTTAGCTTTTTAGGGTTTAGGGTTTAGGGTTTCGGGTTTAGGATTAGTTTAAGGTTTAAGGTTTGGGGTTTATGGTTTAGGGTTTATGGTCTTTTAGGGTTTATGGTTTAGGGTTAGTTTTATGGTTTAGGGTGCCTGAAATAGCTAAAACATGCAACACCAAGAACGGTTTGCTAGTTGCAAGGGATAACTCTAGGAGGGTGAGCTTAGCAGGTAGCTCACCATACTTGCAGGGATAGTAGTAGCATAGCGACCCAGTCAGTACTTCCTCCACCATTGCTACCACCTCTTCTAGCTCCTCTTCTACCGAGCAAGAGCATTATATCTGCAAATAAGGGCACTAAATTCCTTTTCTTATTTTACTTGATCTATCATGTACCTCCACCCAAAAGAAAATTATTGATGAAAATGATTCTACTTATAAATTGTCTACTTCTGCTCTTGATTTTATTCCTATTGAAAGGTCTCAGTATAAATAAAAATAATACCTAGTAGTTCCTATCCTTTCCTTTGATTGAGTTGGGATCCTTCCTCGTCTATCGGGTTCACCTCTTGAGAGACTTGAGTCAAATGACTCTGGATCCCATATGAGTATAGATGATGAGAAGGTAGAACTTTCCACATGCTCATCATTCAAGAAGTCATTGAAGTCGACTTTGGCAAAGTTCTACCAGGGTAGCACCTTGGGATAAGGGTAGCGGGTCATTAGTTCAAGGATAGCCCTCCATAGCTCCACGATGGATATGCTTATGTAGGACCTAGCCAAAGTCGATTACAATGTCCTATGTCACCCTAGAAAGTTTCCAGCTAAGTTAAGCATATATGATGCCCTTGTCTTATCCAACGAAATGAGGGAATCTTTAATCAAGGCCTTACTGATCTAGGGATATGCTTAGCTCAGTTGACCGCTACTAAAGAGGAGGCTTGCCACTCAAAGGACATCTTAGAAGTTACATTCAGCGATGAAGACTTACTCTAGGGGATTACACAACCACCTCTTTACATTACAGTGGATGTTGGCAGGTATAGCCTATCCATGGTTCTGGTTGACCCAGGTGTATCAGTCAACATTATGAGTCTAAAAACTCTTGCCTACTTAAAAATTGACATCTCTAAACTCTAAAAAGAAATGATGATGTTGAGAGGATTCAATGAAAAGGATAGAGGGCCTTGTGGCATTTATTTTTGGATGTAAGGGGAGTGGGACATCACATAGATCATAGAGGGATACTTTTTGAGGTGATCAGGTATAACATTACATTTTGATGTACTATCTCAAAAGATAGAGGCATCACTTTATAATGGACCTAATCACGAAATAAAGACTCCTAAGGTATGATGGATCTTTGAATGTACCAAAGATTTTTCCCCTACTTTACATGGATGAATAAAGTAGGGTTTATATTAAACCAAGTTCTTAAGTTCACTATGGAGGAAATTCTCCATAGTTAGTTGTATCTTAAGAAATGAAATTTCCTAAGAATACTCTTGATTAAAGTTGACAATTATCATCTTCAATGATTACAATGTTAGTCTATTAAATGATTGGTTGTATTTGGAAAATCAATTGAGAATTTTCAAAGAGAAGACTTATTTTTGGAGTCTAAATGAAATAAGTAAGAAATGCTCATGATGCTAGGAAGCCTAGTGAGCATTCCAATCTATCCTATGGTTTGGCTTTATAATTTTGAAGTTGAAGAGATTTATATGTTTTGAGTTGAAATTTAATTAAATTACTAGGGCTTATAATCCACCAACAAGTTGTGGGAATGCCAGAGGTGAGGATTTATGCTTTGGTGGCTCAGAAAATAGCTACCTCGATCCTAAATCTAGAGAGCTTTAGTACAAGCTAAAGCACAACCTAAATCTAAGTGAAGGTGGACACAATGGGTTTACCTCCATGAGAGAATAAATTGTCAGACTTAAACTTATAAGCGCGAGTGGCCGTCTAACTCCTCCTATGATTTTAAAACCATATAGTCTGGTCTTATGAATTGCAGGATAGCTATGGTAGTTATTTAATTAGAAAGAGACTAAAGCCCTAAACACACTCCCTACATTTATGTAGGAAAAGTAAATCTAATTGCACATGAAAAGTGGAGGTTAGATAAATATAGATATAATCCCAAGCAATTGTATTTATAATTTGGACTTAGCACAAAGCCCTCCTAACTTGGATTATTCATAAGGATTTAGAAACCAAAAGAGCATTCAACTTTATTTTTAAGCATCCTTAAGCATAATCCTGAAAACATGATTATGCTAATACTCATCATCCTCTAGCATACACCCTAACATCCAATCTAAAATAATGCATCATAAAAAAATCATACATCATCATACACCATCTAACTTAGAGTTAGAAGTGGTGACTTAATTCTAATGTGTGTATTAAGGCTTGTGTGGTAAGTCTTGTAAGGCAATAGTGTTGAATTTTCTATGTGAAGAAGGATTCAATTTAACATGAAAGGTTGATTTCATGTGAAGTAGTTTAATTGATTTGAGAATTTTAATTTGTGTTTTCTTTTGTTTCATTTTATTACACTTAGCAACTAAGTGTTATAAAGAGAGGAAAAGAGGATTGCCCTATTTCATCCCTACCTTAAGTCACTCTCTAAAGTATATTAATTTGATTTAGTTCTCTTTAGTGAATGGCTATTAAATGATTTAATTAATAAAGTTAAGGTTCACTTTAAATAATCATATTCAAAATGAAAGGCATCTTAAGATTAATTTAATTGAATTATTACCACATGACATATATTAAATAATTCCTTTCCATCACATGTAACATGCATATGATTTAATCTAAGTGTATCTATACATGCAACATATTTTAGCACACTTAAAGATGAATGTATATTTAGAATTTATATTTTATTTGATTGAATTATTTAAACATATTAATTTAAAACTTTATCAAATTCTTTTACAAAATGAGATAAGAATGAAATTAGATAGGCATGTGCCATTGTTAAACCAGGGAGGTAATCAAATGACCTCCTTGGAGCTAACTAAAACTCGTATTCTCGGGATCTTATACTCATTTGCATTCAAACATATGTAAATTCATATACATGAACATAGAAAGTAAGCTCTAATTCATAGGGCTAATCAATTCAACCACTTAGTCAATTATGAATGCATGCAATTGTAATGTAAAATGGTATTATCATTCACTAATCACATATACATGTACATGAAAAAAGATATAGGCAAGTATGCGTCATTGTTAAACCAGAGAAGTGAGGAAATCAAATGACCTCCTTTGGGCTAACTAATGCCACGTATTCCCAGTATGTCAGACTATATACTTGCTTTTCTTGGACAAACATGGATGTATACATATATGAGGGAAAGAAAACCATGCAAAGATTATATATTTTTATTTGATTGAATACATAAGAATGAAATCAAATGGGTACGTTGTTAAACTAAGGAAGTGAGGTAATCAAATGACCTCCGGTGCTAGCTAAAGCCTTGTTTCCGGATGTCAGTTATATACCCATTATCATTCACTATTATATAAATCAACATAGGAATAGAGGAAAGAGAACTAAACATTCATAAAATCATGTGATTCATTCAGTAAACTAGTTGTTAAGCGTGATTCTTTCAAATATAAGCATATGATTCATTCAACCAAACTAGTTCTTAAGGACAATCAAATCAAATAAGATTATTTAAATCAAACCAAAGCTTCTTCATTAGTTAAGTTTTGGATTTGATTTGACTTAAAGAGGAGAATAGATATCATCACTTGCTTTTTTAAACCCATTCCCACATTAGTGATATTATTTAATTTAAAGAAATGTAATTAAGTTGATTTTATGGGATAATTAAGTTGAACCCTTAATTAGATGAATTAATTATGCTTACCTATGTCACCTTAAAGTAATTAAAAAAATTATTATGAGCCAACATGATATGCATGGAAAATAAACTTGCAATGATTGTAGGAAATAAAAGGCGCCTAATGCAATTGCCTCATGATTAATAGTTAATTAGATTAAGAGACTTAATTAATTACTCTTATGGTTTTCCACATGTGGACTAACCATAATTTCATTAAACTCTTTCGGTTATTAAACACCCAAGATCTACCCCATTTTATTGGTATGATGTGATTATGATTTTTGGTTTGATTAAGTGATTTAATTAGTTAAATCTTTATAATTCTATTTTAAAAAGGGAAATGATCTTGGGAAAGGGTCCCAACCTATTCCTTAGTTGACTTACTATTGAACAATGATTAATAAACTTAATTAACCAATTTATTACTGTTCATGGGATTAATTAATCATTAATTAACTTCAAAGAGTAGTTAAGGTTTAATTAGTCAATTTTCCTAATTAAGTGAGCAAGAAAATCATGGGAGGTAGAGGTCATCCCATTAAATTAACCAAAAAAATTTGGGATTAATTTCCTAAGTAATTAAGGAGTAATTAAGCTAATTAATTTTGTAATTAAACTTTAATTAAACCTTAATTACTATTCAAAATTAGTTAAGATTATTTTTAATTAATTCTCCTCTGAAATACCTTTAAAATGAGTATTTATTTGCATTTTTTATTTCTATGACTTTTATGATTTTTTAGAAGTTTTACCATTAAAATGATTAATTAGCATAATTAAAACTAATCCTTGGCCTGTGGCATGCTTGAAGCGGCATGCTTTCCACATGGCACTGCATGATTTGCTACTTAAAACTTATTTGACATAGCGCCTACATGGTGGCGGCAGATGTGCTTCCTCATCCATCATCCGATCTAAGATCGAACGACTTCGATTAATCCCACAACTTAATAATGTTAAATCAGATCGATCTAGCAGATCTAATCACAACTGCCCATTTTGATCATGTGGAATGGACAATGCATAATCCAATGTCACGTGAGTGAAGGAGAATGGAGTCCATCTGCCATTGCTCACTTTATCCGAGCTTACTCAAGCTCAGATCAACTCCAAAAGGATCTCACACCTTCTCGACATCAATCGGAGGGGATCCAATAGTCAAGATCTCATAAGATCAAGTTTTTTTGAAAAGCTCCAACCCATTTTTTTCTTAATGATTGATTTTGGAAGCATACCTCGTCAGAGCTCAAGATCGGTGGCTCAAATGATTATGGAAACTTCATGTAGTGGAGATGAAACCCTGTTGAGTAGCAATTAGATCAATTCCTTGATGTTCACTCAAAGGAGCAGATGATTTGGAGCTCTGCTTTGATCGAAGTCCCACCTCTGATGCTTGGGAAGCTTGGGAGATGACTTGTTCTTGCTCGATGAGGCCTAGGGAAGGTGCGTGCAAAGTTAATTTGAGTTTGATGGAGAAATGGTGAAGTTAGGTTGGAAATGGGAGTGTCTTATTTCTAGATGGACGATAATGGTATTTTTTGATCGAGGAACGAGCTTAGGAGCTTAGAGAATGGCTATAATGGCTCATCTTGGGTAGTTATGGGTCTGAGGAATGATTTTTGTGTGTGTTTGAGTTGAAACAAGGGGGTGTATACCCCCTTCATCTTGATCAAATGGTGGGATCGGGTTTAGCTTTTAATGGCTATTTGGCCAACTCAGCGAGTAGTGGGTGGCAGGGAGGAGGTGAGTTGGCTCAGCTTGGTTGGTTGCAGGTCTGGAGGTGGTTGCCAAGGAGGAATCATGGGTGTCCTAAGGGTTTCAAATTCTCCAATGGGGAGGGTGAGGTAATTTCACCTCCCATGGGTGATGGCCAACCCAACCACCGATTGGGTTAGGTTGGACAGTGTCCTAGGTGCCTAAGTGGACCATTGGGAGAGTACCAAATGGCCAAAGAATGGAAATGACCACTTACATGGGTGATTTCTCTTATGTGATGCCTTTAACCTAAGGTTAAAATGATCATTTGGCATTGGATTTGATTTGGACAGATTTGAAATGAGGCCAAATTAGCTTAGCCCAAATTTCAAGTCAATTGGAGTCAATTTGGTTAGTTTTGGCTCAATTTGACTCATTTAGGTCAAATTGGGTTAGGTTGGGTCAAGTTGAACAATTGGTTAAATTGGGCCAAACCAAGGGTTTATTGAAGTTCATATGATCATTTGGGATGTTTTGGTTCAATTGGTTTGATTTAGTTTGGCTTAGATTTGATTTTGGCTCATTTGAATTCATTTTGAATGGGTTAAGTTAACCAATTTGACCAAATTAATAATTAGCTTGATTTTGTTGGTTTTGGTTTAGTTAACCAATTGAAGATGATTGTAGGCTTTGGTTTCAATTAATTTGGATTTGGTTTTGATTTAGGCCAACTTGAAGCATTGGTCAATTTGGGCTAATAGCTCAATTGGGTTTAATTTGGTCCAATCATGGCTTTGGTCAAGTTCAACAGTCAATTAGGAATGAACTTGAGCCATTGATTACAAACAATTTGGTTTATATTTTGATTTGACCCAATTTGGTCTTTTAAGTCAATTTTGATCAATTTGAGTCAAGAGAGATAATTGGATTTGGTTTGACTCAATTGAAGGTCAAGTCATATTCAAATATTGATTTAGATTTAGTATGAATCATTGGTTTCAAGGGATTTGGCTTAGGTTGAAATTTGGCTAGTTTGGGTTCATATGGATTAAGGGTTTGACTTGGTCAAATGACCAAGTTGGCTTTGTTTGACCCAATTGCTGAAAATTGATCAACCTAGGGTGATCAATAATAATGATGTCAGATTTTGATGGGCTTGGTTTAATTCAATTTGGGTAGGATTAGAACTTTGCTCAAATAGGTCAATGGACCAATTGGGTTAGTTGGCTTAGTTTTGGGTTGAGTTTGATTTAGTTGAGTTTATATATGGATTTGGGATTGATATAGAAATTCCATTGCAATTGACTGGGTTTCAAATGGGTTTTAGTTTATTTGAACATTTCAAGTAAGTTGGGTTTGACTTGGGTTGATTTTGGTTTGGCTTGATGATTGTAGATTTTATTTATATTTATGAATATAATTGAAGGTATGATTGATTCATGAGAAAATCAATTGAATTTGGGTTTTGAAATGAAGGAATTTGGCTAAGTCTATAGAATTGGGTCATGTGGCTTAAGTTTAGATTTTGATTTGGCTTGATTTAGTTTTGATGATTTAAATGTATATTTCATTTAAATTTGTGAAGATGATTGGAAATATGATTGATTTGTGAGAAAAGCAATTAAGTTTGACTAGATTTGTATTAATATTTTGCTAAGTCAATTGGATATGTCATATAGCGTAGGAAGGGTTTTAATTTAATTTGATTTAGTTTGATTTAGTTTTGATCATTTAAATGTACAGTTGATTTATATTTTGGAAGATGATTGAAGATATAAATTGATTATGAGAAAATCAATTGATTTTGGATTGATTTGGATTAAAATTTTGGAAAGTCCATGGGATAGATCATATGGCTTAGGAAGGGTTTCAAGTTTGGATTTGATCATGGGCTTCAATCATTTGGTTTTGGAATTTGGGTTTGAATTTGGATTTGAATTTGATGTTGAATTGAACTTGAGGTTTGGTTTGAGAAGGTGCACATGGATTGGATTTGGGTTGTAGGGTAGGTTGATTATCTTAATAAAGGCATAACTAATCTATGGATTTAAGGCTTAGGTTAAATGTTTCCCTTAGAAGTGTCTTATGACTAGGAAAGCCTTAGTGTCTAGAAGACTCTAAGTCTAAAATGGGAAGATTGAATCTACACTCTAAAAGTAAGGTCAATAGGCCTTTGGCTCCATAGTGTTTCCCTTAGAGATAGATGATTGGAAGACCGAAGCCAAGTTTCACATTATATACTCGGATACATCTTTCAACGCTTTTTCTTGGGAGACCATGGATACATGAGAACAACATAGTTCCATTCTCTCTACATCAATGTATGAAGTTTGTGAGAGGTGGGATCATCTATTGTGTGAAAAGAGATGTCAAGCCATTTATAATTCAGGAGGTAAGCATATGAGGATCGACTTACTACCTCAAAACCAACAAGTCTATTCTCATGAACTTGGCTAAAGTTCAAAAATAAAAGAAAAAGAAAAAGAAAGAGAAAAAGAAAATGAAAATGAAAATAAAAGGGAACGAAAATAGACTTGGAGGAGGAAGTGGAGCCTGACATTAGATTCAACCCATAGTTCGTTACTCCATTCGAACATATGGGTAGGATGACCTGACCTCCACCATGAAGCGGAAGAGGTAGTTTAGAGGCAGTCCTAGGGGTGGAAAACCTTCTTATTGGTCCCTACTAGAGTACCTATATCCATATAGACTTAGAATCTAGTTTATAAGATGAGTCTTATATGGTTGCACACACTAACTCTCTTCAATAGTAGATTCCTTTGGAGGTGACACTTGAGCGGATAGTGATGAAGATTAGGCTCCAAAGCAAGCATAAGTGTATCAAGTCTATATGTGAAACAGTTAGGCATCGGTTGGGAACCTTTATAATCCCACTTTCCTCTCAAAAGGTTGAGGGTTTGGTAGTTAAGAAGCCCTAAGTCATCCATAGGTGTGAAGACTTCGGAGAGGTTCTTTAGGAGCATCATCCTTAAGTCAAGTTGTAGAATTGAGGATGATTCATATAAAGATTTAATAGAATTACCATTTGATTATTACTTGCCTTATGTTCATAATTTAGCAAGGAAAGGGTTAATCCCACATACTTGGTCAAAGCACAGGTCTGACTACTTAGAAAGAATATGGAGGAACAAATGCAAAAGCTCTCAACCAAAACTAAGACTAGAATTCAGTACAGTGGCTCCAGTTGATGATGACGATTACTACTTAGTCATCACAAATCATTTGGAATCTAATGGGTTCTTTTTAAATCACATTAACTCATATGAGGAGTTTTGCTCAGAAACTTTAGATGATCTACATGATTTTGAAATGAAAGACTCAATACCAGAGTTCAAAGAAGAGATCAGGTCAACAATTGATGAGCTCAAGGAAATCAATTTAGGAACTGAAGAAGATCCACGCCCGACATACATCAGTTCTTAATTAAATGAAATTGAAACCAATGACTTAGTTAGGCCATTGATTTAGTTTAAGGATAGCTTTGCATGGAGTTATGAAGAGATGCCTGGATTGGCTCCTAACGTAGTGGTCCATAAACTAGCAATAGAGCCTAACTAACCAACCTCAAACAGCTCCTAGATGCATTAGAACAAAGGTCATTTATGAAATCAAGAAACTGATCAATGTTGGCTTCATCCGGGAAGAAAAATACCCTACCTGGTTAGCCAGCGTCATCCCAATTAAAATAAAGAATGGCCAAATTCACATATGTGTCAATTTTATGGATTTAAATAAGGCATGTCCAAATGATGAATTTCCACTACCAATCCCGGAGCTGATGGTGGACATTGCCTCATCTCATGTTGTCTTCTATTTCATGGATGGCTCATTTGGATATAACTAAATAAAGATTGCCCCTAAAGATGGAATAAACATTGCTTTTAGAACCCTGACAGAATCTACTGCTATAAGGTCATGCCTTTCAGACTTAAAAATGTCGGTGCTACATACCAGTGGGCAATGACTTGAATCTTTGACGAACTCATGCATCATCAAGTTGATGCTATGTTGATGATCTTATAGTCAAAAGTAAAGAAAAGGAAGACCATCGCTTTGACTTGAGAGTAGTTTTTGAATATTTAAGACCATTTAACCTCAAAATGAATCATTTGAATTCAAAACAATTCCTTTAGTTTATTGTCTGACACCAAGGAATCAAAATCAATTCGAAGAAGATCAAGGTCATATTAGAATTACCACCCCTTAAAAGTTAAACTCAACTCAGATCATTACAAGGACTGTTAGCATGTCTATGATGCTTTCTATCCAATTTATCAGGAAGATGTCAGATATTCTCAGCACTTGTTAAAAAGGATGCCAAGTTCAAGTGAGATGACAAGTGTGAGCATGCCTTCGAAGACATCAAGTATTACTTGATGATGTCACTGATTCTAGTAGCCCTTATCCCGGGCAAGCCACTCATACTTTACACTATTGTGTTAGATGACTCCCTTGGTGCTTTGTTGGCCCAAGTCAATGATGAAAGGAAAGAAAAGGCACTCTACTACCTCAGCCATCATCTAATCCTTGCTGAGACTAATTATCCATCCATTGAAAAGCATTTTCTAGGTTTAATCTTTGCATTCTAAAAGTGGCAACACTACATGCTTCCTCATAAGGTGAACTTAATCTCTAGGATCAATCCATTACAGTATCTCATGACACGATCGATGTTTTCTAGATGGTTGGCTTGATGGTCGATGATCCTCTCATAGTTTGACATTACCTTCATACCCCTCTTTGTGGTGAAAGGACAACTACTAGCAAATGTTTTAGCAACACACCCACTTCCTACTAACTCTCGGCTTAGTGATGATCTCCCCAATGAAAAATTCATGAACTTGGGGATACTAGCATTCCCCACTAGGAGATGTACTTTGATGGTGTAGCTTCCTCTCAAGGAGGAGAAGAACCACAATCTACTATTCCAAGAATGGCAAGGGTAGGAATAGTTCTCTTAACTCTGGACCATGATGTGATGAGATTCTCATATCATCTGTCCAATCCTCGCACCAATAATGAAGCTGAATATAAAGCTCTGATTGCCAATCTAGAGTTATCTATTACTCTAAGAATCTAGAATATCAACATCTTCAGGGATTCTTAGCTAGTTATCAACTAAATTGCTAGGTCCTATAAGGTTATAAAGCCTAAGCTCCATCACTACAATAAGTACACCATAGAGTTGTTTGCCCAAATCCCAGAGGTTCATAGTTATAAGATTCTATAAGGAGAGAATGTTGTACCATATGCCAAGGAGTTAGCATGTCCAGAAGATGAGTCCATATCAATAAAAGTCCAAAATAGATAAGTGTTATTCCTTATTGATATTGAACTCATCAAAAAAATACTCTCTTGATGGGGAGGTTGCCATTGCCAAGAAGGATGAGGAGTTAGATTTGAGGCAAACATTCATGAATTACCTAAATAAAGGCAAACTATCTCAAGAGAAGTCTCAAGCCCATTAGATGAAGTAGAGAGCACTTTCCTAAGCTCTTGTTGATGGTGTATTGTATCGACAGTCTCTCGATCATATGTGGTTATGTTGTTTAGATAAGCATGAAGCTCATAAGATCGTGACTGAGGTACACTTAGGATTATGTGAAACCAACCAATTCGGTTCAAAAATGAAAGCCAAGATTAAGAGACTAGGATACTACTGGTCATCGATGATCAAATATTGCATGGATACGACTAGGCAATGCCACCAATGTCAAATAAATGATGTCTTCCTACACCAACCATCCAACATTCTACATCAAACATTGGCCTAATGGCCATTCGAGTGTTGGGGTACTGACATAGTGGGTCTTATTGATCCTCCTACTTCCAAGGGTCATTAGTTCATCTTAGTTTCTACTATCTACTTTTTCAAATGGATGAAAATGATTCCACTTAGAGATGTGACAACTCTTCATGTGCTCCAATTTTTTAGAAACCATTTCGTATATAGGTTTGGAGTGCCTCGAAGAATTATACCTGATAATGGTATTACATTCAAGAACATCGAGATCAACAACTTTGTCCGGAGACATAACATAGATTGGAGATATTCTATCATTAACTACCTGAGGGAAAACCACTTAGTAGAAGCCTTCAATAAAACTCTCATCAAATTACTAAAAAAGACACTCAACAATAATAAACGATAGTGCCATGAGTAGTTAGTTCAAGCCTTGTGGGCCTACCGCACCACATATAGAACTCCTCCTCAGTCTAATCCTTTCTCATTAGTGTATGGGTCCAAAGCCGCTCTACCATTATAAGTCAAACTCTAATCACTAAGGATAGCTATGGGTAGCAAGATCGCAATAAAGTAGAACGCCAAGTTATGGTTAGATGATCTCAAAGGTTTGGAGAAGAGAAGCTTGTGGGCATGCTAAAACCTTGAGTTGTAGAAAGCTAAGATGATTCAAGCTCATAACTAGTTGGTCCATTCTAGAGCTTTTCAAGTAGGAGAGCTTATTTTAGTTTTAAGGAGACTAATTGTGCCCATAAGATGGGAGCAAAGTTTAAACCCACATGGGAAGGCCCTTTTGCCATAGAGAAGGCCTACTAAGGAAGATCTTATCAACTTATTAATCAAGAGGGAGAGCTCCCAATTCTTCCAACCATTGGGTTCTACTTAAATAAATATTATAAATCATGTTTGAAAATGATTATCAGGAATGAAAATAGCATTTTGAATTCAATCTCTTCCATATTGAAAGTATTCTTGTTTTTGAATCCACCACGATGTGTTTAGGGTAGGTGTAAGAAACCAGAGTGACATCCTATCCTTCATCGACATAAAATAAATACAAACTACAAAAAAACATATAAAACAAACACATACCTTTTGTGTCGGGCTACTCTGAGTTGAGATAATGCCCCTAGTGGCACTCACTCAGTAGCTGTTCTAGGTCGGGCTAACGTGCTATCCTACTAGTGTGTCACCCTAGTGGTCTTCTTGCTTTGAAGGATGTAAGTATGCTATATTCTCCTTCTTTATTTGGCCATTATACACCAATGACCAACTTGTTAGTTTGGTAGGCCTTACTGCATGGCCAGTAAGCTACTTCATGTTGGCTTTGTTTAAGAAGATGTTAGTCTGCTATGCTTTCTTCTTGGATTAGCCTTCGTGTATTGACTGGGTCAAGTATATTTGAGGTTTAGGATATGTCCTCTAGTTGCTCCTTCCCTCATGACTGCTTCAAGTCTGTGTCCAGTCCTTCCTCGAGGCTCCATGCTTATTAGTCATACTAGGTCGATAGTATTTGTCTCATCGATGATAGATTATCTCGATGATGAGTTCTGCTTGGAAAGTTGTAAGCCTACATGCTTTCTTTCCAGATTGATCGCTGGACACTAACAGGTATGTTAGGTTGGTTGGTTCTCACTATGCTGATAGATACACCACTCATGTTGACTGATACACCTTAAGTTGGTTGGTTCTTGCACCTTAGATACACCACTAATGGCGATATAAGTCTATGCTTTCGCTTAAGTTAGCCACCGCACACCTATAAGCTTTTTTTCTAGGATCAAGATAACAACCTCCCCTATGGGCACTATTTTGGATCACATCCTTCGCGTTCCCATTTAGACACTACCCGGGTTACTAACTGATTGGACAGTTCCCCTTTCATAGTAACCACATATATGGTTGGAGAATCGATCCTTTGGATGTGCAGATTCTCCCATGGTCTAGTAAATCTGAGATAGGTCAAGGCTAACATATCTCTTTCTCAGTGTGGTCCCTCACACGCCAACAGGGTCCACATAAACATATAAACAAAATATATATTCACTTAGTGATTCAGAGGACACCACTAGCGATACTTTCCCTCAAGAAGACATCCTAGAGCAAAAATCTCCCATAGAATCACTGACTACTCTTGAGTTGATATAAGTCCCTGGCATTCACTCAGAGTCGCCCTAAGTTAGATTTGATTTATTGTGCTACCAATAGGCCACCCCAGTGGTTTTTCCCTCATTTAGAAGATGTAAGTCTAGTACAACTTCTTTCTATCATTGCACAATCAGGCAACCCTTAGGTTGGCTTCTACCCCATAGCCAGTAGGCTATCCCTTTGGATTTATAAGTTTGAGATAGGACAAGTTTGATGTAGCCCCTTCTCAGTGGGTCCATTACACACTGACATGGTCCATAAATTAAATCTTTTAAATTTGATCGAGCTCACATCCCCAACGGATATGCCCTCAATTCAAAATCAAACTAAACCAAACAAACCATATCAAATCACATGAAATGAGAAAATTGTTATAGACTACTTTGAGTTGACATAAGTCCCCAGCGGAACTCACTTAGTAGTCACCCTAGGTGGTCATGTTTGTCTTTTTGAGCATCCAACAGGTCACCCAAACAGTTGTTCCTGACTTTGAAAGATGTAAGTCTGCTACACCTTCTTCTTAGCATAGTTGTTGCACACTGGAAGGCAACCCCTTAGGTTGGCTAGCTCTACCCCACTGTTGGTAGACTATGCATTTGGATTTGTAAACTTGAGGCAGGTCAAAGCTGATATAGCTCTTTCTTAGTGGGTCCAATGCACACCAATGGGGTCCATACATTAATTTATATTAAATTAAACCAAATCTTATTTCCCCAATGGAGTTAAATCACACCTTTTTCCCTAGTGGAGCCTAAATCATATATAAATAAGTCAAGCAAATAAATCAAATTCAAAATAAACCTCTATAGTGGAACCAAATTAAACCAACTCCCCCAATAGAGTCTAAATCAAAGAAATCCAACCAAACTCTTATTCCCAGTGGATACATCCCCAAATAAATCTATGAAATCAAACTCAAATCCCAATCCCCAATAGATAGCTAACTGCTTCCCTAGGAAGGTTCATATACCCATCCTCAGTGGAGCCCATATATCTATTAGATATGCCTCCACATCAATTAAAACAAAACAAATTAAAGTTGACTCGATCTTAATCCCTAGCAGATTATAGATTCTTTTCCCCAATGGATTTTCTTTCCATAAGTCATATAATCAAATCAAATTGAAACATTATCCCTGACAAATTTTTTTCTACGCCTCGACATAGATCCTCACATGTCATGTCCAATGCATGTGTGATCCCAAGTGGATCTCCTTCATGTCCTTAACATGGAATTCTCAAATCTTATTTCTTCTCCTATGCACCTTTAATACTTCAACCAAAAGCCTAACAATGTATTCATTCAAATTACATCATCTCAACATATCAAATATTTTATTATTTGTGATGGTGCAACCTCAAACTAACTATACAATATGCATGCTAAACATATTATGTGTAAATTAACACACTATATTATATTATAATATATGATGTTATATTATAATTTATTGTAATATAATATATTTTCCAACATTACACCTCATTAGAATCACTTGAAGAAAACAAATGACAAAATTTTCTCAAAATATGAATAATGTTCATTTTGGATGTAAAGTTGTTATTTTTCTATTAGAAATGGTACAAAATAGCATAATTTGTGTTGCTCTTTGGTGTGTGCCGTGAATTTTGGCAAAATTCTTCCATCTCAACCTTCAAATTAACATTTTTGTGAGTTTTGACCTAATGTATTATAACAGAAGTAAAATATACTAAAATGTACAATAACATTTAGTAGCACACCACTACATTCATATATATGTTAAGTTATATTGTTTTGTATGTTATATTTTAATATGCTTTCCTCTAATATATTATCTTACATTACACCTTAAATGAATCACTTTAAGCAAAAAATTTATAAAATTTGGTTGAAAAATGAACATTTATTTTGGATGCAAAATTCCATTCTTTTGATTAAATAACACACCATAGCACACCCCAAATGATGTTCCTTAAAGCTTACATTAAATTTGGCCAAATCCCATCATCTTAGTCTATAAATCAATGTTTTTATGAATTATACCAGTACAAACTCTACTACATCATACTATAAGAAACTAAAATATGCTAACAAACAAGTAATAATACATAATAGTATGCTATAATGCATGATGCTACACTATGTTATGGCATCCCATATTATATTACACTATAACAAATTATATTATATTATATTGCATATCACATCACAAGGGATTTCTTAAGATAAAAAATCATAAAATAAGTCTAAAAAGTAAATAACTATATATTTTAGTCGTATCAATTACATATTTTAAATTGAAACAATATATTATGATGCCAAGCTCTACTTATTATGAATTTGGCCAAATTCCACCATTTTAAAGTCTAAATCAACATTTTTATAAACAATGCTAGTGTAGGCTTGACTGCATGATTGTAAAATACTAGAAGAATTTAAACATCATAGAATAATATATTATGATATATGATGTTATACTATGCTACATCATATAATTGATATTTTGAACATAAAATCTTACTTTTTATACTACAAGTGGCATAGCATACCTTTGGTACTACAACCTAATTCCCACTTCAAATTTAACAAATTTCATCATTTGATTTATTAAATCAATAAATTTATGATTTGTATTAATATAGACTACAGGGCACAATAGGATAATATACTAAAACATTTTAAAACATCTATTAACATCCAAAAACACATCACTACATGCTCAAATATATGATGCTAAATTATATAATAATATGGTTTAGATTTAGGGTTTAGGTTATTCAAATCTCTAATAGTCAAAGGAAAGTTTGAAGACATTTTCTTGGCAACAAAAAATTATGTTAGATTAGGTCACTTTTAGATCTCCTAATGGAATTTTATTCTTTTAGGGTAGTTTTGTGGTTAGTAGGGTTTAGGTTAGGTTTAGGGTTGGGTATAGTTTAGGCTGGTGGGCTAGGTTAGGGTCAGCCAGTTGGGTCAGTGGTCCCATCACCAGTGGCTCAGTAAAGAGGATTTAGTTTAGGGTTTGGCTCAGGGTTTAAAAGTGAGAGGGTCAGGATGTGGTAGAGCCTAGAGCCCAGGGCCTCATCAGTGGAGGATTGCCTGGGTTGTTTAGTGTTTTCAGTGGTTGGGTATGGTTTTAGGTCAGGTCATATGTTTAGTTTAAAGATTTAGGGTCAGGGTTTGGTTTAGGGTATATTTTAGATGATTTAGGGTTTATTTTTTGAGGCAAGCAAACCCAGAGTTTAAGTTTATTTAGTTTATTTTTATTTATTTTACTTTTAGTTTAGTTTTATTTTTATTTATTTTTAGTTTATTTATTTTAGGTTTATTTATTTTAGTTTAGGTTTTTCATTTTTGTTTATTTTTTAAGTTTATTTTTATTTTTTAGTTTAGATTTATTTTATTTTATTTTATTTTTTATGTTTAGGTTTAATTTTTATTTCTAGGTTTAGGTTTAGGTTTTATTTTATTTTAGGTTAGTTTTAGGTTTTTCTTTAGGTTTATTTTTTAGGTTTTATTTTTTTAGTTTAAGTTTAGGTTTATTTTCATTTTATTTTATTTTATTTTAGTTTAGGTTGCTTAGTTTATTTTAGGTTTAGTTTATTTTTTTTTATTTTTAGTTATTTATTTTAGTTTAGTTTAGGTTTATTTTATTTTATTTATTTTCTTTTATTTAGGTTTTTTTTTAGTTTAAGGTTTAGGTTTTATTTTCATTTTCTTTTAGGTTTATTTTTTTAGGTTTAGGTTTTAATTAGTTTTTATTTTATTTTATTTATAGTTTATTTTATTTTATTTCATTTTGTTTTATATATTTAGGTTTTTAGGTTTATTTTATTATTTTAGTTTTAGGTTTTAATTTATTTTATCTTAGTTTAGTTTTATTTATTTTATTATTATTTTAGTTTAGTTTATTTTATTTATATTTATTATTTAGGTTTATCTCATTTTTAGGTTTATTTAGTCTTTAGTTTTAGACTTTAGACCATGATTTAAGTTTTTCTTGTGGCCCAGGGTGTTTGGTGGTCTTGGGTTTGGTAGGTTTAGTGCTCAGATTAGATTGAGGTAGGGTGTGGTCAGTTTTTTTTTAAGTTTTAAATTTTATTTTATTTTTTTAAATTAAGCAATGTGGCAGTTTAGTTTATTTATTTTATTTTATTTATTTTAGTTTATTATTTCTTAATTATTATTATTTAGTATTTATTTATTTTAGGTTTATATTTTAAGTTTATCTTTTACGTGCCTAGTTTAGTTTGTGTCTAGTTTTAGTTTTATTCTTTTATCTTAGTTTTAGGTTTGTGGGTTTCTTTCTATTTTAGATTTGGGTTGCATTCAAAGTGTGGTTTGTAGAACAGGCTCAGGTTTACCTTGTGTGGATTAGGCTTGTGGGATTTGCTTCAGAGTTTGTATTTTTTTTTTCTAAACTCAAGTAAACCCGGCAGTTTCAGGATTATTTAATTTATTTAGTTTATTTTTCATTTATTTTAGATTATTTATTTTTATTTTAGTTTAAAATTTATTTTTATTTAGTTTAGTTTAGGATTTTTATTTAAGTTTAATTTCTATGTTTAGGTTTATGTTTATGTTTATTTTCTAGTTTAGTTTTATTTTTTTTATTTTTTATGTTTAGGGTTTAATTTTATTTTTTAGGTTTAGCTTTTATGTGTTTGTTTTAAGTTTATTTTAGGTTTTTCTTTTTCAGTTTAGGCTTAGTTTTATTTTTAGTTTATTTTTATTTATTTAGTTTTGAGTTTAGGTTTAGTTTATTTTAGGTTAAGGTTTAGGTTTTATATATTTTAGTTTAGGTTTAGGTTCATTTAATTTTACTTATTTTAGGTTTTTTTTTTCTTAGTTTACGCTAGGTTTTATTTTTATTTATTTTAGGTTTATTTTTAGGTTAAGTGTTTATTTAGTATTTAATTTATTTTATTTTTGGTTTATTTTATTTTTATTTTATGTTTAGTTTTTATTTTATTTAGATTTATTATTTTTAAGTTTATTTTATTTTATAATTTAGTTTAAGTTTTTATTTATTTTATTTTAGTTTAGTTTTTATTTTTTATTTTATTTTATTTTTACATTTAGGTTTAGGTTTTAGTTTAGGATTTTATTTTATTTTATTTTTTATTTCATTTAGTTTAGATTTATTTATTTATTTTAAATTTAGGTTTTATTTAGTTAAGGTTTAGGTTTTTAAGATTTAGGATTTAGGGTTAAGGTTTTAGGGTTTGGGGTGGTTTAGGGTTTATGTGCATTTTTAGAGTTTTGGTTTAGATTTTAGGTTTTATATGTTTAGGTTTAGTGTAAGGTTAATTATAGGTTGTGTGTGGTTTTTTTTAAATTTTTTTAATTATTGGTTTATTTAATTAATTATTTTTATTTATTTTAATTTAATTTATTTTTTATTTTTATTATTATTTAGTTTACTTTATTTATTTTAGATATATTTATTTTAATTTAGGATTTTTATTTTAGTTTATTTTTTTAGGTTTAAGTTTAGGTTTATTTTTTAAGTTAAGTTTTATTTTTATTTTATTTTTTAGGTTTTTTTAATTTTATTTTAAGTTTGGGTTTTAGGTTATTATTTTATTTTTAATGTTTAGGTTTATGTTTTAATTTAGGTTTATTTTTAGGTTTTTTTATACTGAGTTTTATTATCTTTTTTTTAGTTTAGTTTTTTTTTTTAGGTTTAGGTTTATTTTATTTTTATTTTAAGTTTAATTTTTTTTTAGTTTAGGGTTTAGGTTTTATTTTTTATTTATTTTTAGATTTTATTTTTGGGTTTTTTTTGTTTAGATTTTTATTTAGTTTTTTTTTTAATTTTATTTCAAGTTTATTTTATTTTTATTTTAATTAAGTTTTTTACATTTTTAGTTTAGTTTAGGTTTTTATTTATGTTATTTTAATTTTGTTTTTATTTTTTATTTTATTTTCTTTATAGGTTTAGGTTTAGATTTAGGTTTTATTTTTGATTTTTATTTAATTTAAATTTTTATGTTATTTTGGTTTAGGCTTTTTTATTTATTTTACTTTTATGTTTTATTTAGTTTAGGTTTAGGTTTTTATCTTATAGGGTTTAGGGTTAGTTGAGGGTTTTGAGTTTATGGATTAGGTTTTGGGGTTTAGCATTCAAAGTTTAGGATTTAGGGTTTAGGGTTTAGTGTTTAAGGTTTAGGGTTTAGGGTATTAGGGTTTAGGGTTTAGGGATTAGGATTTTTAGGGTTTAGGGTTTAGCATTTAGGTTTTAGGGTTTTGATTTTAAGTCTAGGGTTCAGGTTATAATTTAGAGTTTAGGGTTTTTGGTGTTTTTTAAATAGAGAGAAAATTCAAATTCAATATTTATTCTTTTTGATTTCATCAACCAAGTAACACACTAACTATTCTATGACACAAGCAATGACATTGATAAAAAGTGAGGATGCATAGAGAAATTCAAAAACCCTAGATAACTAGAATTGCCTCTATTGTAAAGACATAGTCCCATAAACAGTAGATCAGATCGGTCATTCCTCAGTTTCTCTAGTTCCCATCGAGTAGCGGGATCCACCATCACATCCCCGATCTCTCCCTCCGTCACCACCAAAGCTATAAGCTCCATCACTCCTCCCACCTCAATAACCACCACAGCTCCATCCAACACCTCCATTTCCACCAGCACCTCTAGATCCCTTGACCACCATTGCGATATCCACCACCAAATTTGGGGTCGAGTTGATGGTCATGTTCCTGCGGTTCCGCCCATTCTTAGAATTAGTTTTAGGTTTTGGTTTATTAGGGTTTAAGTTTATTTTTAATTTAGTTACTTTAGGTTTAGGTTTAGGGTTTGGGGTTTAGGGTCTAGTGTTTAGAGTTAAGGTTAGGGTTTAGGGTTTAGGGTTTAAAGTTAACGGTATATGGTGTAGGGTTTAGGGTTTAGGATTTAGGGTTTTAGGGTTTATGCTTTTAGGATTTAGGGTTTAGGATTTAGGGTTAGTTTTTGGGTTTAGGGCTTTTTTTTACAAAAGAAAAAATTAAGTAAACTTGTAAGCTTAGGTTTTTTAGTTTACTTTATTTTTATTTATTTTACTTTATTTTATTATTTATTTTTATTTAGGTTTTTTATTTTTATTTAGTTTAGTTTATTTATTTAGGTTTATTTATTTAAGTTTATGTTTTTTATTATAATTTATCTTTTAGGTTTATTTAGGTCGGTTTATTTTTAGTTGAGTTTTATTGTATTTTAATTTTGTTTAGGTTTTAGGTTTGTATTTTAGGTTTAGGGTTTAGGTTTAGTTTAGGATTTTTTAGTGTTTTTTTAGGATTTTGGGGTTTATGGTTTAGGGTTTAGGGTTTAAGGTTTTGGGTTTAGGATTTAGAGTTTATGGTTTATGGTTTTTTTTAATTAAGTAAACCGATAGGTTTAGGTTTATTTAGTTTATTTAGTTTATATTTAATTTATTTTTTTATATTTCTTTTTATTATTATTTAGGTTTATTTTTTATTTTTATTTAGTTTAATTTATTTATTTTAGGTTTATTTATTTTATTTTAGGCTTTTATTTTTTAGTTTTTTAGGTTTAGTTATGCTTATTTTAGTTAATTTTATTTTATTTTATTTTAAGTTTTAGGTTTTATAATTTTTTTTTAGGTTTTATATTTATATTTTATGTTTAGGTTTTATTTTTATTTTAGGTTTTTTAGGTTTTATTTTTTAGTTTAGGTTTAGGTTTTTCTTTAGTTTATTTTATTTTATTTATTTTAAGTTTAGGTTTTGGTTTAGTTTGTTTTAGGTTTAGGTTTAAGTTGTATTTATTTTAGTTTAATTTATTTTAGTTTAGATTTAGGATTATTTTATTTTGTTCATTTTTATTCTAGGTTTAGGTTTTTTTTTTAGGTTGGGGTTTAGGTTTTATTTTTTATTTTTTTTAGGTTTTATTTTTAGGTTTATTTTGGTTTATTTTTAATTTATATTTTTTTTATTTTATATTTGTTTTATTTTATTTTACGTTTAATCTTTATTTTTTAGGTTTTTATTCTTAGGTTTATTTTATTTTTTAGTTTTAGGTTTTTATTTTATTTTATTTTATTTTATTTTTAGGTTTAGGAATAGGTTTTAGTTAAAATTTTTTATTTTATTATTTATTTTATTTTTTATTTAGGTTTATTTATTATTAGGTTTTATATAGTTTAGGTTTAGTTTTGGTTGTTAGGGATTACAGTTTAGGGTTTAGGGTTTTGGGTTTAGTGTTTAGGGTTTAGGGTTTAGGGTTTAGGATTTAGGGTTTAAGGTTTAGGGTTTATGATTTTAGGGTTTAGGTTTTAGGGTTTAGGTTTTAGTGTATAGGGTTTAGAGTTTAGGGATTAGGGTTTAGGATTTTTTGGGTTTACGGTTTAAGTTTTAGGTCTAGGGTTCAGGTTTTAGTTTAGGGTTTAGGGTTTTTTGTTTTTTTAAACATAGAACAAATTTATATTTATCATTTCTTCTTTTCAATTTCGTCAACGAATTAACACACCAAATTTTCTAAGACACGAGTGACGACATAGATAAAAAAATGAGCATGCAATGAGAAAATCAAAAACCCTAGATAGCCAAAATCATCTTATTATAAAGGCATAGTTGCATAAGTAGCAGATCGGACCGACCATTCTTCATTTTCTTTAGTTCCCATCAGAACCACCCCGGCTCTTTAGTAGCATGAATCACCATCATGTCCCCGATCTCTCCTCACACTCATACCAACCTCCATCGCCTCCTCCTCCATAACCACCACTACTTCGACCACCACCTGCATATCCACTAGCACCTCCAGATCCCCCACCACCACTGTGATAACCACAACATCTACCTTCACCACCACCGCCAAATCTAGACTGAGCCTGTTTGATGATGATGTTCTTGCCGCCAAGGTTCTGCCCATTCTTAGGGTTTAGGTTTATTAGGTTTTATGGTTTAGCTTTATTTTTTAATTTATTAAGTTACTTTAGGTTTAGGTTTAGGGTTTGGCTTTTAGGGTTAGGATTTAGGGTTTAGAGGTTTAAGGTTTAAGGTTGGGTTTAAAGTTTAGAGTTTAGGTTTTGGGGTTTATGCTTGTGGTTTAGATTTAGGGTTATGGTTTGGGTTTCGTGTTTTGGGTTTTAGGGTTGGGTTTAGTTTAGTGTTTAGGGTTGGTTTATGAGGTTTAGGGTTGAGTTTGTGGGCTTTAGCTTTAGGCTTTAGAAGGTTTTTAGGTGGTGGTAAAAGTTAGGTTTGGGTTTATGGAGTAGAGTTTAGGAACCATTTAGGGTCATGGTGGTTAGAGCCCAGTATTTAGATTTAGAGGTTTTGTTTAGTGGGTGTTAGGGTTTAAGGGTTTGAGATCAGTTTTGGTCAGGTGATTAGGTGTGGTGGTTTAGGGTGGGTTTGATTTAGGGTTTAGTAGCTCAGGGTTTAGGGTTTTCTTAAAATTATACAAACCCGGTTAGCTTATTTAGTTTATTTAGTTCATTTATTATTATAAGTTTATATTTTTTTATTTAGGTTTATTTTAAATTTTTTTAGTTTATTTATTTTAGGTTTAATTTTTTTTAGTTTAGGTTTTTTTATTTTAATTTTTTAGGTTTACATTTAGTTTTATATTTATTTTTAGTTTAGTTTTATTTTATTTTATTTTATGTTTATGTTTTATTTTGTTATTTTTAGTTTAGGTTTAGGTTTTTTATTTTATTTTGAGTTTAGGTTTTAGGTTTTCTTTAGGTTTATTTTTAGTTTAGGTTTATTTTTAGTTTATTTTATTTTATTTAGTTTAGGGTTTAGTTTAATTTATTTAATTTTAGGTTTAGATTTATTTAGTTTAGTTTAGTTTATGTTTATTTTATTTTATTTATTAGATTAGGTTTTTTTTCTTAGTTTAGGGTTTACATTTTATTTTTTTATTTATTTTTAGGTTTATTTTTTTAGGTTTTAGGTTTTATTTTAGTTTTTTATTTTAGGTTTATTTTATTTTATTTATGTTTAGTTTTATTTTATTTAGGTTTTTATTTTTATCTTATTTTATTTTATTAGGTTTTTTATTTATTATTTTAGTCCAGTTTTTTATTTTTTAATTTATTATTTTATAGTTTAGGTTTTTATGTTTATTATTTTATTTTTATTTTTTAAGTAGGTTTTTTATTTTAGTTAGTAAGTTTTTGTGGTCAGGTCAAGAAATGGCTAGGGGTTTATAGGTTTTAGTCAGTGGGCCCAGGGTTTAGGTCTTGTGGGTCAGTATGGGATATGGTTTTATGGCTCAGGGTTTAGGCGCAGATTTGGTAGGGTCTGTGGTAGCTCTGTGATCAGGTTTAGTGGCCTGGATCTAGGTTTAGGGTAGGGGTCATGTATTAGGTTTGGCCTAGGGTTTAAGATTGTGGCCTTTTTATTTGATTTATTTAGCCTTTACTGATTTATCTTAGTTTACATCATTTAAATTTATTTAGGTTTATTTAGTTTAGTTTATTTATTTATATTTATAGTTTATCTTAGTCATTTTACTGAGTTTTATTTTATTTTATTTAGGGGTCTAGAGTTTAGTCAGGTGTGGGTTAGGAGGTTTTAGTGCTCAGGGTCAGGGTTTAACATAGGGTAGGGATGGTTTAGGCTTTAGTGGTTGGGCTTAGGAAGTGGTAGGGTGGTTGGGTTAGTTGGGGTTTAGCCTGGGGGTTTAGGGTCAGGTTTGGGTTTTTTGCTTAGGGGGTAGGGTTCTTTATTATTTTATTATTATATTTTATTTTTTAGGTTAGGTCAGTAGGGTTTAGTTTAGTTAGGTTTAGTTTATTTTATAAATTAAGTAAACCAGTAGGTTTAGTTTTTTAGTTTATTTTGTATATTTATTTATTTAAGTTTATTTTATTTTTCTTTTAAGGATTTTTTTATTTTTATTTAGTTTATTTTATTTATTTTAAATTTATTTATTTTAGTCTAGGTTTTTTATTTTAGTATATTTTTTAAATTTAGGTTTAAGTTTATGTTTATTTTTTAGTTTAGTTTTATTTTTATTTTATTATTTTGGATTAAGTTTTTATTTTTATTTTTAGGTTTAGGTTTAGGTTTTTATTTAATTTTTTTAGGTTTAGGTTTTAAGTTTTTATTTTAGTTTATCTTTGGTTTTTTTTTTAATTTAGGTTTAGGTTTACTTTTAGTTTATTTTATTTTATTTAGTTTATCATTTAGGTTTAGTTTATTTTTGGTTTAAGTTTAGGTTTTATTTATTTTAATTTAGTTTATTTTAGTTTAGGTTTATTTTATTTTGTTTATGTTAAGTTTAGGTTTGTTTTGTAGTTTAAGGTTTAGGTTTTATTTCTTATTTATTTTTAGGTTTTAATTTTTAGGTTTATTTTAAATTTAGTTTTTAATTTATTTTATTTTAGGTTTATTTTATTTTTATTTTTCATTTAGTTTTTATTTTATTTAGGTTTTTTATTTTTAGGTTTATTTTATTTTATTGTTTAGTTTATGCTTTAATTTATTTTATTTTAGTTTAGTTTTATTTTTTATTTTATTTTATTTTTAGGTTTAAGTTTTAGTTTAGGTTTTATTTATTTTAATTTTTATTTTATTTAGTTTAGTGTTTTATTTATTTTATTTTTAGGTTTAGTTTAGGTTGGTTTAGGTTTTTTAGGGTTTAGTGTTTGGTATAGGTTTTGTAGGGTTATATTTTTATATATTTTATTTTTTTTAATTTTAGGGTTTTGGGGTTTGGGTTTTGGATTAGGTTTATATTTATGTTTAGGGTTTAGGTTTAGTTTAGTGTTCGTGGTTTTGGTTTTTTTATAATAGAGAACAAATTGATTCAATATTTCTTCTTTTTATTTTCATCAACCGAGTAACACACCAAGTTTTCTAAGACTCAAGCGATGACATAGATATAAAATGAGCATGCATAGAGCAAATCAAAAACCCTAGATAACTAGAACCGCCTCTGCTGTAAAGACACAGTTGCTTAAGCACAGATGGATCTCTTTCTTTCTCTTTAGTTCCCATGACCACCCCTGACCTCTCGAGTAGCGGGATCCACCATCATATTCCCGATCACTCCCTCCGCCACCACCATGGCTATAACCTCTGTCACTCCTCCCACCTACCTAACCACCACCTCGATATCCACCAGCACCTCTAGATCCCCCACCACCTGTGCGATAACAGCCGCCTCCGCCTTCACCTTCATTACTAGATCTTGACTGAACCTGGTTGATGATGATAATCCTGCCGTCAAGGTTTTGTCCATTCTTAGTGTTTATTTTTAGGTTTAGGTTTATAAAATTTTATGGTTCATAAAATTTTATACCAATCTTCAGTTGGGTTTATGTTTGAGTTTTGGGGTTTAAGGTTTAGTGTTTAAAGTTTAGTTTCATGGTTTAGGGTTTAGGTTTTCATATTTGGGGTTTAGGGTTTTAGGGTTTATTCTTTTAGGGTTTAGGGTATAGGGTTAGGGTTTAGGGTTCAGGGTTTAGGGTTTAGGATTGTAAGTTAGGGTTGTAAGTTTTGTGTTATAGGTTTTGGGTTTAGAGTTAGGGTTTTTTTATTTTTTATTTTTAGGGTTTTTGTTTGAGATTTAGGGTTTAGGGTTTTGGTTTTTTTGTAAGAGAGAATAAATTCAGATTCAACATTTCTTATTTTTGATTTCATCAACCGAGTAACACATAAAGTTTTCTAAGACCCAAGTGATGACATAGATAAAAAATGAGCATGCATAGAGCAAATCAAATACCATTGATAACTAAAACCATCTCACTATAAAGGCATAGTTCCATAGTAGGTCATTGTCAGTGGTTCTTCAATTTCCTCCGGTTCCCATCAGAACCACGGCCTCTCGAGAGATCCACCACCATATCTGTTCTCTCTCTACCACCACCTATAACACCTCCTCCTCCTCCCACCTCCATAACCACCATTTCTTTGACCACCACCTCCATATCCACCAGCACCTCCAGATCCCCCACTACCACTATGATAATCGTTGCCTCCACATTCCTCTATGGATCTAGGCTGAGCACAGTTGGATGTTTTACCTAGCTTACGCCCATTCTTAGGGATTAGGTTTTGGTTTAGGTTTATTAGGTTTTATGGTGTAGGTATATTTTTATAATTTATTTAGTTACTTAGGTTTAAGTTTAGGGTTTGTGGTTTAGGGTTAGGGTTTAGGGTTAGGGTTTAGGGTTTTGGGTTTTAAGGTTTATGCTTTTAGAGTTTAGGGTTTAGGGTTAGGGCTTAGGGTTTAGGGTTTAGGGTTTAGGGTTTAGAGTTTAGGGTTTACAATTTTTTAGGGTTTAGGGATAAGGGTTTAGGGTTGTAGGTTTATTGTCGTAAGTTTAGGGTTTAGGGTTAGGGTTTCTTTATTTTATTTATAGGGTTTAGGGTTTAGGGTTTAGGATTTAGTATTGTAAGTTTAGAGTTTTAGGTTTGGGAATTAGGGTTTAGGGTTTAGGGTTTATGGTTTTAAATTAAGTAAACTTGTAGGTTTAGGTTTATTTAGTTTACTTATTTTTTTATTTTTATTAAGTTTATTTTTTTTATTAAATTAAGTTTATTTATTTTAGGTTTTTCTTTTAGTTTAGGTTTTTTAGGTTAGTTTATTTTTATGGTTTAGGTTTATTTTTTAGTTGAGTTTTATTTTTATTTTATTTTTTAGGTTTAGTTTTTTTAGGCTTTTTAGGGTTTAGGGTTTAGGGTTTTACGTTTTAGGTTTAGAGTATTAGGGTTTAGGGTTTAGGGTTTAGGTTTTAGTGTTTAGGGTTTAGGGCTTAGGATTTAGGGTTTAAGGTTTTTAGGGTTTAGGGTTTAGGGTTTAGGGTTTAGGGTTTTAGGGTTTAGGGTTTAGGGTTTAGGTTTTGGGTTTGGAGTTTAGGGCTTTAGGTTTAGGGTTTAGGGTTTAGGGTTAGTTTTAGGGTTTAGGGTTTAGGGTTAAGGATTTTCTTTTATTTTTTATTTTTTTTATTTTTAGAGTTTAGGGTTTAGGGTTTAGGGTTTAGATTTTAGGTTTAGGGTTCAGAATTTAGTTTAGGTTTATTTTAAAGTAAACTTTTAAGTTTATTTTTAGTTTATTTGGTTTATTTTTTTAATTATTTTAGTATATTTTATTTATTTTTTGTTTATTTATATTAGTTTATGTTTTTTATTTTAGTTTGTTTTTTAAGGTTTAGGTTCAGGTTTATGTTTATTTCTTAGTATATTTTTATTTTTATTTTATTTTTTAGGTTTACATATTTTATTTTATTTTTAGGTTTATGATTAGGTTTTTTTTTGGCTTAGGTTGTAGGTTTTTATTTTAGGTTTATTTTTAGGTTTTATTTTTTAGTTTTAGTTTAGGTTTATTTTTAGTTTATTTTATTTTATTTAGCTTAGGGTTTAGGTTTAGTTTATTTTAGGTTTAGGTTTAGGTTTTATTTATTTTAGTTTCAGTTTAGGTTTATTTTATTTTGTTTATTTTAGGTTTAGGTTTTTTTTTAAGTTTAAGGTTTATGTTTTATTTATTTTTTTTTAGGTTTTATTTTTTAGGTTTAGGTCTTTATTTAGTTTAAATTTTTTTTTATTTTAGGTTTTTTTTTTTTTGTTTAGTTTTTATTTTATTTAGGTTTTTTAGGTTTATTTTATTTTTTAGTTTAGTTTATCTTTTTATTTATTTTATTTTAGTTTAGTTTTTATTTTTTATTTTATTTTTAGGCTTAGGTTTAGGTTTAGGTTTAGGGTTTAGTTTAGTTATTATTTTTTTATTTATCTTTTATTTTATTTAGGTTTAGGTTTTTTATTTATATTATTTTTAGGTTTTATTTAGTTTATGAATAGGTTTTTAGGTTTTTACGATTTAGGGTTTAGGGTTTAGGGTTTATGGTTTAGAGTTTTGGGTTTAGGGTTGTAGGTTTTAGGGTTTAAGGTTTTAGGTTTATGGTTTAGGGTTAGTTTTTTTATTTTTATTTTTTATTTTTTAGGGTTTAGGTTTTGGGTTTCAGGTTTAGGTTTTAGGTTTAAGGTTCAGGTTTGAGTTTAGGGTCTAAGGTTTTAGGTTTTTTTAACAAAGCACAAATTCATATTCAACATTTCTTCTTTTCGATTTCATCTACAAGTAACACACCAAGTTTTTTAAGACACAAGCGACGACATAGACAAAAAATGACCATGCATAAAGCTAATCAAAAGCTAATAATTAACGCCTCTACTATAAAGACATAATTCAATAAGCGTCGGATCGGCCATTCTTGGTTTCTTGATTCCCATCGGGACCACCATCCCCAATCTCTCCCTCCGCTAGCACCACAACAACCTCCATCGCCTTCCCCACATAACCACCACACTCGTCCCACCGCCCTGATCCACCCCAAGACACCTCCAGATCCCCCACCACCACTGCGATAACCGCAATCTCCTCCTTTTCCTCCACTGCTAGATCTACACTGAGCCTGATTGACGGTGATGTTCCTGCTGTCAAGTTTCTACCCATTCTTAGGGTTTAGGTTTATGTTTTAGTTTATTAAGTTTTAAGGTTTAGGTTTATTCTTTAATTTATTTAATTACTTTAGGTTTAGGTTTAGGGTTTGGGATTTAATGTTTAGTGTTTAGTTTAGGGGTTTAGGTTTAGAGGGTTTTTCTTTAGGGTTTTAGGGTTTATTCTTTTAAGGTTAAGGGTTTAGGGTTAGGGTTTAGGGTTTAGGTTTAGGGTTGTAGGTTTAGTGTTGTAGGTTTAGGGTTTAGGGCTAGGATTTTTTATTTTTTTATTTTTTTGAAATTTTAAGGTTTAGGGTTTAAGGTTTATTTTTGAGGTTTAGGGCTCATGTTTTAATTTAGGGTTAAAGGTTTTTGGTGTTTTTTTTACATAGAATAAATTTAGATTCAACAATTCTTCTTTTCAATTTCATCAACCAAGGAACACATCAAGAATTCTACCCCAAGACATAGATAAAGATGAGCATGCATAGAGCAAATCAAAACCTAGATAACTAGAACCGTCTATATAAAGACAGTTCCATAAGCAGATCATATCGACTATTCTTCAATTTCTTCGCCTCATCGAACATTCCCGGCATCTCAAGTAGGATCCACCATCATATCCCATCATTCCTACCACCACCACAGAACCACCTCGGTCCTCCCACCTCTATAACCACCAATGATCTGACCACCACCTCCATATCCACCAACACCTCTAGATCCCCCACCACAACTATCGATAACCGCTTCCCACCCTTCACTTCCATCCAGAGACTCTAGTTGATGGTGATGTTCCCGCCATCAAGTTATTCTTATTTTTTTTTTGCATTTTTGATCCTTCTATATTTTACTACAAGTCTTTGAAATTACTTCAAAAGTAAATTTCAAGACTCTATATGTAGTAACAAGATTATAGTTTCTTTTTTTCTTTTTTTCTTCTTTAAGGTTTTCAATATAACCCTCAACCTAAAGTGGGATTATAAGAAATCTTTATCATGACCCTTTTTGCTAAATTTCCCAAAATATTTTGAGATTGAATGATATGACTCTATAATAGAACATTCTTGTAAGGATTTTGAATGTCATATCATATGCTTTTAATTCTTCTTTTCTAGAATTATTTTAATTTGACAATTTTCAGATATGTTATCCTTAAGAAGGATAATCTTATGCATGAAAGCCTTTTTTATTTTAAAATGAAATATGGGTAATATAAACACATTTTCAACGTAAAGATTCTACCATAGTCCCAAGATGTGGGTCATATAATGATGTTATCTAATCAAGAAGAAAGTTTTCTTCTCATGTACATCCATCATTTTCTATCTTTTAATTTAGCAAAATTTTTGCTTTTCTTTTGGAATTTGACCACAATCATCAAGGGACTTAGTTTATGGAAATGGAGTCAAGCTTAAGTTTATAGACCGCTATATCTAGAGATCATTTCAATTTATTTCTAGGTAAAGTAGTCTTTAAACCCAAAAGATAGGTTGATCAAGTCATGGATTGCTAACTCATTAAAGAGTTAGATCATTGATATCAACTTGTCAATTGTGGAATGGGATTTTTCTTCAAATTTTAAGGGTGCATCCTGAACTTTAAGACTATATAAATCTCCAGACACATCTAAACAAAATTCATGCATTGTACTAGAGTTCCTTTTGAAAAGAAAGTTAGGACCCAAACCACTTAAGCTTTTTATCATGCAATGGCTCTATGATTCCATAAATTTTCTTGTTTATGGTTATAGGCCACTTGCAATGGAATCAGAGTATACTCAATGAGATCTTTGCCATACAAAGGATATGGACCCCTAGAAAAGAAGATCCACTATCTTTTCTTTTAACCCGACAAGTGAGCTCACCAAATCATAGTAAATGCTAAAATAACAAAGTATGAGATATCTGCTTATTTTTGTTCAGGTAGGGATAATTTTTGACTTCTAACCCTACCACTTTATTTTGATGTGGAGAAGTTTGAAGTTAAAATGTCCATTTACATTGGGTATTTTCACTTCATTTGTAATGGAATCGAGTATACCAAACCTTGACATTCAAAAAATATGGACTTAAAAAAGAAGATCCACTATCTTTTTGTTTAACCTGCCAAGTGAGCTCACCCAATCATGGCAAAGGCTAAAATGACAAAGCATGAGATATCTGATTATTTTTGTTTAGCTAGGGACAATTTTTAACTTATAACCCTACCATTTTATTTTGATGTGGAGAATTTTAAAGTCAAAATGTCCACATGCTTAGAAATTTTAGACTTCATTTTGCTCTTGGATATAGTCCTTCCATCCCTTTACTTTTATTTCTTTCTTTCTTTTGGTAATATTCTGATTTCATTTCTTTATGAAAGGTTACATTTGGTAATTTTCCTAGTTACAAGATTCACTAAGAAGATAGATGTATTTAACTCATTTACATAACATTTCACTCTTTATGAAATGACTCCACTAAATGATTTGGAAATTTGATGTATTTGACTTTTGTCCAAATAAAAACATTATATTGATTGACTTTTGATATGATTCAAGTCTTTGCCTGATTGATCATATAATATGATCCAACATTTCTATTTCTTTTTAATCATTTCAAGGAACAATAAAACTAGTAAAGCCATTTAAAATTGGTAAAACTGACTTTCTAAAGATGTTACACTTATGAATTCAAAATTATTTAGTGGAGTGAGTCATTTAATATTGGCATAATGACTTCCTTGAAAACTTTACACTTCTAAAATCAAAATTTTCTAATGGAATCAAATATGTAATGAGGTAATTTAGGAGTAGCAAAAAGATATTCCTAAAGACTCAACACTTTAGGATGAATATGAACATCCTTCAACAATCAATATGTTTCTTCTTTTTCTTTCCATTTAATTCCTTTCTTTTTTTCTTATTTGGGCTAGATAGGACCATCCAAGAGCATTTAAAGATGTTTCATGAATTCCTAAGTTGCTCTTTTTCATGTTTGAATTTTTGTCTTAAATCAACAATGTGATTGAGGCTAAGTTCTTTTTCTAGGTTGAGTTTTCAAGATTGAATTTTCATGAAGTTGAAAATTACTTTCTTTATTTGATTGAATTTATATGGCACCATCTTATCAAAGCTTGATTATAATTGAGCCTATATAAATTCACTTTCATGTTTATAATTAATGTTGACCGATGCACCCAGATCAACAAGTGGTTTGGATATTTTCTTCTTTTGAATCATCCGCATCGACTAAAATGTCAATAAGTATTTAGTAGTCTATCTTCATCATAGAAGATAACCGTAGAACCTTTTCATAGTGGAATACCACATCAGGAAGTTGCTTATAGTTAAGTAAGGAAAATTTCATGATTATGTAATGCCTTGCTTTACTTTCATTTCTTTTCATTTTTTATTTTATTTCGTATTTCATATTGTTTTTAATAGAGCAGCTTGATTTTGCAAGAAACTTCTAAGATGGGCAAGACATCACTTTTGAAGGTGACTCATTTGCCATTTCTTTTCAATGTCATTTGAGGTGGTATAAGTCGCCATTTTGAATTTGATTTCAAGAATTTCCTTTTGATATGCAGGGAAGGTAGGTCTAACTCTATCCTCAATAGATCAATATACCTCATGATCTATTCATTTAAAGGATCATCATTTAAAAGAGGACCCTCTAGGGTATATGATGTGCTTTTAGAAAGTCAAGTTTGATTTGCATTCTTTTATAGCACATATTAGATTAAAGGTAATCTCAGCTTGCAATGAAATCTTTGACCACCATACTTGACATTAAGACAATGTCTAATAGGTCATAAGACATTGCAAAGGATTCTCCTTAGGTTCACTTTGTATTGAAAGCATATAATGGCTTAGTCTAAGGAAAACTAAGGCTTTCTTCATTCATTTGGATTGACAATGTCCTAAGTGATTTATCTATCAACTAACTAGAGATAAAAGTTTCATATTTTTACTCTAAGAGATAAAAATATCACCCTTAGGACCTAATCCTAAGATCATGATTTATTTAGAAGGATTAAACTCTTCATTTATTTTTTCTTCATGATTTAGCTTGTATAATTAATTAAAGCCATTCATGAAATATCATTTCATTTAATGAGAGAAACTCATTAAGGAAGTTGATTTAAATTTATTAGTTTAAATTTCATTCATTTCAACTTTATTAGAGAATTAGAATTCTTTCTCTACCCTCTCTTTCTTCAATTGATTAGAGCAAGAGTCCTTTCACTTTTGTTTATGTCATTTCATCTTCCTCTTTGACTCTCTCTAAGCTCGTAAGAATTTAAGGTTTTGAAAAGGTCTAAAAGATGGTTACCGTCCACTCCTTAGATTTGGCCAATCAGCTTAAACAACTGATTTTCCAATATTCTAGTGGACTTGTGGAAATGAATTGAGATTAAAGCCAATTTGCATTTATGTAAAATTTTCTTCTATAAGAATAGAAGATTCACATTTATTTCCTTAATCAACCTCTACCTAAGATCAATAAGGCATTATCTTTTTGGAATGATTTTTATTTTTATTTTTTTTTTTAAAATGCAATTCAAACTTCAATCGTGGTGGTAAAGGGGCAATAGACATAGCTATGCCGCCTTTTGGTTTGGATTGTCTCAGGATTTGAAGGAATGCCTTCATTTCAATCTACATCCTTAGGTGTTTGCAATCTTTGAATGTAGTAAAACAAAGGGTATCCATTCAAGGACCCTATCCTGATTATCTTTAACTCTAGTATAAAGCCAAAGTAAGATCAAGGATAAGTTTAACTTTGAGGCTTTACTTTTTTGGAGATTTGCTTTTCAAAATTTGAAGTACTTTTCATACTTTTAAAAATTTACCATTTCTTTTCCATTGGAATGGTTTCAATGTCTTGACTAGATTTAGGTCTTAACAAAAAATGACTTGGTTTTCATTTATTTCTCTCATTTTATTTTGTGATTTGGTTCTAGGACCAAATCATTTAACTATGATAAATGAAGAGTTCTAGAACCTCTATCAAGATGTTGGATAGCTCAACCAAGAATGAAATGGAGAGATATCCAATGAAAAGAAAGGCGCTAACTGTGAGTGGCACTAGTACACTACCAATATAGAAATAACCCTTTACTTCTAAAGATGGAGAACTAATCCCCAATGGAGTCACCAAAAAATATGTTGGTGTTTTTTCTAGAATAGAGAAAAGAAATGACAGCACATAGAGTTTAGGAATATTTTATTTAGATGACCAAATACAACATTAAAGAATAAACATATTATCTTGAAAGATAAACATGCTCTCCTGTAATGGATTTGATCATTTCAATAAAAGACTCCTAAGGCTAATGGGTCTTTATGAGTATTTTCCCCGAACTACATGGAAAGGTAGAACAAGGTTTATTTTATCTTGGGATCATGGTTCCTATAAAGGTAAGCCTCTATAGTTAATTATATCTTAGGAAGGGTGTCTTCTAAGAATAATCTCAAAGAAATACATGGTTATTTCTAAAGACTACTAAGGTAGCTTTCAAAGGATTGATTTTGGAAATTCAATTGGGTGAGGTCCAAATTGGAGAGAGTCATTTTCAAGAGTCAAATGGGAAAGAGTAGAAAAGCCCATTGATTGGGATACCAGTAGTCATTTCAACTATCCTATGATTGATCAAATTTGGGATTTAATTTTAGATTTTAGTTGTCATTTTCTTAGAAATCTAGGGCTTAGATTCTAGCAGACAAGACGCAAAATGGGGTTGAAGACTTATTCCGAAAAGGATGCTTCAGAACCTAGTCTACCGGTGCTTTTGACACCTATCGATGCTTGACCTAGCTTTATCCTAGGATATCATTGGCCATTCTCCTCACCTGAGGGAACTAGCCTATTCCTTACTCTTCTGGAATTACAACTTGCTCGGAGGAGGCTGCCAGCTAACACCACCTAAGCATATTATAAATTTATGAAGGAAGGTCACATGAAAGAAAGATGGTAGTGGTGTTGCATTTTTGGGAAAAAAATCTATGAAACTAGACTCACTCTCTAATCCCTAAGATCATGTAGGGCATGAGGATGCATCTAATTTTATGAATTTTGACTCAAGATTCATTTAGGTCAAATGCAATTTATGCCTAATGCATGCAATTAGAAAAGGTTATGGGCCAAATAAGAATAAAAGATGGTGTTCTTCCATCATAGGCTCTTAAAGGTCAAGCCCAAGTTCTCTGGCAAAGATGGAAGCCCTTCCTTAATCAAGAGTGAAAGAATATAATTTGTACATGATGTTAAAACATCCAGCTAAGGGGTTGCTACATATTTTATCTTGATTTAATGCCTAAGCTTTTATATATAGATTATGAATCGCATTTATTTTTATGTTACAATTGATTTAGTTGGGTAAAAGATTTAGTTTATCCTATGAGCCTACATCTCGGAATACATCACAGCATAAATATAACATACAGAAAGAAACCTAGAAAAGCATGTTGTCTCTATTGCACACCCAAAATAAATCAAGCCAAATTAAATTATAAAAGAAAAAGGTCGAATGCGATATCATCAGACACCGTAAGAAAGAAAAAAAAAAGTTCTCGATACAACCTGATCTAGAACTATAAGTTTAGATCTATGGGTCTTCTTTCCATAAAATTCTCCTTCTTTTGGGACATCCATCGGGCCCCACAGGGGACCACTACACCATCTCCTGGTTGGGTCAGCTCCTGCTAATCCTAGACCCCATTGATGCTAACCTAATTCTATGCTCAAATTTACATTTAAAATTTAAATGAAATTCTACACCCAGGAAAATAGATGTTAGGAAATACACACAACACACAAAGGAATTTATATTTCACAAGCATACGGGCTTAGCATTATTCGCTAGCCAGGTCCACCTATCTTATGGACTATGTTAAACGATTTTCAGCACCTATAAGCAAACAATAATTTTAAAATTTATTTATTATAGAGATCCCTTTAACACAACCCCTTGTAGAAAATAGTGTTAAATCTAGAAAGAACACCCTAACATCAAGTCTAACAATAAAACAAGCCTAGGCATCTAGTCTATAAAAATATACCACATAGACATGTGAAGTACAGCATAGAAGATTAAAGAAAATTAGAAAATGATCTAACCTAGATCTAGAGTCTATGACCTAAATGATCTAGTGTGTACAAAAGAGGAGTTTGTGTGGTAAGGCTTTGCTAGGCTCTTTTAAGTTCAAGTTTCAATTCAACATTTGATTTTGTATAATTTTTACCTTTGGACAGTTTCAATTCAAATAATTTAAAGATTTAATTTTATTTTTATTCCATTTTATTTTGTTAAAGTTGTATAGGTTATCAAGAATGAAGAATGGAATGATTCCATTTTTGGATGGAGTTCTTTCCATTCAACATCTAATTCTAATGAAGTTTTCAAAAGTCTAACTAAGATCCAGTTTCTTAGTTAATCCTTTTAATGTTGTTTATGTTTGGATTGGTTTTATTTTTTTTTCCTTTGGAATTTTAGATTTGATTTGAGTTATTTCATTTGTTTGAATTGCTTTATTAAATTTAATTTGTTTGGTTTCTTTCATTTTGAATTAAGCTATATGGGTTTCATTTGATTTGGTTCATGTTAATTTAAGAGTTTAGATTAAAGTTTAATTTCATTCAATTTAATTTAAGTTTATTAAATTATGGATTTGTAAGCTTAAAGTTTAAGTTCATTAATATGAATTAGTACCTTAAGTTTGTTCATGGATTAGGCTTAACCTAAAGTACTAGTTAATTTTTTTGATCATATTTAATTGACCTAAGTTTTAGATTCATTCTTAAATTCATTAGAGATGAGTGTTTTCATTAAATTTCATTGATTCTAAGTTTAAGGTTTAAGTTAATTAATAATTTTGTTAACCTAAGGTTTTACTTCATTAACATAAGATTGAGTTTGATCACTTCAATTGACTTAGGATATTTAGAAAAGTTCCTTAATAGTTTTTTGATGTTTGATTGAAATTGGTTTGAATTACCACTTAATTTAATAGATTAATTAATTTCCTTAACCTAATATTTGATAAACATTGACTTAAGGATTTAGAAAATTAATAACTTCTAATCCATAGATCAATTGGGATTGAAACTTTTTTGACAAGTGGTGTTACATACCAATTTCAAATGTTCAAAGTTTCATCTTGATTAGATTTACAATTAGGGAGTAATTAAGGTTTTAATTATTTCATTAAAACTTAAATTAGGCCTAATTGAATGAGTTTTAGTTAAGGGTTTTATTTTTTATAAATTCCTCACTAAAATATCTTTCCAATGAGGGTTTATTCATAATTATTGGTTAACTGGTTGATTTACTATGATTTAATTAAATTGGGTTATTTAATTGAATTATTTAATTCATTTAATTTAGGTCAATTTAAGGATTTTTAGGTTTAATTGAGTTTAAGTGATGTTTTAATGTTCACTGAAGTTCATTAGGGTGATTTAAGGTTGTTAGATTAAAATTCTAATTGTTTCATTAAGATTAATTAATTTGATTAATTTAAAGGTTAAGCATATGAATTTTCAATTTCCTTTGAATTTAGAGAATTAAATCCCAAAATTCATCTAAGGTGTGTTTTATGCTTAATTTCAATTCCCAAAGTTTCAAATTAATTGGATTATTATTTAGAGTAATTTGAGTTTAATGTTTTTTAATTAACCCAAATTAGGGAAAATACCCAATAAAAATTGGATTTTATTTCCTATGGATTCCTCTCATCAAGATGAATCCATAGAGCTTTCATTTGTATTTTTTTTATTTATATTTATTTTTCTATAAATTTTATAAGTTTATGTTAATTTTTTAAGGATTTTAACCTATTAAATAATGGTATTTAACGGTTTTAAGTGAAGGGGCCCTCACGGCATCCGCATGCTGCATGGCATGTCTCGCCATGTGGCATGCACTGGTTGGTCCATGTAGAACCCACGTTGTGCCACATCAACCCACACTATTATGTGGGATGATCCTGGATCGGATCGAATGGTCTGATCGATCCCACAGTTCCTTAAAGGAAAAAAATCATTCGGTCCACCTAGATCTGGACCGTCCAATCCAAATACACAGATCGGATGGCGGAGGGCTCATCTCCTTCATTTCCTGTGGGAGTCGAGAGCCTTTCATAGTGTTTTGCTAATTGTGAATGATCTAGAGCATGAAATCAAGTGATTTCAATTACTACACCATCGTTGAAGGATATCCTATGATCATATACAATTTGATCTTATTGAAGATCATGTTTTGTTTGAAAATGATCACAACCAAATTATTTCAAGAAAAACTCAAGCTTGTTAATGGCATACCTCAATTCATTGGACAATTGGCTTTGGAATTGATCCTAGAGCTTCAGAACCTCGAATCGAACTTGCTTGCCAAAGGAATTGGGTTAATTTCTTACAGATTATTCCCTAGACCAACCCTTAGCTTAATAAATTTTGGCTTTAGTGGTTTGCAATGGTTAAGAACACTTGAGAAGGGGAAGAGCTTTCATTTGGCTTAAGTTTGGATGTATGAAGGTGAAGGGAACTTCAATTCTCCTTGGGGAAGAGTGTATCTATGTTTTTGCTATGTGGTCGAGAGCTTTAAAGCTCTTTTTTTGGCTAATCCTTGGTTGGCTAGGGGACATGAAGAGAGCTTGGAAGCTTGCTAGGATTCCCCTCTTTTCCTTACAAGTGTCTAGGCTTAAGAGGTTGGGGAGATAAGGAACGAAAAAATGGATTTTACCTTCCCTTGGTGAATTTTTTTAATTCATTTTGGGTTTTGTAATTTAGTTCCTTAAGTGGATTTATTAGGGAGGTTAATTAGCACTTAATTCCCTCATTAGAAGGTTTAAGAGGATTAGTCTCTCCATCCCATATGCATTGGTTCAAAGTGATTTGAATTTTCCTTGAGTTTGAGTTCAATGTAGCCTATTTAGGTTATTTTGATTTAAGGAATTTAACTTACCTAATCTAGGCCTCAATGGACTCAAATTTCTTTGTCATTATTATCAAATATGTTTATTTGATCATTTGAAATATTTTTGATGATTTAATTTGGTCAAATTTTAGTTGGTTGACTTTTTGACCAATTGGGTCCACTTAAGTCTATCCTAGGTTGACTAGAGTTGGCTTTAGGTTTGACTTTGAACTTCCATTTTATTTTCATTGATTTACTTGATTTAATTTATGCTGGATATTTGACTTAGTTTTGCATCAAACCAAGTAGATTGGATTTAGCTCATAATGCATTTCCTAAGTTACTAAGCATAGTGACTTGGATATTGAATTAGGAAATCTCTATTTGAACTTGAGATCTTCTCATTGCTAAAATGACCTCTTCTAAAAATGAGGTCAATAGTATATTTAAAAGAAAATTCTCCATTACTAGAAATTTTGAAAACAATTTGATCTAAAAAATTAATGATGTTATTACTAATGAAATCAAGAATCAAATCATTTAAAAGAGAGAAATTCCATTCACCATTATAAATAAAATGACTAACTTTCAAAGAAGAAGTAGAGTGAGTATTAAGTGGAGAATTAATGGAAAAATCCTCCATCCAGTTATCTCACCTAAAGAAAGAAGATCCATTATTAATACCCCAAAAAATGAGACATTATGCTTTCCATTTAATATCACAGAGCCATTTCCAAACAATAGAGTCACCATGTTTATAATTGCAAATTAAAGGATGCTTACCTTTGCAATATTTAAATTTCATGAATTTAGCCCAAAGACTTTCATTTTCAAAATTCCACCAAAGTTTATATGAAAAAACATTGGCGAATCCTTAAAGATGCACTTAATACCACCTTCATAAATAGTACCACATATTAGACCAATAAGTCCAATGAAGCCTTTTTTACCAATTCCTAGAGCCAAAAAAACTTATTGAAAAGTCTTTCAATCTTGATAAGAACGTGGGAAGTAGGAACAATATTAAGCAATAAGTAAAAGGAAGAGAACAAAGAATACTTTTAATAACAATTAATCTACCACCAAAAGATAAAAAATGAAATTCAATGGTAGAAATTTTATTTTGAATATTATGAATTACCTCATCAAAGAGATGGGATCTCTTATGGCCACAATATAAAGGGGAGCCTAAATATTTAATAGGAAGATTTTGATGAGAAAAACTAGTGATGTCCTTTATTTTATTAATTCTATAAATAGAAATAGAAGTAGAAGTGATTAAACAACTTTTATGAGTACTAATCAAAAGGCCACTTTCATTTTCAAATTTATTTAAGAAATCCTTAAGCTTTTTAACATAATGTAACGAGCAATTACAAAAATTATGAAATCATTAGCAAAGCTTAAGTGAGAGATAGCCAAACCACCAAGATTCTGAAATACATACTAGAATTCTTCTAAAAAGATTAAGCCGACAAATATTCAACCACAATAATAAAAGCGAGAGAAAGAGGGTCACCTTGTCTTATACCTTCAGAGGAATTAAATAAACCAAAGTTTTCACCATTGACAACTAATAAAACCAAACATTTCTAATTATACTGTTAACCAAAGAAAGAAAATGATTAGAAAAACCAAATAATCTAAGAATGATATTAAGAAAATCCCAAGAAATGTTATCATAAAATTCAATGATGTCAAGCTTAAAAAAGTAAGTTTCCACCTATAGTTTTAACATTCAAATCATGAATCAATTCTTGAGCAAGCAAGATGTTATCCAAATTACTAAGCCTATTAATCAAAATTTTAGAAATCAATTTATTGAAAAAAGTACAAAGATTAATAGGTCTAAAGTCATTCCAAAAGTCAGGATTATCTTTCTTTGGAATAAGAATAATAGAAGTTCTAGTAAAATATTTACGAATAGAATTCCCTTAAAAAAATCCTTAATAACTTTAGCAAGATCAATTTTAATAATAAACCAAGCTTTTTGAAAGAATAAAGTAGTGTAACCATCCGACCTTTCAATAGAATGAACATTCATACCATTAAAAATATTATAAATTTCCTGATCAGAAGAATGAGCAACCAAGCATTCATTATCCTTAGTACACATAATAGAAGGGATGACAAAGGGATTGGATAAATGCTCAAGTTGACAATTTTTATTTAAAAGATCTTTAAAATAATTAAGAGTAGAAGAAAATATATCCTCTTTTTCGGTAAGCTAAGAACCATCAAAGTTCTTAATTTTATGAATGTAACCAAGAACTCTCCTTTTCATTACCAAAGCATGAAAATATTTAGTGTTTCTCTCCCCCTCAGAAAAATGCTTAGAGGTAGCTTTTTGCCTCCAATAAGTCTCCTCCAAATCCTGAAACTTAATGAGATTATCTTCAATAAGATTAGAACATAAAGAATAATC
Organism: Cymbidium sinense; assembly: GCA_021442155.1. Lineage (NCBI taxonomy): Eukaryota > Viridiplantae > Streptophyta > Magnoliopsida > Asparagales > Orchidaceae > Cymbidium > Cymbidium sinense. The sequence continues at coordinate 205,151,056 of CM038214.1, forward strand.
AGTAATAACAAGTTCTTCCAAATCTTTCACCTTTTGTTCCATATTCTTGATATTATCAAAAAGATTTTTAATGCAGTTTCTATTCCACCAAGTGATATTATGCTTAAGCCTTTTAAGCTTAAGACAAAATCTCATCATACCAAATGCAGAATCATCAGGAGAAAGAGGAGCACACTAATTATAAGCAATAACATCAAGAAAACTTTTATCTTGTAACCACATATTTTGAAAACAAAAATTTTTAATGACATTAATGTTATGAGCATCATCCTTAATAGAAACAAAAAGAGGAGCATGATCTAAGAGAGTTCTTCTAAGATGCTCCATCAAAGTTAAAGGCTAATAATTTAACAAATAATTATTAAATAATGCATGATCAAACTGTTGCCACAATCTATGATTATTCCAAGTAAATTGGGAACCAATGAAACAAACATCATAAAGATTACAATCCAAAATCATATTTGCAAAATCTTCTATTTAATGTAAATTCGGCAAAGAACCCCCTTTCCTTTCATTCAAAAAAGGGCCATATTGAAATCCCCACTAACAATCCAAGAATTATTAAGAACAGAAGAAAAATTCCATAATTGATCCCAAGGAATTCTCCTACCTAATTTGTTACAAGCAGCATAAACAAAAGAGTCAAAAGCATGATAATAAGCAAATGAAATATCCACATTAATAACTTGATGAAAATCATTAATAACATTAGTACAAAAAGAGATATTCTAAAATAACCAAAAGTTATTATTGCTATTAAAATAAAAATTGCTAAAACCAATCATCTTGGCCGCATGCATTATTTTAGAAAAAAAATAAGAGGTTCAAGAATAACTATGAAACCAACATTATAAATTCTACAAAAATTCCTAATTCTATTTCTAACAGCAAGAGTACCAATGCCCATCACATTCCAAATAAGAAAGTTAAAATATTAATTTTATTAGGCAAAGAAGATGAAGAAAATTGAGTAGATCTAGAAACTTTAGGAAGGATAATTTTTAAACTCTTTTTTCCTTTTCACAAAAATAGTTTGAAAATCGTTCTCATTTTCCATGGATTGACCATCAAAAAAAATTTTGTCATCATTATTAAAAATAGATTTAGGAGAATATCCCATTTGACAATAAGATAAGTCTTCATTCTCCATTAAACAAGAATTATGACTAACCAAAATAACATCTGGAATAATAGTTAAAGAAAGGGCATAAATAGATTTATTAACCAAACAAAAACTTGGCTGCACATTATCAATAAGCTCCATACCATCATTCTTGCCCAAATTCAAAGAAGATGAAACAATATTTTATTTAAAAATTTTTTTTGGAAAAATAAGAGAAACATTTTCTATAAGATTTTCAAAAACTTTATCACAAATCTCCTTAGAATTAGAAACTAAAATAGGAAAATCATCCACTTGCAAATTTTCTGGAATATCAAAAATAATAGCAGCTGAAACTTGATTACTCTCCAAAATAGTTACATAAGCATTTTAATAAGCTTATCACTACCACTTACATTGGGAACAACATTAGAAACATTAGGAACATCATTAGAAATATTAACAATTTCATTCACAGCACCGTTAGCCTTTTCATTTAAAGCAGAATTTCTTTTATCACTTTTTAAATCTCCAATTTTACCACCAACCTTAAGATCTTTAACCACTTTTTTTTGAAGATGTTGATGAGGGAAAAAACATTCTAATACATCATGCCCATGACTTTTGCAATGATTGCAGAAAGTAGGGAAGTTTTCAAACTCAACCTACTAGAAATATCTATATTTCTCTGATCCAATCCACACCTCCTTAGGAAATTTCTTTGTTACATCAATTTCAACAAGGATTCAAGCAATCGATGGCCTAGATTTGGCTGTGGTTGCTTGATCGCAAGGGTATACCAACATAGAACTCATAACATGTAAGAATTGATAATTAACAAAGTGAACCTGAAGATTAGGTAAAGATAACCAAACTAGTGCTATAGGAAATTCCATCTTAAAATCAAAAGATGGAGTCTATTTAAGAATATGCATTTGAAAGTTTTTAGCATAATAAGATCGGTGAGCAAAGATACAACTATAATCAAGGTCATTAGACAATTTAATCAGCACATGTCATCCATCTAGTAAACCAATCAAAAAAAGCACCAAAAATATTCAAATCATGATAGAAAAATCTAATTTCCTCCATACTAGGATGCCGAAAAGAAAATTTTCTAATCAAAGTATATGCATATGGCTCGGCTAGTTTTTTAGTATCCAAGTCAGAGCACATAGTAGCCGGAACACCTTTGAAGGTCGTATGAACTAGGTTTAAAGAAAGATCACAAGAAGTTGAAGAATCCTTACCTGATACGGCATCATTGAAGGATTTAGAGGCAAAAAGTTTAACTATTTCCAAAGATTTGGAAGCCCGAGTCAGAACAATTGGAGCATTTGGTTTTCCCAAAGTATTCATAAAACCCCAAGCCATGGCAAATGGCGCCACTTAAGAATCGAACAAGGATCAGCCTAAGGCAGAAGATCAAAAGCCAAACTAGAAGAAATTTCTAAAAAACTAGCACAAAAACACTGAGAAGAGAATGAAAAAGAAAGGGATTAAAGAATCAGAGCTTGCGGAAGGATCATGGGATGGGTTTAGGTTTTATTTTAGTTTTAGTTTATTATAGGGTTTATTTAGGTTTTTTTAGTTATTGGTTTAGCTTAGTTTTTTAGGTTTAGGATTTAGGTTTTTTTACTAATTTTATTTTAGGGTTTAGGTTTTAGTTATTTATTATTTATTAGATTTTATTTTTTTTAGTTATTAGTTATTATTATTATTATTATTATTATTATTATTGGGCTTAGGTATAGATTTTAGTAGGTTTTTTTTAGTTTTATTTATATTTTTTAAATTTTTAGTTTTATTAATTAGCTTTTTATGTTTTATTTAATTTTTTTAATAATTTTTTTATTATTTTTTTGTTTTTTATTGTTGTTAGTTTTAATAGTTTAATTAGTTGCCATTATTATCTTTATTTTTTAGCTGGGGTCCAATTTTATTTTTTGGGTTTTATATTTTTAGATTTTAGTTTTAGTTTAGTTTGGGGATTTAGTGGGAGGGGTTTAGTTTATTTTTAGTTTAGTAGGGTAGGGTTGAAGTTAAGTAGTTTAACGTTTAGTGGGGTCATTTGGTTTTAGGGTTTTTAGTTTTTAAGATTAGTGTTTAGAGATTTTAGGCAGGGTTTAGTTAGGTAACTGGTAGGTTTAAGTTTATTTAGTTTATATTATATTTTATTTAGCATATTTTTATTTTTATTTAGTTTTATTTATTTATTTTTGTTTAGGTTTTTTATTTTAGTTTATTTTTTAGGTTTATGTTTAGGTTTTATGCTATTTTTTTTAGCTTAGTTTATTTATATTTTATTTTTTAAGTTTAGGTTTACTTATTATTAAGTTTAGGGTTTAGGTTTTATTTAGGTTTAGGTTTATTTTATCTTTGGGTTAGATTTTAGGTTTTATTTTAGGTTTATTTTTAGTTTTTTTTATTTAGTTTAGTTTTATTTTGACACATAACAGGAGACAATCAAGGATTCATAGACACCAGGATTAAGGCTTATTATTATTATTGTTGTTGTTGTCATATTGTGTATTTTATTTTTAGCTTATTTGTTTTATTATATTTAGTTTTATTTTAGTAGTTTATTTTAGGTTTAGGTTTAGGTTTTATTTATTTAGTTTATTTTATTTAGTTTAGTTTTTTTTTTAGTTTTTAGTTTTTTTAGGTTTTGGTTTTATTTATTTTTTTATTTTATTTTATTTTAGGTTTATTTTATTTTTATTTTATGTTTAGGTTTTATTTTATTTAAGTTTATTTTATTTTATTTAGTTTAGTTTAAGTTTTTATTTATTTTGTTTAGTTTAGTTTTTATTTTTATTATTTTATTTTATTTTTAGGCTTAAGTTTTGGTTTTTGTTTAGGTTTTTATTTTATTTTATTTTTGTTATTTTATTTAGGTTTAGTTTTTATTTATTTATTTTATTTTTAGGTTTTATTTAGGTTTTTAGCTAGTTTTAAGTTTTGGTTTATGGTTTATGGTTTGTGGCTCAGTTTATGTTTTTATGTTTAGGTCTCTGGATTAGGGTTTTGGGTTTTATTATTTTAAAAAAATTTAAAATTTTTTTTAATTAAGTGGTAGGTTTATGTTTATTTAGTTTATTTATTATTTATTTTAGTTTTCTTTACTTTTATTTTTATTTAAGTTCATTTTTATTTTTATTTAGTTTAGTTTATTTATTTTAGGTTTATTTATTTTATTTTAGGTTTTTCTTTTATTTTTTTAGGTTTTAGTTTATTTTTTTAGTTTATTTTTATTTTATTTTATTTATTAGGTTTAGGTTTTATTTTTTATTTTAAGGATTAAGTTTAGGCTTTTATTTTATTATTTTAGGTTTAAGATTTAAGTTTATATTTTAGTTTTATTTTTAAGTTTAAGTTTAGGTTTATTTTATTTTATCTTGATTTAAGTTTAGGTTTTATTTTTTTTTAGTTTAGTTTATTTTAATTTAGGTTTAGATTTATTTAATTTTTATTTTAGCTTTAGGTTTTAATTTTTTTTTATTTTTAGGTTTATTTTTTAGGTTTAGGTTATTATTTAGTTTTTATTTAATTTAATTTAGGTTTAGTTTTATTATTTATTTCTTTTTAGTTTAGTTTAGGTTTTATATTTATTTTATTTTTTAGTTTTTATTTTATTTTATTTTCTTTTAGGTTTAGTTTTAGGTTTAGGTTTTAGTGTTTTATTTTATTTTGGTTGGTATTTATTTATTTTATTTTTTTTATTTAGTTTAGGTTTAGGTTTTTAGCTTCTTAAGTTTTAGGGTTTAAGGATAGTTGACAGTTTAGAGTTTAGGTTTAGGTTTGGGGTTTAGGGTTAAGGGTTAGGGTTTATGTTTTAGGGTTTATGGCTTCGGGTTTAGGGTTTTAGGGTTTAAGATCTAGGGTTTAGGGTTTAGGGTTTAGGGTTTTTAGGATTTAGGGTTTAGGGTTTAGGGTTTAGTTTTTAAGTTTAGGGTTTAGCTTTTAGTTTAATGTTTATGGTTTTTAGTTTTTTTCTTAACAGAGAACAAATTCAGATTCAATATTTCTTCTTTTTGATTTCATCAGCCAAGTAACACACCAAGTTTTCTAAGATACAAGTGACATAGATAAAAAATGAGCATGCATTATGAAAATCAAAAACCCTAGATAACTAGAACTATCTCTCCTATAAAGACAGTTCCATAAGCAGCAGATCGGATCGACTGCTCTTCAATTTTTTTAGTTCCCATCAACCACCTGTGCCTTAGTAGCGATCCACCATCATATCCCCGATCTCTCCCTCCGCCACCACTATGGCTGTAACCTCCATTGCTCTTCCTGCCTCCATAACCACCACTGCTCTGACAACAACCTCCATATCCACCAACACCTTTGGATCCCCCTCCACCAATGTGATAACCGACACCTCCACCTTCGCCTCCACCGCTTGATCTAGACTGAGCCTAGTTGATAGTGATGTACCTACGATCAAGGTTCTGCCCATTCTTATGGTTTAAGCTTATTATATTTTAAGCTTTAGGTTTATTTTTTAATTTATTTAGTTACTTTAGGTTTAGGTTTAGGGTTTGGAGTTTAGGGTTTATAGTTGGGTTGGGGTTTGGGGTTTAGGTTTGGGTTTAGTGGGTTTAGTTTTATTAGGTTTGTGGGATTAAAGTTTTTTAGGATTTGTAGGTTTAGGGTTTAAGGTTTAGGATTTAGGGTTTATGGTTTTTTTTAAATTATGTGAACTGATTAGTTTAGGATTATTTAGTTTATCTTTTATTTATTTTAGTTTATTTTATTTTTTATTTTTAGATGGGTTTATTTTTTATTTTTATTATGTTTACTATATTTATTTTAGGTTTATTTATTAGTTTAGGTTTTTATTTTATTTATTTTAAGTTTAGGTTTAGGTTTTATTTTATTTTAGGTTTAGGTTTGTGGTATTTAGTTTATTTTATATTAGGTTTAGGTTTTTCTTAGGGTTTAGGTTTTATTTTGGTTTATTTTTTAAGTTTATTTTAGACTTATTTTAGTTTAGGTTTTATTTAGTTTTATTTTATCTTTAGGTTTATTTTATTTTTTTTAATATGTTTAGTTTTCTATTAAGTCTTTTATTCTTAGGTTTATTTTATTTTATTTTAGCTTAGGTTTTACATAATTTTATTTTAGTTTATTTTATTTTTATTTTATTTTATTTTAGGTTTAAGTTTAGGTTTTAATTTAGGCTTTAGTTTAACCATTTATTTTATAGGTTTTATTTAATTATTTAGGTTTGTTTTTCTCAGGGTTTAGTTTAGGGTCAAGATCTTAGGTTTAGGGTTTAGGGTTTTAGGGCTCAGGTTTGCTCAGGGTTTAGGTAGGGTTTAAGGTAGGGTTTAATGAGCTTTATGGTTTGGGTTGGGATCAGGATTTGGTTTGGGTTTGGGTTTGGGGAGGTTAAAGGCTAGTTTAAGGGGTGGTTTGGGTGGGTTTTAAGGTTTAGGGTTTTATTTAGGTTTAGACTTTAGTTTTAAGGTTTAGGGTTTAGAGTCAGGTTAGTTTAGGTTTTTTTTATTTTCTTTAAATTAAATAAATTAGGTTTATTTTAGTTTATTTTTTTATTTTTACTTAGGTTTATTTTTATTTATATTTGGTTCAGTTTATTTTTTTTGGGTTTATTTATTTTAGTTTAATTTTTTAGGTTTAGGTTTAGGTTTAGGCTTTATTTTTTATGTTTAGGTTTAGGTTTAAATTTTTATTATATTTTTTTAGGTTTTTATTTTAGGTTTTTTTAGGTATTATTTTTTAGTCTAAGTTTAACTTCATTTTTTAGCTTATTTTATTTTATTTAGTTTAGGTTTAGGTTTAGGTCTAGGTTTAGTTTATTTTAGGTTTAGGTTTTATTTATTTTAGTTTAGGTTTAGGTTATTTTATTTTTATTTTAGGTTTAGTTTTTTTTTAGTTTCGAGTTTAGGTTTTATTATTTATTTATTTATAGGTTTACTTTTTAGGTTTATCTTTTTATTCAATTTTAATTTTATTTTATTTTAGGTTTATTCTATCTTTAGTTTAGGTTTTGCTTTTATTTTATTTAGCCTTTTTAATTTTTAGTTTAGTTTAGGTTTTTATTTATTTTATTTTAATTTATCTTTTAATTTTTATTTTATTTTTTAAGTTTAGGTTTAGGCTTAGGTTTTAGTTTAGTTTTATGTCTTTTTTTATTTTATTTTTAGGTTTTATTTAGTTTAGTTTTTGGTTTCTAGGTTTTTAGGGTTTAGGGTTTAGGGTTTAGCATTTTAGGTTTAAGGTTTAGGGTTTAGGGTTTAGGTTTTGGGGTTTAGGGTTTAAAGTTTAGGGTTTTAAGGTTTAGGGTTTAGGATTTAGGATTTATGGTTTACTGTTTCAGGGTTGTAGGTTTAGTATTTAGGGTTGTAGTTTTACGGTTTAGGGTTTAGAAATTTTTTTATTTTTTATTTTAATTTATCATCTTTTAGATTTTTTAAATTATGTAAATTCATTGGTTTTGGTTTATTTAGTTTATTTTTTTAATTACTTTAGTTTATTTTAATTTTTATTTAGGTTTATTTTTATTTTTATTTAATTTAGCTTATTTATTTTAGATTTATTAATTTTTGTTTTTTTAAGGTTTAGGTTTAGGGTTAAGGTTTTTTTATTTTTCTTTAAATTAAATAAATTGGTAGGTTTAGGTTTATTTAATTTAATTCTTTTATATTTTTACTTAGGTTAATTTTTATTTATATTTAGTTTAGTCTATTTATTTTGGGTTTATTTATTTTAGTTTAATTTTTAGGTTTATGTTGTTTAGCTTTTTAGGGTTTATGGTTTAGGGTTTAGATTTTTATTTTAGGTTTATTTTTAGGTTTTATTTTTAGTTTACATTTAGGTTTATTTTTAGTTTATTTTATTTTATTTAGTTTAGGGTTTATGTTTAGTTTATTTTAGGTTTAACTGTAGGTTTTATTTATTTAGTTTAATTTATCTTAGTATAACTTTAAGATTATTTTATTTTATTTATTTTATTTTTATTTTAAGTTAAGTTTTTATTTTTAATTTAGGGATTGGGTTTTATTTTTTTTTATTTTTAAGTTTATTTTTTAGGTTTAGGATTTTATTTAGTTTTTATTTTAGTTTTTTTTATTTTACATTTAGTTTATATTATGTTTAGGTTTTCTATTCTTAGCTTTATTTTACATTTTAATTTAGTTTAGGTTTTTATTTATTTATTTTATTTTATTAGTTTTAGTTATTTTATTTTTAGGTATAGGTTTCATTTTTAGTTTGGGTGTTGATTTTATTTTATTTTATTTTATTTAGGTTTAGGTTTTTTTATTTATTTCATTTTTAAGTTTTATTTACTTTATGTTTAGGCTTTTAAGTATTTAGGGTTTAGGGTTTAAGGCTTAGGATTTAGGGTTTATGGTTCTAAGGGATTAGGGTTGTAGGTTTTGGGATGTACATTTAGGGTTTAGGGTTTAGGGTTAGTTTTATGGTTTTGGGTTTAAGATTTAGAGTTTATGGTTTAGGGTTTAGGGTTTAGTATTTTTTTTTAAATTAAGTAAACTGGTAGGTTTAAGTTTATTTAGTTTATTTAGTTTATTTTATATGTATTTTAGTTTATTTTATTTTTTATTTTTATTTATGTTTATCTTTTATTTAGTTAGTAGTTTATTTTTTATTTATTTTTTAGATTAGGATTTTTATTTTAGTTTATTTTTTTTTTAGATTAGGTTTATGTTTATTTTCTAGATAATTTAGTTTTTTTTTGTATGTTTAAGTTTATTTTTCTTAGTTTAGGTTTAGGTTTTATTTTATTTTTAGGTTTAGGTTTTAGGTTTTTTATTTTAGGTTAATTTTAGGTTTAGTTTTTTAGTTTAGGTTTATTTTTTATTTATTTTATTTTATTTAGTTTAGGGTTTAGGTTTAAGTTTATTTTAGGTTTAGGTTTTTCTTTTTAGTTTAGGGTTTAGGTTTTATTTTTTATTTATTTTTGGGTTTTATTTTTTAGGTTTAGGTATTTATTTAGTTTTTATTTTATGTTATTTTATTTTAAGTTTATTTTTTTTATTTTATTTAGGTTTTTGATTTTTAGGTTTATTTTAATTTTTAGTTTAGTTTACATTTTTATTTATTTTATTTTAGTTTAGTTTTTACTTTTTTATGTTATTTTGGTTTAGGTTCTCTTATTTATTTTATTTTTACATTTTATTTAGTGTAGGTTTAGGTTTTTAGCTTTTTAGGGTTTAGGGTTTAGGGTTTAGCATTAACTACTAGGGTTACTGAGGTTTAGGGTTTGTGTTAGTGGTTTAGGGTTTAGGGTTTAGGGTTTAGAGTTTAGGGTTTGTGTTTTAGTTTTGTGTTTAGGGTTTAGGGTTTAGTGTAGGTTTGTGGTTTAGGTGTAGAGTTGCTTTAGGTTTTAGGTTTAGGTTTGTTGTCTGTGGTTTTAATTTAGGGTTTTTGGTTTTTTTTTATAGGGAACCAATTTAGATTCAACATTTCATCTTTTCGATTCCATCAACCAAGAACACACCATGTTTTTTAAGACTCAAGTGATGACATAGATCAAAAATGAGCATGCATAGAGCAAATCAAAAACCCTAGATAACTAGAACTGTCCCTACTATGAAGACATAGTTTCATAAGCAGTAGATTGGATCAGCTAATCATCCGTTTCTCCAGTTTCCATCAGAACCACCACGACCTCTCGAGTAGTGGGTTCCGCCATCATATCCCCGATATCTCCCTCCCGCCACTACAACGACTGTAACCTAAATCACTCCTCTTGCCTCCATAAGCACCACTGCTTCGACCACTACCTCCATATCCATCATCACCTCCAGATCCCCCACCACCACCTGATAATCGCCACCTCCGCTTCCACCGCCAAATCTAGAACTTGTTAACTGATGTTCCGCCACAAGATTCTACCCATTCTGGTTTGGGTTTAGTTTAGGTTTTAAGGTTTTGGTTTATTTTTTAAATTAGTTACTTTAGGTTTAAGGTATGGGGTCTAGGGTTTACGATTTAAGGTTTTAGGGTTTATGCTTTTAAGGTTTAAGGTTTAGGGTTAGGGTTTAGGATTTTTTAGGGTTTAGGGTTTAGGGGTTATGGTCGTAGGTTTATGGTTTAGGGTTTAAGGTTTAGGGTTTAGGATTTAGAGTTTATGGGTTTTTTTTAATTAAGTAAACAGGTAGGTTTAAGTTTATTTAGTTTATTTTTTGTTTATTTTAGTTTAGTTTATTTTTTAATTTTATTTAGGTTTATTTTTTTTTAGTTTAGTTTATTTATTTATGGGTATTTTATTTTTTATTTTTTTAGATTTAGGTTTAGGTTTAGGTTTAAGTTTATTTTTGGATGAGTTTTATTTCTATTATATTTTTTTGGTTTAGGTTTTATTTTTAATTTTAATTTTAGGTTTTTTATTTATTTTTTTTTTAGGATTAGTTCCGTGTTTTATTTTAGGTTTATTTTTAGGTTTTAATTTTTAGTTTATTTTTAGTTTATTTTATTTTATTTACTTTAGGTTTAGGTTTATGTTTAATTTATTTTAGTTTAGTTTATTTTAGTTTAGGCTTAGGTTTATTTTATTTTGTTTGTTTTATTTTTATTTTAGATTTATTTTTTTAGTTTAAGGTTTAGGTTTTATTTTTTATTTATTTTAAACTTTTTTTATGTTTATTTTTTAGGTTTATATTTTTATTTAGTTTTTATTTTATTTTATTTTAGGTTTATTTTATTTTTATTTTATGGATAATTTTTATTTGGTTTAGGTTTTTTATTGTTAAGTTTATTTTATTATTTAGTTTGGTATTTGGTTTGTTTATTTTATTTTAGTTCATTTATTTTATTTTATCTTTTTAGGTTTAGATTTTAGTTTAGTTTCCTTTAACTTTATTTTAACATTTTTTAGGCTCAGGTTTATTTATTTATTTTATTTTATGTTTAATTTAGATTAGGTTTAGGTTTTAGGTTCTCCTGTGGTTTTAGGGGTGGGTATAGGGTTTGAGTTTTAGGGTTTAAGATTTTGGGATTAGGGTTTAGGTTAGGGTTTAGTGTTTGGGTTTAGGGTTTAGTGTTTAGTGTTTAGGTTTTAGCCTGGTTTTAGGTTTTTAAGGTTTAGGATTAGTGGTTATTAGGTTTTGGTTTAGTTTTTGTGGTTTACTGCTTAGTTTAGGTTTAGGGTTTAGGGTTTATGTTTTAGTGTTTAGGGTTTAGGGTTTAGAGTTTAGGGTTTAGAGTATAAGGTTTAGTGTTTAGGGTTTAGGGTTTAGCGTTATTTTAGGGTTTAGGCCCCACAGCAATTAATACAATTATAATTATTCTTTCGTATTCCAGGTTGAATAAGGGCAGAGTTTGGGTACTCTAAACCCTAAATCTTATACTCTAACACTAACCCTAAACCCTAAACCCTAAAACCCTAAACTTTAAACCCTAAACTAACCCTAAACCTTAAAAACCCTAAACCCTAAAGCCTAAACCTTAACCTTAAATCCTAAAACCTAAACTACCCCTAAACCCTAAGCTAACCCTAAATCCTAAACCTTAAACCCTAAAAACCCTAAACCCTAAAACCTAAACACTAAACCTTAAACCCTAAACACTAAACCCTAACCCTAAACCCTAAACACTAAACCCTAACCCTAAACCCTAAACCCTAAAACCCTAAATCCTAAACCCTAAACCCTAAACCCGAAAAACCTAAAAACCTAAACTAAATAAAACCTAAAAATAAAATAAAATAATAAAATAAAATAAAAACCTAATCTAAAACATAAAACTAAACCCAAAAAGAAAATAAAATAAACTAATAAAAATAAACTAAAATAAAATATATAGAAACCTAAACTAAACTAAAAAAAAGAAAATAAACATAAAATTAAAAAACCTAAAAAATAAACAAAATAAACTAAATAAATCAAAAGTAGAAATGCTGAAACTTAAACTAAAACTTAAACCCTAAACCCTAAACCCTAAAAACCTTAAACCCTAAACCCTAAATCCTAAACCCTAAACCCTAAACCATAAACCCTAAACCCTAAAATCATAAACCTTAAATCCTAAACCCTAAACCCTAAACCCTAAACTCTAAACCCTAAACCCTAAACCCAAAAAAAAACATAAAACCTAAATCCTAAACCCCAAACCCTGAACCATGAACTAACCCTAAACCCTAAGCTAACCCTAAACCCTAACCGTGAAAAGCTAAAATCCTAAACATAAACAAAATAAAGCCTAAAAATAAAATTTATAAAAAATCTAAACTAAAATAAAATTAAAACAAAACTAAAACCTAAAACCAAAACCAAAACCTAAACCTAAAAGGAAAAAAAATAAAAATAAAAACTAAACTAAAATAAAATAAATAAAAACCCAAACTAAACAAAAGAAATTAAAAACCTAAATAAAATAAAAAATAAAGCTTAAATAGAAATAAAACAAACCTAAAATAAAATAAAATAAAAACTAAATAAAAACCTAAACCTTAAAAAACCTAAAAATAAATAAAAAATAAAACCTAAACCTTAAACTAAAAAAAAAAACTAATCCTAAAATAAAAAATAAACCTAAACTTAAACAAAAATAAATAAAACCTAAACCTAAACCTAAAATAAACTAAACCTAAACCTAAACCAGAAATAAATAAAATATAATAAATTAAAAACAAACCTAAACCTAAACTAAAAAATAAAACCTAAGAACAAACTTGAAATAAAAACCTAAACCTAAGAAAATAAAATAAAAACCTAAACCTAAACCTAAAAATAAAAAAAAACTAAACCTAAAAAATAAAATAAAAACCTAAACCTAAACCTAAAAATAAAAAATAAAACCTAATCCTAAAAAAGAAAATAAAAATAAAACTCAACTAAAAAATAAACATAAACCTAAACCTAAAACTAAAAAATAAACTAAAATAAATAAACCTAAAATAGATAAACTAAACTAAATAAAAATAAAAAAATATAAATAAAACAATAAAATAAACTAAAATAAATAAAAAATAATCTAAAAAAAAAGAAGAAATGTTGAATATGAATTTGTTCTCCATTTAAAAGAAAAAACCCAAAAACCCAAAACCTTAAACTAAAACCTAAAACTTAAATCGAAAACCTAAACCTTAAAACCTAAACCCTAAACACTAAACCCTAAGCCATAAACCCTAAACCCTAAACCCTAAAACCCTAAACCCTAAACCCTAAACCCTAAAACTTAAACCCTAAACCCTTAACCCAAAAAAAAGCCTAAACCCTAAACACTAAACTCTAAACCCCAAACCCATACCCTAAATTAACTGTAAACCCTAAACCCTAAAAAGCTATAAACTGAAATCTAAACTAAATAAAACCTAAAATTAAAGAAAATTAAAAATCTAAAACAAAATAAAATAGTAAAATAAAATAAAATAAAATAAAAAACATAAACTAAAACCTAAACCTAAACCTAAACCTAAAAATAAACCTAAAAATAAATTAAAATAACAAAAAAAACCTAATCTAAAATAAAATAAACAAAAACCTAAACTAAACTAAAAAATTAAAAAACTTAAATAAAATCAAAACTAAACCTAAGATAATAAAAAAAACTAAAATAAAATAAAATAAAAACTAAGTAAGAGCCTAAACTTAATCAATAAAACTAAAAATAAAACCTAAACCCTAAACTAAAACAAAAACCTAATCCTAAAATAAAAATAAAATAAACCTAAACCTAAACTAAAATAAACAAAACCTATACCTAAACCTAAAATAAACTAAACCTAAACCTAAACCGAAACTAAATAAAATAAAATAAACTAAAAATAAACCTAAACCTAAATTACAAAATAAAACTTAAAATAAAACCTAAAACCTAAATCTAAAATAATAAAATAAAATCCTAAACTAAACATAAAAATAAAAAATAAAACTGAAACCTTAAAAAAAAAACATAACTAAAAATAAACCAAAACCTAATTCTAAACCTAAACATAAAAAATAAACTAAAATAAAACACCTAAACTAAAATAAATAAAACTAAAATAAATAAACTAAACTAAATATAAATAAAAATAAACCTAAATCAAAATAAAAAAAATAAAATAAACTAAAATAAATAAAAAATAAACCTAAACCAATGAGTTTACTTAATTTAAAGAAAAATCTAACCCTAAACCCTAAACCCTAAATCCTAAACCCTTAAACCATAAAGCCTAAACCCTAAACCTTGATCCCTAAACCCTAAACACAAAACTCTACAACCCTAAATCATAAACCTTAAACCTCAAACCCTAAACCCTAAAGCCTAAACCCTAAACCCTAAACTTCAAACCCTAAACCATAAACCCCAAAAACCTAAAAACCTAAACCTAAACTAAATAAAACCTAAAAATTTTAAAAAATAATAATAACCTAAAGCTAAATTAATTAAAAATAAAGAAAATTAATAAAAACCTAAACTAAAACCTAACGCTAAACATAAACCTAAACTAAAACTTAAACATTAAAATAAAATAAAATAAAAAATAAAAACTAAAATAAAATAAAGAAAAACCTAAACTTAACTAAAAATATAAAATATACCTAAAAATAAAAAACCTAAATAAAAAAAACAAAACATAAAATAAAAATAAAATAAACCTAAAATAAAATAAAATAAAAATTAAATAAAAACCTAAACCTAAAAATAAAACCTAAAAATAAATAAAAAATAAAATAAAAACCCTAACCTAAAAAACTAACTAAACCTAAAATAAACAAAATAAAATAAACCTAAACCTAAACTAAAATAAGGAAAACCTAAACCTAAACCTAAAATAAACTAAACCTAAACTCTAAATTAAATATAATAAAATAAACAAAAAATAAACCTAAACCTACACTAAAATATAAAACCTAAAATAAAAACTATAAACCTAAACCTAAAAAAGTAAAACAAAACCTAAACCTAAACCTAAATTTAAAAATTAAAAATAAAGCCTAATCTTAAAAATAATAATTAAACCTAACTAAAAAAATAAATATAAACATAAACCTAAACCTAAAAAATGTACTAAAATAAATAAACCTAAAATGAATAAACTAAACTAAATAAAAATAAAAGATAAAACAAAATAAAAATAAATAATAAAATAAACTAAAATAAATAAAAAAAATAAACTAAATAAACCTAAACCTATAACTTTACTTAATTTTAAAAAAACCCTCAACTTTAAACACTAAACCCTAAACCTTAAATCCTAAACCTTAAACCCTAAACCTTATAACTAACCCTAAACCCTTAACCTACAACCTTAAATTCTAAACCCTAAACCCTAAACCCTAAAAAACCCTAAACCCTAAGCTATCCCTAAACCTACAACCCTAAACCTTAAAAACTAAAAATATTTAGCCCTAAACCCTAAAACCCTAAACCTCAAAACCCTAAACCCTAAACCCTAAAGCCTAAACCCTAAACCCTGAAAACCTAAACCTAAACTAAATAAAGCCTAAAAAAAAATTAAAAAAAAACCTAAACCTAAATAAAATATAAAAATAAAATAAACTAAAAACCTAAACTATAACCTAAACCTAAACCGAAAAATAAAATCAAATAAACTAAAATAAATGAATTAAAATAAAATAAATAAAAACCTAAACTAAACTACTTAATAAAATAAACCTAAACCCTAAACCCTGAAACCCTAAACCCTAAACCCTAAACCCTAAACCTAAACCCAAACCCTAAACCCTAAAAGCCCAATCCTAAACACTAAACTCCAAACCCCAAACCCTATACCCTAAACTAACCCTAAACCCTAAACCCTAAAAAGCTATAAACTGAAATCTAAACTAAATAAAACCTAAAATAAAAAAAAATCTAAACCAAAATAAAATAAAATAAAAAAATAAAATAAAAAAATAAAATAAAAAATAAAAACTAATCTAAAATTAATTAAACAAAAACCTTAACTAAACTAAAAAAATAAAAAAATTAAATAAAATCAAAACTAAGTAAGAACCTAAACTTAAATAATAAACCTAAAAATAAAACCTAAACCCTGAATTAAATCAAAAACCTAAAACTAAAATAAAAATAAAATAAAAATAAACCTAAACTAAAATAAATATAACCTACACCTAAACTTAAAATAAACTAAACCAAAACCTTAACCTAAACTAAATAAAAAAAAAAAACTAAAAAGAGACCTAAACCTAAACTAATAAATAAAATCTAAAATAAAAACATAAAACCTAAACCTAAAAAAAATACCTAAACTAAACATAAAAATAAAAACTAAATTTCAAACCTTAAAAATAAAATCAAAATAAAACTTAACTAAAAAACAAACTAAAACCTAATCCTAAACCTAAACATAAAAAATAAACTAAAATAAAAAAACTAAACTAAAATAAATAAACCTAAAATTAATAAACTAAACTAAACATAAATAAAAATAAAAATAAATCAAAATAAAAAATAAAATAAAATAAAATAAATAAAAAATAAACTAACTAAACCTAAACCAATGAGTTTACTTAATTTTAAAAATAATAAAAATAAAAAAACAAATAAAAACCCTAACCCTTTATTTTTTTTATTAATTTTAGTTTATTTCGTTTTTTATTTTTATTTATGATTATTTTTTTTAGTTTAGTTTATTTATTTTAGGTTTATTTATTTTAGTCTAGGTTTTTTATTTTAGTTTAATTATTTTAATTTAGTTTATTTTTTTTAAAATTAGGTTTAGGTTTATGTTTATTTTTAGTGGAGTTTTATTTTTATTTTATTTTTTAGGTTTAGGTTCTATTTTTTTATTTTATGTTTAGGTTTAGGTTTTTATTTTATTTTTTTTATGTTTACGTTTTAGTTTTTTATTTTTGGTTTTATTTTTTAATTTAGGTTTATGTTTATGTTTAATTTCTTTTATTCTATTTAGTTTAGGGTTAGGTTTTATTTATTTTAGATTAGTTCATTTTATTCAAGGTTTAGGTTTATTTTATTTTATTTTATTTTTAGTTAAGGTTTTTATTTAGTTTAGGGTTTAGGTTTTATTTCTAGGTTTAAGTTTTTTTTAGTTTTTATTTTATTGTATTTTAGGTTTATTTTATCTTTATTTTACATTTAGTTTTTATTTTATTTAGTTTTTTATTCTTTGGTTTATTTTATTTTTATTTTACATTTAGTTTTTATTTTATTTAGTTTTATTCTTTGGTTTATTTTATTTTTTATTTAATTTAAGTTTTTATTTATTTTATTTTTATTTATTTTAGTTAGTTTATTTTGTTTTATTTTTTGGTTTAGGTTTAGGTTTTAGTTTAGGATTTTATTTTATTTAGGTTTAGGTTTTGGTTTTTTTTAGTATAGTATTTGGGTTTGTATTTTAGGGTTAGGGTTTGCTTTAGGCTTTAAAGTTTAGTTTATTTTTTAGTTTTAGGTTCTTTATTTTAGGGTTTGGGTTTAGGGTTTTAGTGTTTTGGATTGATTTAGAGTTTAAGTTTATTAATTTATATGGTTTGGCCTAGATTTAAGGCTAGCTTGTGATTAGAGCTTTTACTGATAGTTTAGGGTTTAGGGTTTAGGGTTTAGCATTATGGTTTTTTATTTATTTTATTTTTTATTTTTTTAAATTAAATAAACTGGTCGGTTTGGGTTTACGTAGTTATTTTTTATTTTTTTAGTTTATTTTATTTATCTATTTTGATTTAGGTTATTTTTATTTTTATTTAATTAAGTTTATTTTTTTAGCTTATTTATTTTTGTTTTGTTTTTTCATTTTTTTTTTAGGTTTAGGTTTAGGTTTATGTTTAAGTTTTTTTTAAGTTTAGTTTTATATTTATTTTCTTTTTTAGGACTATGTTTTTTTAGGTTTAGGTTTTTATTTATTTTTTTAAGTTTAGGTTTAATTTTAGGTTTTATTTTTTAGTTTAGGTTTAGGTTTATTTTTAGTTTATTTTATTTTATTTAGTTTAGGTTTAGATTTAACTTTTT
The DNA here is from genome assembly GCA_021442155.1 of Cymbidium sinense. Taxonomy (NCBI): domain Eukaryota; kingdom Viridiplantae; phylum Streptophyta; class Magnoliopsida; order Asparagales; family Orchidaceae; genus Cymbidium; species Cymbidium sinense. The sequence goes on from CM038214.1 coordinate 205,169,069, forward strand.
TATTTTATTTTAGTTTAGGTTTCGGTTTATTTTATTTTTATTTTAGGTTTAGGTTTTATTTTTATTTAGGGTTTATGTTTTATTTTTTATTTATTTTTAAGTTTTTTTAGGTATAGGTTTTTATTTAGATTTTATTTTATTTTCTTTTAGGTATATTATATTTTATTTTAGGTTTAGTTTTTATTTTATTTAGGTCTTTTATTCTTAGGTTTATTTTGTTTTTTAGTATAGTTCATGTTTATTTTTAGTTTGTTTTATTTTATTTAGTTTATGTTTTAGGTTTAGTTTAGTTTAGGTTTAGGTTTTGCTTTTTTTTATTATATTTTAGTTTAGGATTGAATTTATTTTATTTTATTTATTTTAGGTTTATGTTTTTTTAGTTTAGGGTTTTAGTTATATTTTTTTATTTATTTTTAGGTTTTATTATTTTGTTTATTTTTTAGGTTTAGGTTTTTATTTAGATTTTATTTTATTTTATTTTAAGTTTATTTTATTTTTATTTTATGTTTAGTTTTTAATTTATTTGGTTTCATTTTTTTGGCATATTTTATCTTTTAATTATTGAGGTTTTATCCATTTTATCTTTAGTTTAGTTTTATTTTTATTTTATTTTATATTTAAGTTTAGGTTTAGGTTTAGCTTTTAGTTTAAGATTTTATTTTATCTTTAGTTTAGTTTAGGGCCTAGCCAGTAGTTGAAAGCTCAGAGTTTAGGGTTTAATAGGGCCTGTGGTTTGCCTAGTAAGTTTAAGTTGGTTTTAAGTTAAGTGTGCTTTTAGAGTTGGTCAGATTTTTAGGGTTTATGGTTAGCATTATAGCAGTGTTTAGGTTCAGCTAAGGTTTAGGGTTTTAGGGTTTACATTTAGGGTTAGTGTTAGGGATTAGAATTTATGGTTTAAGGATTAGGATTTACAATTTAGGATTTAAGGTGACTTGTAGGTTTCAGAGTTTAGTTTTTGTGGATTTAGGGTTTAGAGTTTAGGTTTTATTTATTTTATAGGTTTTGTTTATTTTATCTGAATATCTTAAGTGATTTTTCTTAGTTTTGGGTTTAAGTTTTATTTTTATTTTTAGGTTTATTTTATTTTATTTTGGAATATTTCTTTTTATTTTACATTTAGTTTTTTATTTTATTTAAGTTTTTATCTAGTTTATTTTATTTTAATTTATTTTTATTTTATTATTTTAATTTATTTAATCTTTTTTTTTTTTATTTTATCCATTTTTTACATTTTTTTTAGGATCATGTTTTAGGTTTTAGGTTAGATTATGTTTATTTTTTAGTTTAGGTTTTTTTATCTATTATTTTGTGGCCTGATTTACTTTAGCTCTAGCTTAGTTTAGGTTTAGGGCCAGGGCCCATGGCCTGGCTGGCCAGCTGGTTGGCCTGTGGCTCAGGACCAGTGGCTTTTGGGTGGCCTCTGGATCTGGCCCAGGATCAGTCCTGGTCAGCTCAGTGGTTACTCAGGGCCTGGGCAGCCCAGGAGTCATGGCTAGGCCCAAAGCCCAGTGTCATAGTTGGATGGTCAGGTGTGAGCCCAGGGTTGGGCCCAGGTCTGCAGCCAGTGGCTCAGTTAGTGGCTAGTCTGGGGTCCTGGGGTGAGGGCCCAGGGCCTAGTCTCAGGCCTGTGGCCTTAGCCCAGTGGCCCAAGATCTTGGCTGCCTGGCTCAGGGTCTCCTGGGGCCTGGGCCTCAGTCACTTGGGTCCATTAGTGGCCTAGGCTCAGGGTTAGGTCTTAGGATCAGGGCCTAGGACTACGCCTCTGCCTAGGCCAGGGTCAGTCCTGTGGTTTGGCCTGGGTTAGGATTTAGGCTCAGTTAGGATTTAGGGTATGTTTAAAAAAAAAAAGGAAAAGTTTGGTTTATTTATTTTATTTATTTATTTATATTTTAATCAGGTTTATTTTATGTTTATTTAGTTTAGTTTATTTATTTTATGTTTATTTATTTTTTTTAAGATTTTATTTTAGTTTATTTTAGGTTTAGTTTAGGTTTATGTTTATTTTAGTTTATATTATTTTTAAGTTTAGGTTTTATTTTCATTTTAGGTTTAGGTTTCATTTTTATGTTTAGGTTTTTAGTTTTATTTTAGGTTTATTATTATGTTTTATTTTTAGTTTAGGTTTATTTTTAGTTTATTTTATTTTATTTAGTTTAGGTAAGTTTATTTTAGGTTTAGGTTTAGGTTTTATTATTTAGTTTAGTTTTATTTTAGTTTAGTATATGTTGATTTTATTTATTTTTGGTTTAGGTTTTTTTTTTTTAGTGGTTTAGATTATATTTTTTATTAATCGATAGTTTTTTAGGGTTTATTATAGGTTTTATTTATTTTTTTATTTTATTTAATTTTAAGTTTATTTATTTTATTCTTATTTTAGGTTTAGTTTTTATTTCATTTAGGTTTTTTATTATTAGGTTTATTTTATTTTTTTAGTTTAGTTTACATTTTTATTTATTTTATTTTAGTTCATTTTTATTAGTTTATTTTATTTTATTTTTAGGTTTATACTTAGGTTTTAGTTTATGTTTTTTTTATATATTTTATTTTTTAGTTTTATTTAGTTTAGGTTTAGGTTTTTAGGGTTTCGGGTTAAGGGTTTAGGGTTTTTGGGTTTTGGGTTTAGGGTTTGGGTTTAAGGTTTAGAATTTAGTTTGTGTTTAGGGTTAGCTTAAGGTTTAGGATTTTTTAAATTAAGCAAACCGGTTGGTTTAGGTTTATTTAGTTTGTTTTAATTTTAATTTATATGTTTATTTTTATTTTATTTAGTTTATTTATTTTAGTTAAGTTTTTTTATTTTATTTTATTTTTTAGGTTTAGTTTTAGGTTTATTTTTAGTTAAGTTTTATTTTTATTTTATTTTTTAGGTTTAGGATTTATTTTATTTTATGTTTAGGTTTATGTTATTATTTTATTATTTTTAGGTTTACATTTTAGGTTTTTATTTAAGGGTTATTTTAAAGTTTTATTTTTTAGTTTAGGTTTAGGTTTTTTTTAGTTTATTTTATTTTATTTTAGTTTAGGTTTAGGTTTAAGATTACTTTTTTTAAGGTTTTGGTTTAGGGTTTAGGGCTAGTTTAGGGTTTGGGATTTAGGGTTTAGGGTTTAAGTTTTAGAGTTTTGGGTTTGGGGTTTAGGGTTTAGGGTTTAGGGTTTATAATTTTTAGAGTTTAGGGTTTAGGTTTTAGGTTTAGGGTTCAGGTTTTAGTTTAGGGTTTAAGGTTTTTGGATTTTGTTTTAATGATGAACAAATTCAAATTAACATTTCTTCTTTCTGATTTCATCAACCAAGTAACACACCAAGTTTTCTAAGAAATAAGTAATGACAAAGATTAAAAATGAGCATGCATAGAGCAAATCAAAAACCCTAGATAACTAGAACTATCTCTACTGTCAAGACACATTTCCATAAGCAGCAAATCGGATCAGCCATTCTTCAATTTCTCCAGTTCCCATCAAAATCACCCCAGCCTCTCTAATAGCGGGATCAACCATCATATCCATGATCTCTCTCTATGCCACCCCCATTGTTGTAACATCTGTCCCTCATCCTGCCTCCATTACCACGACACTCCTGACCACCATCTCCATATCCAATAGCACCTCTAGATCCCCCACCTCAACTATGATAACCACCACCTCCGCCTCCACCACCAGATCTAGACAAAGGATGGTTGACGGTGATGCTCCTGCCATCAAGGTTCTGCCAATTCTTAGGGTTTAAGTTTAAGTTTATTAGGTTTTATGGTTTAGGTTTTTTTTGTTAATTTATTTAGATACTTTTGGTTTAGTTTTAGGTTTGAGGTTTAGGGTTTAAAGTTTTTAGAGTTAGGTTCTTTAGGGTTTAGGGTTGTAGTAGTGTTTAGGGTTTAGGATTTAGTGTTTAGTGGTTTAGGTTTGTTTTATGTTTAGGGTTTAGTTAGGGTTAGATTGTGGTGTTTTAGGTTTAGGGTTTTTTAGGATATAGGTTTTATGGTTTTTTAATTAAATAATCGCAGGTTTAGGTGTATTTATTTATTTTATTTTTTAGATTATTTTATTTTTATTTTTATTTAAGTTTATTTTATTTTATTTTATTTAGTTTATTAATTTTAGTTTATTTATTTTAGTTTAGGTTTTTATATTAGTTTATTTTTAGGGTTAGGTTTAGGTTTAGGTTTATTTTTGTTGAGTTTTATTTTTATTTTTATTTTAGGTGTTATTTTATTTTTAATTTTTTTAAGTATAGGTTTTATTTAATTTTTTTTCTTAGGTTTTAGGTTTTATTTTAGGCTTATTTTAGGTTTTATTTTAGTTTAGAGTAAGTCCATTTTATTTTATTTTATTTAGTTTAGTTTTTTTTTAGGTTAGTTTATTTTTTTTTATTTTGGTTTAGATTCTATTTATTTTAGTTTAGTTTATTTTAGTTTAGGTTTAGGTTTATTTTATTTTGTTTATTTTATTTTTATTTTAGGTTTATGTTTTTTTTTGTTTAGGGTTTAGGTTTTATTATTTATGTATATTTAGGTTTTTTTAGGTTTAGGTTGATTTTATTTTAATACTTTTAGTTTTTATTTTATTTAGGTTTTTTATTCTTAAATTTATTTCATTTTTTAAGTCTGGTTTAGGATTTAATTTTTTTTATTTTTAGTTTTAGCACTAGGTTTTATTTTAGGGTTTTATTTTTTATTTTTATTATTTTTTTTAGTTTAGTTTTTTAAAATATTTTTATTTGTGGTTTTTAGTTTAGGGGTTTAAGTTTTAGGTTTTAGGGTTTAGTTTAGGGTTTAGAGCTAGGATCAGGGTTGGCTTCATAGTTTAAGGCTTCAGAGTTTAGCTGCTTCAGGGCTCTAGGGCTCTTGGGTTACCAGGGTTTGGCTGCTTTTAAAAATTCAAGCAAACCAGTAGGTTTAGCCTATTTTAACCTATTTGAATTTCTTTTTATTTTATTTATTTTTTATTTATTTTTATTTTCTTTTATCTTTTATTTGTTTTTTTATTTTATCTTAATTTAGTTTTATTTTATCTATTTTTAGTTTATTTTACTGAGTTTTATTTTATTTTATTTAGGTTTAGGTTTTATTTTTATTTTATGTCTATTTATGTTTTATTTTATTTTCTTATGTAAGTTTTATTTTTATTTTAAGTTTATTTTAGGTTTTATTTTTTTTAGTTATGTTTATTTAGTTTATTATATTTTATTTAGTTTAGTTTAAGTTGCTTACTTTATTTTTTGGTTTAGTTTAGGTTTGTGGTGTGGGTTTTAGGTTTTTTAGGTTTTATTGGGGTTTGGTTTTGGTTTAGGGTTTAGGTTTGTGGTTAAGGTTTAGCTTTAGGTTTAATGATGGGTTTTAGTTTAGGTTTGTATTTTTTCATATATATGTTTTTTTAACAGAGAACAAATTCAGATTCAACATTTTTTATTTTCAATTTCATCAACCATGTAACACGCAAGTTTTCTAAAACACAAGTGATGACATGGATAAAAAATGAGCACACATAGAGCAAATCAAAAACCCTAGATAAGTAGAACCGTTTCTATTATATAGGCACAGTTCCATAAGCAGCAGATCATCAAAACCACCTCGGCCATTTCAGTAGCGGGATCCACCATCATATCCCTAATCTCTCCCTCTGCCACCACCACAGTTGTATCCTCTATCGCTCCTCCCTCCATCAAAACCACCACTGCTTCGACCACCACCTCCATATCCACCAGCACCACTAAATCCCACACCACCACTGCGATAATCGCCTCCTATGCCTCCACCACAAGATATAGACTGAGGCTGGTTGATGGTGATGTTCTTGTCATTAAGGTTCTACCCATTCTTAGGGTTTAGCTTTAGGTTTATTAGGTTTTAGGGTATAGGTTTATTTTTTAATTTATTTAGTTACTTTAGGTTTAGGTCTAGTATTTGAGGTTCAGGATTTAGGGTTTATGGTTTAGGGTTAGGGTTTAGGGTTTAGAGTTTAAGGTTTAGGGTTTAGGGTTTACGATTTTAGGGTTTATGCTATTAGGGTTTAGGGTTTAGGTTAGGGTTTAGGGTTTAAGGTTTAGGGTTTAGGTTTTTTAGGGTTTTGTTTTTAGGAAACCACATATAGGAGAATTTTATTGCCACAAAAAAGGGGTTACAAGGTCCTTAAGAGGGGATAAACTCAAGATCTACAGCTCAAAGAGCTACAAACAGCCTAGAGACTAAATCCCCTGTCTAAATACAATTAAAACAAAGCAAAAAAGATGAGAAAGCAAAAAAATAAGAAGATCAAAGAGAATAGCCATTGGACCACCTTCATCAAAAGATCTTGAGGATGAAGCTATGCCTCCTGAGAAGGAACCTGCAAGAAAATACATAGAATCTACAAACATCTAGAAGAAAGAGTTAGCATTGTTAAAGTGATACAACTCAAATTGAAAGTAGTCAGAATAAAATGAGAGAATTATAGAGTATTGCGTTGGAACAGGCTCAGGCTCAGTCACATAAAATTTCAGTTTCGTTTATTTTAGTTTATGTTTAGGTTTATTTTCATTTTAGGCTTATATTTTTTTTAGTTAAGGTTTAGGTTTTATTTTTAGGTTTACTTTTTTATGTTTAGGCTTTTATTTAGTTTTTATTTTATTTTATTTTAGGTTTATTTTATTTTTATTTTACTCTTAGTTTTTATTTTATTTAGGTTTTTTACTCTTAGGTTTATTTTATTTTTTTAGTTTAATTTTAGTTTTTAATTATTTTATTTTTATTTATTAGAGTTAGTTTATTTTATTTTATTTTTAGGTTTAGGTTTTAGTTTAGGTTGTTATTTTTTTATTTAGGTTTAGATTTTTTTTTATTTTTTATTTCTAGGTTTATTTAGTGTAGGTTTAGGGTTTTAGATTTTTAGCATTCATGGTTTACGGTTTAGGGTTTATGGTTTAGGGTTTTAGGGTTTAGGGTTTAGGGTTTAGGGTTTAGGGTTTAGTGTTTAGTGTTTAGGCTTTAGGATTTAGGGTTTTTATAGTTTAGGATTTAGCGTTTAGTGTTTAAGGTTAGTTTAGGGTTTAGGGTTTTTTAGGCTTTAGGTTTAAGATTTAGGTTTTAAGGTTTAGGGTTTTTGGCTTAGGGTTGAGTGTTTAGGGTTTTAGGGTCTATGGTTTTAGCATTTAGGGTTTAGGTTTTATGTTATAGGCTTAGGGGTTAGAGTTTAGGGTTTAGGGTTTAGGTTATAAGCTTAGGGTTTAGAGTTTAGAGTTTAGGATATATGGTTAGGGTTTTTTTATTTTTTTATTTTTTTATTTTTTAAAAATTAAGTAAACTGGTAGGTTTAGGTTTATTTAGTTTATTTTGTATTTATTTTACTTTAACTTATTTTGTATTTTGATTTAGGTTTATTTTAATTTTATTTAGTTTAGTTTATTTATTTTAGCTTTATTTATTGGCGATTAGGTTTTTTATCTTTATTTATTTTTTAGGTTTAGGTTTAGGTTTATGTTTATGTTTATTTTATAGTTTAGTTTTATTTTAATTTTATTTTTTAGGATTAGGTTTTATTTTTTTATTTTTTTATATAGGTTTAGGTTTTTATTTAATTTTTTTAGGTTTAGGTTTTAGATTTTATTTTTTAGTTTAGGTTTAGGTTAGTTTTTAGTTCATTTTAGCTTATTTAGTTTAGGTTTAGGTTTAGATTTAGTTTATTTTAGGTTTAGGTTTAGTTTTATTCATTTTAGTTTAGTTTAGTTTAGTTTAGCTTTTGGTTTATTTTAATTTTATTTTAAGTTAAGTTTTTTTTTGGTTTAGGGTTTAGGTTTTATTTTTTATTTATTTTTAGGTTTTTTTTTGTTTAGGTTTTTATTTAGTTTTTGGTTTATTTTATTTTAGGTTTATTTTATTTTTATTCCAGCTTTAGTTTTTATTTTATTTTGGTTTTTTTTCTTAGGTTTATTTATTTTTTTAGTTTAGCTTAGGTTTATTTTATGTTTATTTTATTTTATTTTATTTAGTTTAGGGTTTAGGTTTAGTTTATTTAGGTTTAGGTTTTATTTATTTTAGTTTAGTTTATTTTAGTTTAGGATTAGGTTTATTTTAATTTCTTTATTTTAGGTTTAGTTTTTTTTAGTTTAGGGTTTAACTTTTATTTTTTATTTATTTTTAGTTTTTATTTTTACGTTTATTTTTTTAGTTTAGGTTTTCATTTAGTTTTTATTTTATTTTTATTTTATTTTTATTGTATTTTTTTATTTTATTTTGGTTTTTTATTTTTAGGTTTATTTTATTTTATTTAGTTTAGTTTATGTTTTTATTTATTTTATTTTAGTTTAGTTTTTATTTATTATTTTATTTTATTTTTAAGTTTAGGTTTAGGTTTATGTTTTAGTTTAGGATTTTATTTTATTTTTTTTCATTATTTTATTTAGGTTTAGGCTTTTTTATTTATTTTATTTTTAGGTTTTATTTAGTTTAGGTTTAGAATTTTAGGTTTTTAGGGTTTAGGCTTTACGGTTTAGGGATTTGGGTTTAGTGTTTAGGGTTTAGAGTTTGCGGTATAGGGTTTATTATTTACAGTTGTATTTTTTAGGGTTTAGGGTTTATGGTTTAGGGTTTTAGAGTTTAGGGTTTAGGGTTAGAGTTTTTTTTATTTTTTCTTTAATATTTTTTTATATTTTTATTTTTTAAAATTAAGTAAACTTATAAGTTTATGATTGTTTAGTTTATTTTTTATTTTGATTTAGGTTTATATATTTTAGTTTTGGTTTTTATTTTAGTTTTTTTTAGGCATAGGTTTAGGTTTATTTTTTAGTTTAGTTTTATTTTTATTTTATTTTTAAGGTTTAGGTTTTTATTTGATTTTTTTAAGTTTAGGTTTTAGCTTTTTATTTTAGGTTTATTTTTAGGGTTTATTTTTCAGTTTAGGTTTATTTTTATTTATTTATTTATTTATTTATTTATTTTAGTTTAGGTCTAGGTTTAGGTTTAGGTTTTATTTATTTTAGTTTATTTTTTTAATTTAGGTTTAGGTTTATTTTATTTTTATTTTAGGTTTAGTTTTTTTTTTTAGTTTAGAGTTTAGGTTTTATTTTAGGTTTAGGTTTCCTTTATTTAGTTTAAGTATTGGTTTAGGTTTAGTTTATTTTAGGTTTTATTTATTTTGTATTAGTTTATTTTAGTTTAAGTTTAGGTTTTTTTCATTTTTTAATTTTAGGTTTAGGTTTTTTTTAAGTTTAAGGTTTAGGTTATATTTTTTTTATTTTTAGTTTTTTTGTTTAGGTTTTATTTAGTTTTTATTTTATTTTATTTTAGGTTAATTTTATTTTATTTTAGCTTTAGTTTTATTTTATTTTGGTTTTCATTTTTTTTAGTTTAGTTTAGGTTTTATTTATTTTATTTTAGTTTAGTTTTTATTTTTTTTATTTTCTTTTTAGGTTTGGGTTTAGGTTTAGGTTTTAGTTTATGTTTTCCTTTTATTTTGGTTTAAATTTTACTTATGTATTTTATTTTTAGGTTTTAATTAGTTTAAGTTTACATTTTTAGCTTTTCAGGGTTTAGGGTTTAGGGTTTTTAGGGTATAGGGTTTAGGGTTTAGATTTTAGGTTTAGGGTTCATGTTTTAATTTAGGGTTTAGGAATTTTGCTTTCCTTTTAACAAAGAACAAATTCAAATTTACAACATGTCTTCTTTGGTTTAATTAGTTTATTTAGTTTTTTTTTAAATTATTTTTGTTTATTTTTTATTTTTATTAATGTTTATTTTTTATTGCTATTTAGCTTAGTTTATTTATTTTAGGTTTATTTATTTTAGTCTAGATTTTTATTTTAGTTTAGGTTTTTTATTTTAGTTTATTTTTTTGGTTAAGGTTTAGGTTTAGGTTTATTTTTCAGCTGAGTTTTATTTTTTAGGCTTAGGTTTTATTTTTTATTTTATGTTTAGCTTTAGGTTTTATTTTATTTTTTTGGTTTAAGTTTAGGTTTTTATTTTAGGTTTAATTTTTAAATTTATGTTTAGGTTTATTTTTAATTTAATTTATTTAATTTATTTTAGGGTCTAAGTTTAGGTTTAGGTTTTATTTATTTTAGTTTAAGTTTAGGTTTATTTTTTGTTGTTTATTTTATTTTTATTTTAGGTTTTGGTTTTTTTTTTAGTTTAGCATTTAGGTTTTATTTTTAGGTTTATTTTTTTAGGTTTAGGTTTTTATTTAATTTTTTTAGGTTTATTTTATTTTTATTTTACGTTTAGTTTTTATTTTATTTAAGTTTTTTGTTCTTAGGTTTATTTTATGTTTTTTAATTTAGTTTAAGTTTATATTTATTTTATTTTAGTTTATTTTAATTAGATTATTTTGTTTTATTTTTAGGTTTAGGTTTAGGTTTTAGTTTAGGTTTTTATTTTATTTTATTTTACTTATTTTATTTAGGTTTAGGTTTTTTATTTATTTTATTTTTAGTTTTTATTTAGTTTAGGTTTAGGTTTAAGGTTTTTTTTTTTTGGAAACCCATATAGGGGGAATTTTATTGCCACAAAAAGAGGGTTACAAGGTCCTTAATGGGGATAAACTCCACAACTTCACTGAAGAGCTGTCAGAGTAAATCTATCTAAGTACAACCAAAAGCAAAATAAAAGAGTAAAGGAAAGCAAAAGATACAAATTGATTAACATAGATAAGACAATGAATAGATCTGGGACAAAGCTCTTCAGGATGAGAGAATGCATGAAACTAGGGAGCAAACCTGCAAGAGAACAAGAGAAATGCACCTACAAAATTGTAGAAAGATAGAAATTAGAGTAGTTAAAGTAATACAGACAAAATGAAAATTGAAAACAGCATAAACTGAGAAAGATTCTAAAGAAGTGTGTGAGAGAAGGCTCGGGCTCAGTCACACCAAATTGGGGCAGATGCAAAATGAGCATCCAAACTTTAGCGGAAGGGTTACATCACAAGACCTACTACCAAACCAAAAAGAAGTGAAATCATCATAGCCTTCATAGCCAACAAACCTGTGGGAAGATAGAAACCATTTGTTAAAAGTCTTTTGAGCCTTAGTACCTAAACCATAAACACAATAAAAATGATACAAAAGAGAATGGGAAAGGGGATCCCATGTAGAATAAATATCATCAATATAGTCACCATGGCATGAGAATCCCTAAACATATGAAAATGAACCATCTTTGCGAGATCCACCTTATTTTTTACTAGAGCCAAGAGTTTAATTAGGCTAGCATGAAAACCCACCACAGGAAAATAGCAGAAAAGGCCAGGCAGAGGAAAGAAGCAATATACAACCAGTTGAAAAGCCTGCTGAAATCTAGCAAGGCAAATCAAATAGCATGTAATTAACTCCATCCTAAACATATGGGACATATATGAAACTTACAGTCCTGGTATACAGTCCAGGAATATATCCGAGAAAAAGGTACCTAATTAGAATAAGCAATGTAGATGTTAACAACCCCCTTGTTAATAATCATTGTAGAAGTTAATAACCAGCAAGTGTAAAGCAAGACAGCATAACCCAAACCCAAATAGGAAATGCAGAAGTCTAACAGAGCTAAGATGGGAATGCACCAGCAGATTAGATGTACCAGAAGCCACAAGTAATAAGCTGCTCCCCACCACAAATAATTCCAAATAAGGGCAATAGCAGCTTGCTGGGCATAAAACCCGATAATCCAGTTCAGCCAATAACCAAGATAGCAAATAACAACAAGCTGGCCATAAAACCACCCATTCAGAATAGATAGTGCATAAGATAATATCGAAGTAGGTAATAGCATAATCATAGTGATATGCACAAGATCTAATTGAAATAAGAAGAAAAAATAGTAGCAGATTAAATAGACCACAAACATCAGTGATCACTGGAAGCGCAAAAACAATCAAAAAAAACAAGCACAAATAACACAACCTCAAAGGTAGCTTGCTGGACATAAGACCTGAAAATGCAATAACAATTAAAACAACAATACAATTATTGCACCTACCATAAGATAAGCTAGTAAAAAAGAGAGGTACAACATAGATACAAAAGGGGTTCAAAAGAGAGCCATCATTAAAATCCTTCAAAATAAAGAAGAGTAGGCTTAAAAACCAACATCCTCGAAAAGGAAAGAAATCATTAAGTAAGTTCAATCCTGCAAAGAGATAATAATAATAACAAGGGTATTACGCTTCTCCTTACAGGTTGGGAAGATGAGGTTAGCAAAAGTAACCAAAAAAATAGTCCCAAAAGTACGGACATGAGAGACAAGTAGCAACTTGTTGGGCATAAAACCCATCCAGTTAAACAACCAAGATAGCAAATAATGGCAAGCTGGCCATAAAACCACCCATTCAGAATAGACAGAGCATAAATTAATTTCCAAGTAGGTAATAGCATAATCACAGTGATCTGGGCAAGTCTAATTGAATCAAGATGGAAAAAACAACAACAGTTTAGATAGACCACAAACATGTGGTGATCAGCTGCAGCCCAGTTGCAAATAGCAAAAGCAATCAGAAAAATAAAAGCCAACAACCTCAGAAGTAGCTTGTTGGACATAAGATCTGAAAATCCAACAACCAACAATTAAAACAACAATTCAATTATTGCACCCACCATAAGATAAGACAATAAAAAATAGTGGTACAACATAGACACAAAAGGGGTTCAAAAGGGAGCCAACATTGAAATCCTTCAAGACAAAGGAGAGTAGGCTTGTTGCTAAACTAACATCCTCAGTAAAAGCATACTAGAAAGAAATCATTAAGTAAGTCCAATCCTACAAAGAGACAATAATTATAATAAGGGTATGGCAGTTTCTCTCCTTACAGGTTGGTAAGGTGAGGTTAGCAAAAGCAATCAGAAAAATAGCCCCAAAAGCGACACAGACATAAGACCTAAAAATCCAACAACCAACAATTAAAATAGCATTTATTGCACCCACCATAAGATAATCCAGTAAAAAATAGTGGTACAACATAGAGTCGAAAGTGGTTCAAAGGAAAGCCATCTATGAAATCCTTCATGAAATAGAAAAGTAGACGAGTAGCTAAGCCCACAACATCAGTAAAAATAGGCTGGAAGGAAATGAAGAAGTAATTCCAATCCTGCAAAGAAGAAGTTATAGTAGCAAGGGTATTGCAGTTTCTCTCCTTACAGCTTGTGGAGGTGAGGTTAGGGGAGCATAAGAGGGGCCACATCCATAATAAAGGGAGAAAAAATAGATAAATTAGGGCCTATCATGAAGCTATACAAAAATATAGCAATTAAACATTGATGCAATAAAGTCATGAGCCCCAAAATAGATTTTCAGAAAAAGGAAAAGAGACAGAACACAGCCTTAATCATATAATGGAAAATAGATACAATAGGACCCCTTAACAAAATATTGATGGCAAGGTGTCTTGATCAAAGTAAAGCAGAAAGTAAAGCATAAGGTAATACATCTCCCTCTAACAGACAGGAAACATGTTACCATTAATAGTGGAAACAGCAGAAGCAGTAAAACTCCAAAAAAGGTTAGGGTAATTAATCCAACCGCAGATGCCACAGAGATCAGCAATTAACTAGAAAGGTGTATCAAGGAGATGCATTAGCAAAATCTAGAGAAATAACAACACTAAATAGAAGTTGATCATGCAGTTAAATAGGTAATATAACAGGTCAAACCAATAGGATGGATTAATTTTTGAGGTAAGGGAATCCAGTATTGTCCAAATTATCCAAACCACACAAATGTTTAGGAAGTGTAAGTTGATCAAAGAATTTTATGCCATCTAATATAGCACCTAGATTAGCAAGGTAATCAGCACATGCATTACGTTCATGCCATACATGAGTGATTTTAAAATAGAGTTGAGAGAGGAGAGCTCTAGTCTACTTGAGAAGGTAGTACAATTCTGTATTGCCCATTTTGGTGGAAGTCAAAAGATCAACCAGTAATAGGGCATCCACCACAATCAAAATATTGAGCCAACCTTTTTGAAGGCAAATATCAATAGCTTTGTAAACTGCCATTAGTTCATCAAAAGGAACATAGCAAGTATTAAGGGGGTAAGCAAAAGCACATAGGACATTATCATTAAGGTTTCTGAAAATGCCACAACAGCCAAAAGCATTTTGAGAGACAGAGCCATCAATTTTAATTTTAATAGTATTAGCATGAGGTTTTACCCAATAAACAATCTTGTAATCTTTATAGTTGGGTGGATCTGACAAGTTAAAACACAGTTTATATTGATTGTAGTTAATTAAATTGGCAGTAAACAAGTCACATATTTTATTTTAAATTCTAGCAATTATCCTCATGTGGTTCATAGGAATCCCATGATGTTTTGCATCATTTATGTCCATCTATATGAACCAAATAAGAGTGATAGCAGTTATGACATTAATGTGGCCTTTAATAGTATTTTCAAAATAAACTTCATGAAGTTGGTATAGAGTTAAGGAGCCATTCAATTTAACAATATTAAAGAGATAATCATACCAAATCCAAAGTTTAGAAGAAATGGCTCTATTGACAAATACATGATTCACATTCTCAATGTGAATGCAATAATAGCATTTTGAAGGTAAGTAAAAACCTTTACCCCACATCAAGGAGTCAACACGGATAAAGTTTTTCAAAATACGCCAAGTTAGAATAGAATAGGAAATAGGAAACATGAATAGTATTATTCCAAAGTTTAAAAAATACATTGGAGAAATCATGAGCTTCTTTAATATGAATCCAAACATTTTTAAGGTTGAAATCACCATTTTGGGAAAGCTTAAAAAGGATCTGATCATGATTGCTAGGAATAATAGGAATAATGGTAAGCTTATCTAAAAGAGAGAGAGGAATATAGTTAGTAAGCTTACTATTGTTCCACTTATTATTCTGCTAGAAAGAGTTCACTTTAATAGCAGTAGTGAAGTGGGTAGAAAGTAATTCATCAATGGACCCACCTCAGTCCAGTTATCTTGCCAAAAGAAAGACGTTCTAGAGTTAATCCCCTAAGAGATTAAATATTTTGCTTCCCGTTTGATGGAACAAAGTCTTTTCCATACAGGAGAGTCTCCCACTTCATAGGGGAAAATGAGAGGGTGCTTACCCTGGCAGTATTTGGCAGTCATGAAATTAGCCCAAAGACTATTGTTGCTCCTAAAATTCTACCAAAGTTTATAGGTAAAAGTAGTGATAGTTCCCTGATTGGCTTACATCCAAGCCCACCTTCAGCAAGAGTGCCACAACTTTTATACCAAGAGGTCCAATGCATTCTTTTAGTAGAATTGTTAGATCCCCAGAAGAATTTGTTAAGGAGGCGCTCAATTCTGTTAATGGTAGAATTGGTTGTCACAATGGTTTGAATGAGATATAAAGGCATGGAGTTAAGGGTGCTCTTAATCAAAGTGAGCTTACCACCAAATGAGAGTAAATGAAATTCCCAAATAGAAATTTTATTAGAGATTTTTTGGATTAACTCATCAAAGAGATGTGATCCTTTCTGACCTTTAAAGAGTAGAGCACTAAGATATTTAATAGCAAGTTGTTGTTGCTGAAAATTAGTAATTCTCAAGATTTGGTTGATCATATTGCTAGGGAATTTAGAGGAAAGAATAAAACAACTTTTACCTTCATTAAGAAAGAGACTACTTTCATTACCAGATTTATTTAAAATATTCTTAATAGTTTTAATGTGATGAGTAGAGTAATTGTAAAAGATTATGAAGTCATCAGCAAAACTAAGATGAGAGACAGGAAGACCACATGAGTTCTAAAAAATGTGCTAGTATTATAATTGAAAAGATCATTAAGGCTATTCGAAAGATATTCAATAGCAATAATAAAAAGAGTGAGAGATAAGGGATCTCATTATCTCAAACCATGCATAGAAGGAAAAAAACCTAGGGACTCACCATTCATGATAATGGAGAACCAAACAATGGTAATACAATTTTTAATGAGGCGGATAAATAGTCAGAAAAACCAAAAAAGAAGAATTTGGAAGTGGAAATTCCAAGAGAGATTGTCAAAAGCTTTAGAGATGTCTAATTTGAAAAGGATGTTACCACCTCTGGTAGAAGCATCAATGTCATGTATCGACTCTTGGGCTAGAAGAATGGTGTCAGATATAGCTCTACCTTTAACGAAACCAATTTAGTTGGGGAAATAACTTTAGGCAGCAGCGGACTAATTATATTGGAAATTAATTTAATAATGAGTTTATGAAAGAATGTGCAAAGGCTGATAGGTCAAAAACAGCCCCAAGATTCAGGATTATTAATTTTGGGAATGAGAATAATGGAAGTGCTAGAAAAATATCTAGGCAAAGGATTACCATAAAAAAAATCAATGACAGCATCGATAAGGTCAGACTTAATAATAGGCCAACAATGCTAAAAAAATTGAGTCATGTAGCCTTCGGGGCCAGCAACATAATCAGTGTTCATGCTATTGAGAATACTACCAATCTCAACTTCTGTAGGATGCAAATTAAGCAAATGGTTGTCATCATTAGTAATCGTTGAGGGAATCAGGTGAGAGTTGGAGAGAGCTTCTAAAGTAGGGTAGTTGTTTAATAAGTTTTTAAAATGGCATATGACAGAATCTTTAATATCATTATTATCAATGATCTTGCTACTGTTATCATTTTAAAATTTTTTAATAGAGTTTAAGGCTTTCTTTTTTTTTGAAAAGAGCATGGAAATACTTGGTATTTTTGTCACCATCAGCGATATGTTTGCTAGCAGCTTTTGCCACCAGTATGTTTCCTCCATATTCTGATATTTAACCAAGTTATCTTTAGCTTCATTCAACTCCTCAAGTTTAGTTGAATCAGTCAAAATAGCATCTTCAAGAGAACAAACTAATTTTTTCATATTTTTGATATTGGCAAAAAGGTTTTTAAAATGATGCTTGTTCGACCAATTTAGGTTTTGTTAAAGCCTTTTAAGCTTAAGCCAAGGGCGAATCATGCCCTTAACCAAATTATCCGGATGAAGAGGAGCCATCTAGTTAATGGATACAACATTTATGAAATCAATGTGTTGGATCCACATATTTTGGAATCTGAAAGAAGTTGGGGAGGATAATCTATTGGAGAGATTTTGGACAGAAATCAAAAGCGGAGCATGATCAGACAAAGTTATGCTCAAATGTTCAACAGAAGTAAGGGGCCATTGATTGATCCAAAGAGAATTAAAAGAGTCCTATCAAGCTACCGAGTCTAGAGTTATGCCGTATAGTTAGAGCAAAAATATATATCAATCAAGAATCATATTAAAAAAATCTTCCATGGAATGAATGTTAGGAGAACAACCTCCCCTTCATTTTGAGGAGAGAGAATAGTGTTAAAATCACCCCCAACTAGCTAGGGTTTGTTGACTGAGGAGGCAAATGTTCTTAAGTTATCCCAAAGGATGTTCCTACCAGCTCTATTACAAGAAGCATAAATAAAGAAACCTAAAGCACAAAATTCACCTAATGAGATGTGGACATTTACCAATTGTTGAAGATCATCAAGGTTAGAGATGTTGACTAAATTATTCCAAAAACACCAAATTTTATTGCTAATATTATAAAAGAAATTTTGAAAACCAAGTGTTCTAGCAACATGGTTGATCTTAAAAGAGTGTATGAATGGTTCAATAACAACAAGTAAGGCTATGTTATGAATACGGAAAAGACTTCTAATACGATTACGGACAATGAGATTCCCAATACCTCGAACATTCCAAATTAGAAAATTGATCATAATAAAATAAGAAAGAAAGGAAAAGAGATAACTTAAGAAATAAAAAAGCAAGAAGAAAAGAAAACAAAAAATAGTTATTTATGAGAAGTTAGAGAAGATCTAGTAGTTCTAGTGGAGCTATTAGTGAACATTCTAGCTTTAAGAGATTTTTTTAAAAAATAGTTTGAAAAGATCAATCATTGTCCAAAGTATCACCATCCGAGAGAGACTGATTTGTGATATTCAGAATAGGACTTGTATCAGTCAAAGAATTTCTAATGGTAATTTCTCATTCTTCAATGTTAGAATTAAGCTGAGAAAGTGGGTTAGGATGCGTATCACTCTGAAGGGTAGGAGAAGGAGAGATTGTGAAGCCATTAATAGCACAAATTTCATGCTCAGTTTTAGAATTACATTTTAGATTTTGTTCCATCATCAAAGGATCAACAATTTTTAGATTTTGTTCTTTCATCAAAGGATCAACTCCATAATTTGTTTTTAGATTATGATCCAACCTAAAGTATCCATTCAAATCACCACTAGGGTTCATATGAGTCTCCTCGGGTTCACTAGCCAAAAGGGGTAGGTTAGACGAGTCAAAGGTGTCTTGAGGCCAAATTATTACAATTAAAAGCAATGCTAATTAAGTTATCATTAGCCTCCTCATGAACCTCATAAGCATTATTTTTAACATGCTCAGATTGCTCTCTAATAGGCAAATCAGTGGATAGAAAAGTAGTAGGAGTAGGGGGATGATTCCCATTTTGAGTTACTTTAGGCACATAAGCAAATTTATTAGTTTTTTTCATTTTTTAGAGTAGGATTAGGATCTAACAATTTATTATTTTTAAGATGAGGATGCAACACAAAACATTCAAAATGATCATGGCCATGAATCTTACAATGTGTGCAAAAAATAGGAAAGTTCTCAAATTTCACTTTTTGATTATAACCGAACTTCTCAGAGCCGATCCAAACTTTTTTAGGATGCTTTTTAGTAATATCAATCTCAACCAAAATACAAGCAATAGAAGGTCATGATCTCATAGCGGTGGCCTGATCAATTTGAAGAGGCCGACCAAAGAGAGCCCAACCGCAAAGAGAACTTGATGTGTAACATAATGTATTCTCATATTAGGAAGTGATAGCCATATAGGAACAATTGGGGATTCCTCTTTTATATCAACAAAAGGAGACCATTTCAGAAGTCGCATTTGACAATTAAACACAAAGTAAGAGCGATGGGAAAAAACTCTTGAATAATCTAAGTCATTAGAGAGTTGAATTAAAATATGCCTAGGATCAATCAATCTGATAGCAAAAACACCTGAAAGTTTAAGGCTATGAAAAAATAATCGGATGTTATCGAGAGTTGGCCGATATAAGGAAAATTTACCAACTAAAGAGAATTCAAAAGGCTTCGCCAACTTTTCCATGTCTAGATCCGAGCAAATAACAGTAGGTATCCAATGAAATGAGGGCGATATCAAATTCACTGAAGCATTAGGGGAAAGGTTCTTACCAGATAATGCATCCTTAAAGGACTTAATTGCAGGCAGAGTAGCGGTTGACTATGGATCCATAATTCCATGTAAATTTGATGCCCTAGCCGACACCTCCAAGATGGATAAGCTTGTGGAAAGCAGCTCCTCCAGTATTGAAAGAGCAAAGATAAACTCACATAAGAGGCCAATCAAAGAAAAAATATCAAAAAAATTGACCAAGAATGATCGAAAATCAGCCACTAAATGAAAAAAAAATCTGCAAAGCATGTGGCCAGAGAGGGCTATTAGGTTTAGGGTTTTTGAGGTTTAGGTTAGGTTTAGGTTTAGGTTTAGTTTTTAAGGTTTTTTATGGTTTTAGGGTTTAGGGTTTAGGGTTAGGGCTTAGGATTTTTGGGTTTAGGCTTTAGGCTTTAGGGTTGAAGATTTAGGGTTAGTTTAAGGATTTTTAGGCTTTATGTTTTAGGTTTAGGCTTTAGGGTTTAGGGTTTAGGCTTTAGTGTTTAAGGGATTAGGGTTTAGGGTTTAGGGTTTAGGTTTTATGGCTAGGGTTTAGCATTTAGGGTTGTACATTTAGGGTTTAGAGTTTAGGGTTTAGGAATAATTTTAGGGTTTAGGGTTAGGGTTTTTTTTTTTTAAATTAAGTAAACCAGTAGGTTTAAGTTTATTTAGTTTATTTAATTTTTTATTTTAATTTAGGGTTATTTTTATTTGTATTTAGTTTAATTTATTTATTTTAGGTTTATTTATTTTAGTTTAGGTTTTTATTTTATTTTATTTTTAGGTTTAGGTTTTAGTTTATGTTTATGTTTATTTTTTAGTTTGGTTTTATTTTTATTTTATTTTTTAGCAATAGGTTTCATTTTTTATTTTTAGGTTTAGGTTTAGGTTTATTTTATTTTTTTAGGTTTTGGTTTTAAGTTTATTTTTAGGTTTTATTTTTTAGTTTAGGTTTAGGTTTATTGTTAGTTTATTTTATTTTATTTAGTTTAGGTTTAGGTTTTGGTTTAGGTTTAGTTTATTTTAGGTTTAGGTGAAGGTTTTATTTATTTTAGTTTAGGTTTTGGTTTATTTTACTTTTTATGTTAGGTTTAGTTTTTTTAAGTTTAGGGTATCAGTTTTATTTTTTATTTATTTTTAGGTTTTATTTTTAGGTTTAGGCTTTTATTTAGTTTTAGTTTATTTTATTTTAGGCTTATTTTATTTTTATTTTAGGTTTATTTTTTATTTTATTAAGGTTTTCTATTTTATAGTTTAGTTTAGGTTTTTATTTATTTTATTTTGGTTAAGTTTTTATTTTTTATTTTATTTTCATTTTAGGTTTAGGTTTAGGTTTAGGTTTATGTTTAGGTTTTAGTTTATGTATTTATTTTATTTTATTTTCTTATTTTGTCTTTGTTTAGATTTTTTATTTATTTTATTTTTAGGTTTTAATTAGTTTTGGTTTAGGTTTTAAGTTTTTTAAGCTTTAGGGTTTAGCGTTAGTTTAGTGTTTAGGCTTTGAGGTTCAGGGTTTAGGGTTTAGTGTTTAGGGTTTAAGGTTTAGGGTTTAGGGTTTAGGGTTTAGGGTTTTTAGGGTTTAAGGTTTTTGTGGTTTAGGGTTTAAGGTTTAGGGTTTAGGTTTTAGGTTTAAGGTTCAGGTTTAAGTTTAGGGTTTAAGGTTTTTGGTTTTTTTTTTAATAGAGAACAAATTCAGATTTACAATATTTCTTATGTTATTTAATCAATTTATTTAGTTTATTTTTATTTATTTATTTATTTTATATTTTTATTTATGTTTAATTTAGTTTATTTATTTTAGGTTTATTTATTCTAGTTTAAGTATTTTATTTTAGTTTAGGTATTTTATTTTAGTTTATTTTTTTGGTTTAGGTTTAGAGTTTAGGGTTTATGGTTTTAAGGTTTAGGGTTTAGTGTTGTAGGTTTAGGGTTAGTTTTAGGGTTTAGGGTTTAGGGTTGGGGTTTTTTATTTATTTATTTTTAGGGTTTACGATTTAGGGTTTAGTGTTTAGGGTTTAGGTTTTAGGTTAGGGTTCAAGTTTTAGTTTAGGGTTTAGGGTTTTTATTTTTATTTGTATAGAGAACAAACTCAGATGGAACATTTCTTTTTCTCAATTTCATTAACCAAGTAATACACCAAGTTTTTTTAAGACACAAGCAATGACATAGATAAAAAATAAGCACACATAGAGAAAATCAAAAACCCAAGATAACTACAACCCTCTCAGTAAGACACATTTCCATAAGCGGTCGGATCAATGTTCTTTAGTTTCTCGGTTCCCATCGAACCACCACGCCTCTAGTGGAAGGACCCACCATCATCATATCCCCGATCTCTCCCACCTCCACCACCAAGGTTGTAAACTCCATCGCTCCTCCCACCTCCATAACCACCATTGCTCTGACCACCATCTCCATTTCCACCAGCACCTCTAGAACCCCCACCACCATTGCGATAACCTCCACCTCTGCCACCTCCACCTTTTCCTCCACTGCCATATCTAAACTGAGCTTGGTTGACAGTGATGTTCCTACCGTCAAAGTTCTACCCATTCTTAAGGTTTAGGTTTATTTTTTTTATTTATTTAGTTACTTTAGGTTTAGTTTAAGGATTTGGGTTTAGGGTTTTTTTATTTATTTTCTTAACTCAGATGATTCCATAAATAAACAAGAAATTACCAAATCAAAGAAGTCATTATCCTCAAACAACTAATAAAATAGGATAAAATAAAATGCAATTCAAAATTCACAAAACTTGTATTTCACAAAATGTTTTTAGAGATGAAAATTTGATTTTATAGAAAGCCAACAAAGCTTAGTCAAACAAGCTTATCATCATGATTCATTCATGCCCTTCTTTCTTCTCTTCCACAAGTATAGTAGCGAGAACCATCGGTTTCACATCAAATTATTAGGATCCTTCAAATACTAACCTTGCAAAGTATATGCGATCGGTGGCAATGATGGCGAGGACATTCTTGTAAGTGTTGATGAACATGTGGGGCGTTTGGGTTTAAGGGAGGGCTAGTGAGAGAAAGTGAACATTGAAAGGCCTAAACTTCTCGATGAGATCATCTTTAGTGAGGTCAAGCACCTGGATTGAACACCAAACCATCATCATACAAGACAACAAGGCCATAAGAGAATGGCCTAACTTAGTGAGGAAGCGACCTTTGAGGATCCCACCTTATTGCCTTTTTTAATTAGCTTAATCGGGGAGATAATTTCAACAGTTGCCTTGTTGATCTTAGTTGGGATGTTCAGATCCTGGAAGAATGAAGTTTGTGGGATCTACATCAATGTTGCTTGGAGGAACCACAACATCAATTACAAGACCAACATGGGTAGGAGCACCAACTTTTATTTTATCTCTTGACTTCTTAAAGATTAGCTTTCATAATAATCAACTCAATCGAGGTTTAGGGTTTTAGTGTTTATGCTTTTAGGGTTTTGGTTTAAGGTTTAGGGTTTAATGTTTAGGGTTTATGGTTTAGGGCTTTTTAGGGTTTAGGGTTTAGGGTTTATGATTTAGGATTTAGGTTTTTTTTTTATCAAGTAAACTAGTAGGTTTAGGTTTATTTAGTTTATTTACTTTAATTTTCATTTATTTTAGTTTATATTATTTTTATTTTTATTAAGGTTTATTTTATATTTTTATTTAGTTTAGTTTATTTATTTTAGGTTTATTTATTTTTAGTTTACAATTTTCATCTTAGTTTATTTTTTAGGTTTAGGTTTATTTTTTAGTTGAGTTTTATTTTTATTTTATTTTTTATGTTTAGGTTTTATTTTTTATTTTTAGGTTTTGGTTTAGGTTTTTATTTTATTTTTTAGGTTTAGGTTTTAGGTTTATTTTTAGTTTAATTTATTTTATTTAGTTTTGATTTAGGTTTAGTTTATTTTAGGTTTTATTTATTTTAGTTTAGTTTATTTTAGTTTAGGTTTAGGTTTATTTTATTTTTACTTTAGGTTTACTTTTTATTTTTTTAGTGTATGGTTTAGGTTTTAGATTTTATTTATTTTTAGGTTTATTTTTTAGATTTAGGTATTTATTTAATTTTTATTTTATTTTATTTTTCTTTTACATTTAGTTTCTTTTATATTTAGGTTTTTTATTCTTAGGTTAATTTTATTTTTTAGTTTAGTTTATGTTTTTATTTATTTTATTTTAGTTTATTTTTATTTTATATTTAATTTTATTTTTAGGTTTAGGTTTAGGTTTTAGTGTAGGTTTTTATTTTATTTTATTTAGGTTTAGGATTTTAAGGTTTTTAGGGTTTAGGGTTTAGGGTTTAGGGTTTATAATTTAGGGTTTAGGGTTTCAAAGTTAGGGTTAGGGTTTAAGATTTAGGGTTTAGGGTTCTAGTGTTTACGCTTTAGGGTTTTGGGTTTTTAGGGTTTTGGGTTTAGGGTTTAGGGTTCTTTTTTTAACAAAAAAGAAATAATTGCTTAGAAAAATAGGTACAAGAAGACCATATTAGATACTAAACTCAAAAAAAAAATGCTCAAATGATCTAAAGGAAAATCCTAAAGAGTTTATCCCTAAATTAATACATCAAAGAGCAATAAAAGGAAAAAAAACAAAGACAAAACTAAAAAAGTGAAGCAAAAGACAGCGAAGGGGAAGAATCCACGGAGCTCCAAAAGAACATCCAAAGAGACAAAGATCCATAAGAAAAGAAATTTTGCAACAAGACAACTCTAGCCATCTAAAAAAAAGACCATCAATAAGACTCTAGCTCCCTCAAGAAGAAGAAGAGACCAACTAAAAGAGAACACAACCAAGAAATCTCCGAGAAGGAGATCATAAAACATAAAGAAAAAAACCTCAAGCCCATATATGAGGAAAGAAGGATAATCACAATAATGATGGGCATCAAATCCTAGGTGTATCTAGCTTCAAAGAATGGTTACAAATAGGAAAAGTCATCAGTCATAAAAATATTAAAGAAAAATCCATCATATCATTATATCCATCCTAGCGAAAATTACAAACCTATCATAATAGCCACCTAGCCAAAGAAAATGTGAAATGGAAAAAGTGAGGAGAGGAACATATAAAATTAACATAAGGAAATCCCACAAACCAAATATGAACACCTCTTAAAAGAGGTGAAAAGCTCACAACCCAAAGAAAATACGAAAATAGCCCTCAAAGACAAAGCCAATACCATAACCAATCCAAAGGCACCAAGGAACCCACAACAACACCAATCCAAAGCCACCAACCAATAAAGGAAAGGAAAAAAACTAATAGCAATAGAGCACCAGGAAAAATACCCTAGGAAGAGCAAGAAAATCAAACCAACCACAAAAAAATAAGAGAGGCAAGCTAAAATAAATAGCTAGAAATAGCCAAATGGACAAACCATGCTAGTAACAAAATCCCAACCTACCACCAACAAAGAGCAAAATCACCAACCAAAGAAATACAAGCTAAGAACAAAATACCACAAAACCAACCAGAAAGAGCACCAAAAAAACCCCAGCAAAGCAGGAGAAACACCAAGCCGGAAAATTAAGAAGCCAATACTCTAGCTAGCTAAAAAACACATAGCAAAAGCTCAACCAACAGAGAAAAAACCAACCAAAATTAAAAACTACCCAAGGACAAGAGAGATTGATTCCAAGAAGCTTTGGAATGAGTAACACTCAACAAGTGAGGAGGGGCATAAATCTGAAAACTTTTTTCTTTTTCTTGTAAATAATTTTATAGGCTCGCCCTTTCTCCAAAAAATATCCATCCAAAAATGAATCAATATTATTATAAAAGACATGGGATGAACAAAAGCTATCAATTTCAAAGAAGAGCATTCAGAATCATCCACAACATTAGACAAAGAAAAATCAGAAATGTATGCATTTCACAATCTTAAGTGAAAGAAGGAGCATAAACAACTTTATTAGGAAGACAATTATCAATATTTTCACCTTCCAAAAAAATATGAAGAGTATCCTCTCTATCTTCATTCTTAAAAGAAGCAAGAGAAGAAGAATCTAGATTTTCAATACAATCATCATGTAAGAGATTAAAATAAGATTTAAATCCCTTAGAAACATATAGCATATTACCAAAATTCTGAACATAATTACTAGCCATTGAAAAACCATCATTTTGAATCAAAATAGAACTATTCACAATGAAAGAATTGTCACAGGTATATAAATCTTATTTTTTAAAAGAAGGATCACCTATATTAACAAAATTGTTAGGACCAGAAGTTAAATATCAGAAATAAGATCATTCTTTTCAAAACCATTCTCAATCAAAGATGGCAAAAAATAGTCTCTTTCCCATGACCTAAAGCAGACATTGGAGAAAGAGAAATAACATCCAACTGATTGGAAGAAATGGTGTTAGCATCAATAATATTTGAACCATCATCATGAAAGGACTTATGCACAACATCCAAACCATTAGAATCATTAACCGCAGCCTCTAAAGTCTTCCCTTTAATAGAATCATCAAAAGAAACACTTAGAGCATGATTATTTGTTAAGACATTTTTAAGAAACATCAAAATTACCTTCCATAGTAGACAAATCATTAATAGGTAAAACATTTTTAGAAGATTCAAAAATCTAGTTTTGTAAAACATCAAAATTTTGAAAAGTAGATTTTCCTTTATTCAACTTGAAAGAATCATCAATTTTTTTCAACAATTTAATTCTTACTAGTGATTTTCTTCCTTAGAGAGGGATAAGCAATAAAGCATTTAGAAATTTAATGCCCATGAATCTTACAATGATTACAAAAAATGGGAAAGTTCTCAAAAATAACTTTCTAAAAATAACCGCATTTCTTCGAACTGAACCAAATTTCATTCGAATATCTTTTAGTAATATCAATCTCTATAAGAATTCTAGCAACATATGGTATGAAAGAAGCAGTTGTTGCTTGATTAACTTGCAAAGGTAGACCAAAAATCAACCAAATAGCATAAATAATATAATGATTAAATAGATGAATCCTTAAGTTAGGTAAAGAAATCCAAATGGGAACAATAAGAGACTCTTCATTAACATCAAACATAGGCGTCACTTTAGAATATGCATTTGATAATTAAAAACATAGTAAGAACACCTAGAAAAAATTCTTTCATAATCAAGGTCATTAGAAAGTTTAATCAAACATGCATCAATCGAGTAATAAATAGAACTAGAAAATTTAATCTATGAAAAAGAATGAATATCTTCCATCTTTGGGCGTTTAAATGAAAACTTTCCAATCAAAGAAAAGCAAAAGCCTACTAATCTTTCAATATCATCATGAAATCATGATTGTTGGAGTACCTTTAAAACTCGTGAAGCAAATTCAATGGAGGCTTGATGGAGGAATTCTTACCAGCTAAAACCTCTTTGAAATATTTAGTAACAAAAGTAATTTAGAAGTAGGATTACCCAAAAATCTAATGCCCTAGTAGGATCCATCGGCACATGGGATTTATACCAAGGATTTAAAGAAGTCGATGCCATTAGTCACGACACTATGACAAGAATAGGTTGAGATTGGCCCAAGGCCAAAAATCTATAGGGAATCCAAGAGAGAAAGGGCTCAAAAACTCACCAAGAACATGAAGAATCCTGAAATCGCCCAATAATAAGGTTTAGTTTTATTTTATGGTTTAGGTTTTAAGTTTAGTGTTTATTAGTTGTTATATGGTTTTATTAGGTTTAGGTTATTTTTAGCTTATTATTAGTTTAATGTGTAGTTTAGTTAGTTTTGTTTTAGTTAGGTTGTTAGTTTAGTTTTATTAGTTTTAGTTTTAATTATTATTATTTTAGGTTAGTTTAGGGTTTAGGTTTAGTTTATTAGTTTATTTAGTAAGTTTATTTAGTTAGTTTGTTTATGGGGTTTAGTTTAGTTTATTTATTAGTATTATTAGTTAGTTATTTATTTATTTAGTTTAGTTAGTTATTATTATTGGTTATGGTTTTATCATTATTTAGGTTTTAGTTAGTTTTTTAGTGGTTTAGTTTTATTAGTTTAGTTTTGTTAG
The DNA here is from genome assembly GCA_021442155.1 of Cymbidium sinense. Taxonomy (NCBI): domain Eukaryota; kingdom Viridiplantae; phylum Streptophyta; class Magnoliopsida; order Asparagales; family Orchidaceae; genus Cymbidium; species Cymbidium sinense. The sequence goes on from CM038214.1 coordinate 205,196,217, forward strand.
TTTATTTATTATTTAGTTTATTATTTTTATTAGTTTAGTTAGTGTTTAGGTTTATTAGTTTATTATTATTAGATTTTTAGTTTAGTTTATGGTTTAGGTTTTTATTAGTTATTTATTATTTATTATATTAGTTTGGTTAGTTGGTTTATTATTAGTTTTATTTTAGTTTAGCTTTTTTTCTTTAGTTTATGTTTATTATTATTAGTTTTATTATTATTAGTTTATTAATTTAGTTAGTTAGTTATTAGTTATTATTATTACTATTATTATTATTTATTATTATTATTATTATTAATTTATTTATTAGGTTTATTACTTTAGTTATTTAGTTTAGTTCTTTATTTAGTTTTGTTTTATTTAGTTATTAATTTATTAGATTTTTATTATTTAGTTATTATTAATTTTTTAGTTAGGTGTTTTATTATTAGTTTATCATTAGTTATTAGTTAATTTATTAGGTTTAGTTATTATTATGTTTATCTATTAGTTAATTTTCATGGTTTAATAGTTTAGTTTTGGGGTTTAGTTTTGGTTATTTAGTTTAGTTATTTTATTGGTTTATTAGTTTAGTTTTAGTGTTTATTATTTATTAGAGTTTAGGTTTATTTATTAATTAGGTTAGTTTTATTAGTTAATTTATTTATTAGTTTATTAGTTTATTGGTTATTAGTTTTAGGTTATAAATTAGTTATTATTAGTTTTTAGTTTAATATTGATTAGTTTATTAGGTTCTATTAGTTAGTTATTAATTAGTTTTAGTTTAGTTTTATTATTAGTTTATTATTATCTTAGTTATTATTTAGTTATTATTATTAGTTTTATTAGTTTAGTTATTAGTTATTTTACTTTAGTTTAGTTTATTATTAGTTTATTATTGTTACTTTTATTAATTTAGGTTTAGGGGTTTAGTTTTAGTTTATTTAGTTATTATTATTATTATTATTAGTTTTAGTTATTATTATTATTATTATTATTAATTTATTAGTTTTAGTTAGTTTAGTTATTAGTTATTTATTTAGTTAGTTTAGTTATTATTAGTTTATTATTATTACTTAGTTATTATTTGTTTTATTAGTTTAGTTAGTTTAGTATTTAGTTTAGTTTAGTTTTTTTTATTTATTATTTAGTTTAATATTATTATTAGTTTAGTTTAGTTAGTTTTTATGTTATTAAGTTTTATTATTATTTAGTGTTTTTTAGGTATTATTAGTTTTTAGTTTAGTTTATTTGTTATTATTATTTATTAGTTTATTAGTTTTATTAGTTTTATTAGCTTATTATTATTATTAGTTAGTTTCTTAGGTTTATTTATTATTATTAGATTTAGAATATTAATTTAGGTTTTATTTATTATTTAGTTTATTATTATTATTATTAGTTAAATTATTAGTTTTATTTAATTTAATTTATTATTAGTTTATTAGTTTAGTGTTAGTTGTTATTAGTTCTTTAGTTTTAGTTTATTAGTTTTTTTTCATTTTATTATTATTTTTAGCTATTATTATTTAGTTAGTTTATTCATAGGTTTAGTTAGTTTATTTGTTTATTTTTTTAATTTAGTTGTTAGTTTTAGTTATTAGTTAATTACTATTATTAGTTATTTATTAATTCTTTTATTAGTTTATTAGTTAAAGTTTATTAGTTACTAGTTTTAGTTTAGTTAGTTTATTTATTATTAGTTTAGTTATTAGGTTTAGTTTAGTAATTAGTTTATGGTTTAGGTTTATTAGTTAGTTATTATTATTAGTTAATTATTTATTACGGTTTAATTTAGTTAGTTTATTAGTTTAATTTTAGTTAATAGTTTAGGTTTAGTTTAGTTTTTATTAGTTTTATTAGTTTAGTTTATTTTTAGTTAGTTTATTAGTGGGATTTTTTTATTTATGTTTAATTTAGTTATTAGTTTGTTAATTAGTTTAGTTAGTTTTTTATTATTAGTTTATTAGTTATTATTTAGTTAGTCAAGTTTAGGTAGTTTTATTAGTTTTTATGTTTTAGTTTATTATTAGTTTTTGGTTATTATTAGTTTATTAGTTTTAGTTTTAATTAGTTTAGTTTAGTGTTTTATTAGTTTCTTATTAGGGTTTAGGGGTTAAGGTTTAGGGTTTATGGTTTTAGGGTTTAGGGTTTAGAGTTTTGGGTTATAGGTTTAGGTTTTAAGGATTGGGGTTAGTTTTAGGGTTTAGCATTTAGGGTTAGGGATTTTATTATTTATTTATTTATTATAATTTTTTAGGATTTAGGGTTTAGAGTTTTGATTTTGGTTTAGAGTTGAGCTTTAGTTTGGGTTTTAGGGATTTTGGTTTTTTTAAAGATAACAAATTTAGAATCAACATTTCTTCTTTTGATTTCAATCTAGTAACACATCAAGTTCTCAAAGACCTGGCGACAACATAGACAAAAATGAGCACACATAGAGCAAATTAAATGCCCTAGAAAACTAGAACTCTCTCTACTCTAAAGACATAGTTCCATAAGCAGCAGATCGGATAAGCCATTCTTCAGTTCCTCTGGTTCCCATCAGAACCACCCGGGCCTCTCAAGTACTTGGATTCACCATCATATCTACAATCTTTCCCTCTGACACCACCATGGCTATAACCTCTCTCACTCCTCGTACCACCATAACCACCTTGCTCACCACCACCTTATCCACTATCCTCTAGATCCCCCCCCACCACTGTGATACTGCAGCCTCGCCTTTTCCTCCATCTAGATCTAGACTAGCGGTGATGGTGATGTTCTATCATCAAGCGTTCCCATTCTTAGGGTTTAGGTTTAGGTTTAAGTTTATTAGGTTTTAAGTTTTAGGTTTATTTTTAAATTTTTTAGACACTATACATTTAAGTTTAGGGTTTGGGATTTAGGGTTTAGGGTTTGAGGGTTTAGGGTTTAGGGTTTAGGATTTTATAGGGTTTAACTTTATTTAGTTTAGGGTTTAGGGTTTAAGGTTTTAGGGTTTATGCTTTTAGGGTTTAGGGTTTGGGGTTAGGGTTAGGGTTTATTGTTTAGGGTTTATTGTTTATGGTTTAGGGTTTAGGGTTTAGAGTTTAGGGTTTAGGGTTTATGGTTTTAGGGATTAGGGTTTAGGGTTTAGGGTTTTTTTTTAATTAAGTATACCGGGAGGTTTAGATTTATTTAGTTTATTTTTCATTTATTTTAGTTTATTTATTTGATATTTTTATTTAGGTTTATTTTTATTTTTTATTTAATTTAGTTTATTTATTTTAGATTTATTTATTTTACTTTAATGTTTTATTTTAGTTTATTTTCTAGGTTTATGTTAATGTTTAAATTTATTTTTTAGTTGAGTTTATTTTTATTTCTTTTTTAAGTTTAGGTTTTTATTTTATTTTTTGGGTTTCAATTTTAGGTTTTTATTTTAGGTTTATTTTTAGGTTTTATTTTTTGTTTAGGTTTAGGTTTATTTTTGGTTGAGTTTTATTTTTATTTTATATTTAAGGTTTAGGTTTTATTTTTTATTTTTAGGTTTACGTTTAGGTTTTTATTTTATTTTTTTTAGCTTTAGGTTTTAGATTTTTATTTTAAGTTTATTTTTAGGTTTTATTTTTTAGTTTAGGTTTAGGTTTATTTTTAGTTTGTTTTATTTTATTTAGCTTAGGTTTAGGTTTAGGTTTTAATTATTTTAGTTTATTTTTTTTTATGTAGGTTTAGGTTTATTTTATTTTGTTTATTTTATTTTCATTTAGGTTTAATTTTTTTAATTTAGGGTTTAGATTTTATTTTTATTTAATTTAGGTTTTATTTTTATTATTTTTTAGGTTTTGTTTTATTTAGTTTTATTAAACTTTATTTTAGGTTTATTTTAGTTTTATGTTATGTTTAGTTTTTTATTTATTTAGGTTTTTTTTAATTCTTATTTATTTCATAGTTTAGTTTATGTTTTATTTTAGTATATTTTATTTTATTTTATTTTATTTTTAATTTTAGGTTTAATTTTTAGTTTAGGTGTTTATTTCATTTATGTTTATGTTTATTTATTTATTTTATTTTTAGGTTTTATTTAGTTTAGGTTTAGGTTTTTAGGATTTAGGGTTTAGGTTTTAGGGTTTAGCATTTTAGGATTTAGGGTTTAGGGTTTAGGGTTTAGGGTTTAGTGTTTAGGCTTTAAGGTTTAAGGTTTTTAGGTTTAATGTTTAGGGTTTAGGTTTAGGGTTAGTTGAAGGTTTAGGGTTTAGTTTAGGGTTTAGGGTTTCAAGGTTTAGGGTTTAGGGTTTAGGGTTATGGTTGGGGTTTTATTTAGGGTTTTAGGATTAGGTTGTAGGTTTAGTTTAGGGTTTAGGGTTAGTTATAGGTTTAGGGTTTAGGGTTTAGGGATTAGGATTTAGGTTTTTTATTTATGATTTTTTTTTTTTAAATTTTAAACCATTAGTTTAGGTTTATTTAGTTTATTTTATTTAGTTTAGTTTATTTTTTTTATTTAGTTTTTTTTATTTTTATTTAATTTAGTTTTATTTATTTAGTTTTTTTTATTTATTTATTTTTAGGTTTAGGTTTCAATATGTTGATTTTAAGTTTAGTTTTATTTTTATTTAATTTTTTTAGGTTTAGGTATTATTTTTAATTTTTGGTTTAGATTTAGGCTTTAGGGTTATATTTTAGGTTTATTTTTAGGTTTATTTTTTAGTTTAGGTTTAGGTTTAATTTTAGTTTATTTTATTTTTTTTTTTTAGTTTAGGGTTTAGGTTTATTTTTTTTTTAGTTTAGGTTTAGGTTTTATTTATTTTATTTAGGTTTTGGTTTATTTTATTTATTTATTTAGGTTTAGGTTTTTTTTTAGTTTAGGTTTTTTTTTTATTAATTTTAGGTTTTATTTTAGGTTTATTTTTTTTTAGGTTTAGGTTTTATTTAGTTTTTATTTTATTTTATTTTAAGTTTATTTATTTTATTTTAAATTTAGTTTTTTTAACTTTAGCTTTATTTTAGTTTTTAGTTTAGTTTAGGTTTTTATGTATTTTATTTTATTTAAGTTTAGTTTTCTTAATTATATTATTTGTAGGTTTTTTTAGTTTGGGTTTAGGCTTTTTAGTTTTTAGGGTTGAAGGTTTAGGGTTTTGGGTTTTGGGTCAATGGTTTAGGGTTTAGGGTTTAGGGTTTAGGGTTCGGGGTTTGGGGTTTAGGGTTTTGGGTTTTGGGTTTAGGGTTTTAGGGTTTAGGGTTATATGTTTAGGGTTTAGGGTTTAGGGTTGTAGGTTTAGGGTTTAGGATTAGTTTTAGGGTTTAGGGTTTAGGGTTTAGGTTTAACTTTTGATTAGGGATTAAGATTTAGGTTTAGGGTTTTGAGTTTAGTTTAGGTTTAGGTTAGGATTTAGTGTTTAGGTTTAGGGTTTTTTGGTTTTAAGTTTTGGTTAGGTTTAAGGGTTAGTTTAGGGTTTAGGGTTTAAGGTTAATTTAGGGTTTAATGTCTATTGTTTAGGGTTTAGGGTTTAGGGTTCACGGTTTTAAGGTTTAGGGTTTAGGGTTTAGGGTTTAGGGTTTAGGGGTTTACAATTTAGAATTTAGGGTTTACAGTTTAGAGTTTACTATTTAGGATTTTATGGTTTAGGGTTTACGGTATAGGGTTTTTTTTTAAGTTAGGTTAGGTTTAAGTTTAGGTTTTTTTATTTTTTATTTTTTATGTAGTTTAGGTTTTGGTTTTGGTTTAGGTTTAGGTTTATTTATTTTAGTTTAGTTTATTTTTTTAGTTTTATTTTAGTTTATGTTTTATTTATTTTTTAGGTTTTTATTTTTAGTTCTATTTAGGTATAGGTTTATTTATGTTTATTAATATATTTATGTATTTAGGTTTTTTTTAAGTTTAGGTTTAGGTTTATGATTATTTTTATTTTTGATTTTAGTTCTGTTTAGGTTTTATTTTAGTTTAGTTCATGTTTATTTTGGTTTATGTTTTTAGGTTTAGGTTTATTTTAAGTTTAGGTTTTATTTATTTTTTATTTACTGTATTTATTTTTAGTGTTTTTAGTATAGTTTAGTTTATTTAGTTTAGGTTTAGGTTTATTTAGTTTTTTTGGTTTGAGTTTAGGTTTTATTTAGGTTTAGGTTTTATTTAGTTTATTTTATTTCATTTTTTATTTAGGTTTAGGTTTTGTTTAGGTTTATTTATTTTTATTTAGTTTTAGGTTTATTTTATTTGTAGTTTAGTTTATTTAGGTTTAGGTTTCAATTTAGGTTTAGGTTTTAGTTTATTTTTTAGTTTATGTTTACTTAGGTTTATTTAGTTTAGGTTTTTTATTTTTAGGTTTAGGTTCATTTATTTTTATATTAGTTTTTATTTGTATTTTATTAGTTTAGTTTATTTATTTAGGTTTTTTATGTTTATTTTTTGGTTTATTTTTGGTGTAGGTTTAGGTTTATTTATTTTTGTTTAGTTTAGTGCATTTTTATTTTTATGTTTATTTAATTTTTAGTTTTATTTAGTTTAGGATTATGTTTAGGTTTATTTTTATTTATTTATTTAAGTTTTAGTTTATTTAGTTTAGTTTAGGTTTATTTATTTAGTTTATTTATTTATTTTTGTTTAAGTTTAGGTTTATTTATTTAGTTTTTTTATTTATTTAGTTTATTTATTTATTTAGGTTTAGGATTATGTTTTATTTAGTTTAGTTTATTTAGTTTTATTTTATTTTGGGTTTAGTCTTTAAGTTTAGGTTTATTTAGTATAGGTTTAATCTAGGTTTATTTTTATTTCTTTATTTAGTATATTTATTTAGGTTTAGGTTTAGGTTTACTTATTTAATTTATTTTGGTTTAGGTTTAGGTTTTATTTAGTTTTAGTTTATTTTGTGTTTAGTGTTTAGGTTTAGGTTTAGTTTAGGTTTTTTTCTTTATTTAGATTATTTTTTATTTATTTTTATTTAAATTATTTTATTTTAGTTTATTATTTTATTTATTTTAGTTCATTTTTATTTTTATTTTTAGTTAGGTTTAGGTTTAGGTTTTTAATTTATGTTTAGGTTTAGGTTTAGGTTATTATTTTATTTTATTTTATTAATATCCATTTAGTTTAGTTTATTTTATTTTATTTTATTTATTTAGGTTTATTTAGTTTAATTATTTAGTTTATTTACTTAGGTTCTTATTTATTTTATTTTAGGTTTAGGTTTTATTTAATTTATTTAGGTTAGGTTTAGTTTATTTTTATGTTTAGGTTTAATGTTTAGGATTATTTAGTTTTAGTTTAGGTTTAGGTTTAGGGTTATTTTAGTTTAGTTTAGTTTATTTAGTTTAGGTTTATTTATTTAGTTTAGTTTATTTTATTTGTTTAGGTTTAGGTTTATCTAGGTTTAGTCTTTTTTAGTTTATTTTAGTTTAGGTTATTTGTTCAGTTTTTTAGTTTCATTTAGGTTTATTTAGTTTATTTTTATTTTTTAATTTATTTATTTTAGTTTAGGTTTATTTAGTTTATTTATTTATTTAGTTTATTTATTATTTATTTAAGGTTTAGTTTTAGGCTTAGGATTATTATTAGTTTTTAGGTTTAGGTTTAAGTTTAGGTTTAGTTTAGTTTATTTAGTTTAGTTTATTTAATTTATTTTTTATTTTAAGTTTATTTATTTAGGTTTAGTTTAGGTTTAGGTTTATTTTTATTTAGTTTTATTTATTTATTTAGTTTAGGATTAGGTTTAGGTTTATGTTTAGGTTTAGGTTTAGGTCTATATTTAGGTTTAGGTTAAGGTTTTAGGTTTATTTTATTTAGTTTAGGTTTAGTTTAGGTTTATGATTTAGGTTTAGTTTAGTTTAGGCTTTAGGTTTTGAATTAGGTTTATTTTAGGTTTATTTTTAGTTTAGTTATTTAATTTTTAGGTTTAGGTTTATTTTATTTATTTATTTTTATTAGTTTATTTTTAGGTTTATTTTAGCTTTTAGGTTTAGGTTTAGGCTTAGGTTTAGGCTTAGGTTTATCTTTAGTTTTTAGGTTCAAGATTTAGTTTAGGTATAGTTTAGGTTTTATTTTTTAGCTTAGTTTATTTAATTTATTTTTTATTTTAGGTTTATTTATTTCGGTTTAGTTTAGGTTTATTTAGTCTAGGTTTAAGTTTATTTTTATTTAGTTTAATTTATTTATTTAGTTTTGGATTAGTTTTAAGTTTATGTTTAGGTTTAGGTTTAGGTTTAGGTTTATTTTATTTAGTTTAAGTTTATTTAGTTTTGATTTAGTTTATTTAGTTTAGGTTTAGAGTTTAGGTTTAGTTTAGTTTAGGGTTTAGGTTTAGGTTTAGGTTTATTTTAGGTTTATTTTCAGTTTAGTTTAGGTTTAGGTTTATTTTATTTATTTAGTTTATTTAGTTTATTTTTTTAGGTTTTATTTTTGGTTTTATTTTTTGGTTTAGGTTTAGGTTTAGGTTTATTTATTTAGTTTAGGTCTTAGTTTTTATGTTATTAATTTTATTTGTATTTAGTATTTTTTTAAGTATTATTAGTTTTTTCTTTTTGTTTATTTTTTATTTTATTTATTAATTTAATTAGTTTTATTAGTTTATTATTATTAGTTAGTTTCTTAGGTTTATTTATTATTATTATATTTAGTATATTTATTTAGGTTTTATTTATTATTTAGTTTATTATTAGTTTAGTTATTAGTTTTATTTAGTTTAATTTATTATTAATTTATTAGTTTAGTGTTAGTTGTTATTAATTCTTTAGTTTTAGTTTATTAGTTTTAGTTATTATTATTTATTTAGTTTATTATTAGGTTTAGGTTTATTAGTTTATTAGTTTAGTTTAGTTGTTGGTTTTTGGTTATTAGTTAGTTATTATTATTAATAATTTATTAATTATTTAGTTAGTTTATTAGTTTTAGTTTATTAGTTTATTAGTTTATAGTTTAGTTAGTTTAGTTTATAAGTTTAGTTATTGGGTTTAGTTTTTTTTATTAGTTAGTTATTTATTAGGTTAGTTATGTTTAAGGTTTAGGTTTATTAGTTAGTTTTTTATTAGGGTTTAATTTTGTTAGTTTATTAGTTTAATTTTAGTTAATAGTTTAGGTTTAGTTTAGTTTTTATTAGTTTTATTAGTTTAGTTTATTTTTAGTTAGTTTATTAATGGGTTTTTTTGTTTTTGTTTAATTGAGTTATTACTTTATTAATTAGTTTAGTTAGTTTTATTATTATTTGTTTTATTAGTTATTATTTGGTTAATTTAGTTTAGTTTGTTTTATTAGTTTTTTATTTTAGTTTATTATTAGTTTATATTTATTATTAGTTATTAGTTTTAGTTTTAGTTAGTTTAGTTTAGTGTTTTATTAGTTTCTTATTAGGGTTTAGGGTTTAGGTTTAGTTTTGGTTTTAGTGTTTAGGGTTTAGGTTAGGGTTTATAGGTTTAGGGTTTAAGGATTAGGGTTAGTTTTAGGGTTTAGCATTTAGTTAGGGTTTTTTATTATTTTTTTATGTTTTAGGTTTAGGGTTTATGTTTTAGGTTTAGGGTTAGCTTTTTTGGTTTGGGTTTTAGGATTTTATTTTTTTTTAATAGAGAACAAATTTAGAATCAACATTCCTTCTTTTTTTTTCATTAGTCAAGTAACTCACCTAGTTCTCAAGAAACAACATAGATAAAATGAGCACACAGACAAATCAAAAGCAGTCTCTCTATAAAGACAGTTCCATAGCGGATATTAGTGGTTCTTGATTTCTAATTTAGAACCACCCAGCCTCCCAGTATTTGGATCCATCATATCAATTTTCCCTCGCCACCACCACAGTATAACCTTAGCTCCTCACCTCCGCTTCCTCCATATCCACCATCTAGATCCCCACCTTATGATAACCAGCTCCACCTTAGCCTCCATCTAGGCTAGTTTATGATGTTCTATATTGGTTCTACCCATTCTTAGGGTTTAGGTTTAGGTTTAAGTTTGTTGGATTTTAGGATTTAGTTTATTTTTAATTTATTTAGACACTTTAGGTTTAAGTTTAGAGTTTGTGGTTTAGGGTTTAGGGTTTATGTTTACGATTTACAGTTTAGGGTTTAGTGTTTAAGATTTAGGGTTTAGGGTTTTACGATTTATTCTTTTAGGGTTTAGGGTTTAGGATTTATGGTTTATGGTTTAGGGTCTAGAGTTTAGGGTTTAAGATTAGGGTTTTAAGGTTTAGGGTTTAGGTTTAGGATGTAGGGTTTAGGGTTTTTTTTAAATTAAGTAAACTAGTAAGTTTAGGTTTCTTTAGTTTATTTTATTTTTTATTTTTATTTAGGTTTATTTTTTATTTTTATTTAGTTTAGTTTATGTATTTTAGATTTATTTATTTTACTTTAGGTTTTTTTAATTTAGTTTATTTTTTAAGTTTAGGTTAATGTTTAAAATTATTTTTTAGTTGAGTTTTATTTTTATTTTATTTTTTAAGTTTAGGTTTTATTTTTATTTTTAGGTTTAGGTTCAGGTTTTTATGTTATTTTTCAGGATTACATTTTAGGTTTTTATTTTAGGTTTATTTTTAGGTTTTATTTTTTGTTTATGTTTAGGTTTATTTATAGTTGAGTTTTATTTTTATTTTATTTTTTAGGTTTAGGTTTAATTTATTTTGGGTTTATGTTTAGGTTTTATTTTATTTTTTTTTAGCTTTAGTTTTAGGTTTATATTTTAGGTTTATTTTTAGGTTTTATTTTTTATTTTAGGTTTAACTTTATTTTTAGTTTATTTTATTTTATTTAGCTTAGGTTTAGGTTTATGTTTTAATTATTTTAGTTTATTTTATTTGAGTTTAGGTTTAGGTTTATTTTATTTTGTTTATTTTATTTTCATTTTAGGTTTAATTATTTTTTTAGTTTAGGGTTTAGATTTTATTTTTTATTTATTTTTAGGTTTATTTTTTTAGGTTTAGTTTTTTATTTAGTTTTTATTTTACTTTATTTTAGGTTTATTTTATTTTTATTTTACATTTAGTTTTTATTTTATTTATGTTTTTAATTCTTAAGTTTATTTTATTTCATAGTTTAGTTTATGTTTTTATTTATTTTCATTTATATTATTTTTATTTTTATTTTATTTTATTTTTTAGGTTTAGGTTTAGGTTTTAGTTTAGGTGTTTATTTTATTTAGGTTTAAATTATTTATTTATTTTATTTTTAGGTTTTATTTAGTTTATGTTTAGGTTTTTAGGATTTTAGGGTTTAGGGTTAAGGGTTTTGCATTTTAGGGTTTAGGGTTTAGGGTTCAGGTTTAGGGTTTAGGGTTTAGGGGTTACAGTTTAGGGTTTATTATTTAGGATTTATGGTTTAGGATTTTTTAAGTTTAGTGTTAGGGTTTAGGGTTAGCTGAAGGTTTAGGGTTTGCTTAGGGTTTAAGGTTTAGGGTTTTTAGGGTTTAGGGTATAGGGTATAGGGTTTATGGTTTAGGGTTTAGGGTTATGGCTAGGGTTTAGGGTTTAGGGTTTATGTTTTATGGTTTAGGGCTTTTGGTAGTAGGTTTAGAGTTTAGGGTTTAGTGTTAGTTATATGGTTTGGGGTTTAGGGTTTAGGGTTTAGGATTTAGGGTTTAAGGTTTAGGGTTTAGGGTTTAGGGTTTATGGCTATTTTTTTAAAATTAAGTAAACCATTAAGTATAGTTTATTTAGTTTATTTTTTTAGTTTAGTTTATTTTATTTTTTGTTTTATAGTTTTATTTTATTTAGTTTAGTTTATTTATTTTAGTTTAGGTTTTTTTATTTTAGTTTATTTTTTTGGTTTAGGTTTTGATTTATGTTTTTTTTCTTAGTTTAGTTTTATTTTTATTTTATTTTTCAGGTTTAGGTATTATTTCTAAATTTTTGGTTTTATTTTTAATTTTTGGGTTTTATTTTAGGTTTATTTTTAGGTTTTATTTTTTGGTTTAGTTTTATTTTTAATTTTATTTTATTTTATTTTATTTAGTTTATGGTTTAGGTTTAGTTTATTTTAGATTTAGTTTTGTTTAGGTTTAAGTTTAGGTTTTATTTATTTTAATTTAGGTTTAGGTTTATTTTATTTTGTTTATTTGAGGTTTAGTTTTTTTTTAGTTTAGGGTTTAGGTTTTATTTTTTTTAATTTTTTAGGTTTTATTTTAAGTTTAGGTTTTATTTAGTTTTATTTTATTTTATTTTAAGTTTATTTTATTTTTATTTTGGATTTAGTTTTTATTTTATTTAGGCTTTTAGTTTTAGCTTTATTTTAGTTTTAAGTTTAGTTTAGGTTTTTATTTATTTTATTTTAGTTTAGTTTTAATTTTTATTATATTTTATTTTATTTAGGTTTAGTTTATTTAACTATTTTATTTTTAGATTTTATTTAGTTTGGGTTTAGACTTTTAGGTTTTTAGGGTTTAGGGTTTAGGGTTTAGGGTGTAGGGATAATGGTTTATGGTTTAGGGTTTATGGTTTAGGGTTTGGGGCTTAGGGTTTAGGGTTTAGGGTTTTGGGTTTAGGGTTTTAGGGTTTAGGGTTTAGGGTTTAGCATTGTATGTTTAGGGTTTAGGGTTTAGGAGTTTAGGATTAATTATAGTTTAGTTTAGTTAGTTTAGGGTTTAGGGTTTAGTATTTATACTTTTAGGTTTAGGTTTAGGTTAGGATTAGTTTAGGTTTTAAGTTTAGGTTTAGTTTATAGTTTAGTTTAGAGTTTATAGTTTAGTTTAAACTTTATAGTTAAGGTTTTTTTGGTTTAAGTTTTAGTTTAGTTAGGGTTGGGTTTAAAGTTAGTTTAGGGTTTAGGGTTTAGGCTTTTTAAATTTTATGGTTATTTTGGAGTTTAGGGTTTAGGATTTTAGGGTTTAGGGTTTAGGGTTTAGGGTTTAGGGTTTAGGGGTAGGGTTTATGATTTAGGGTTTAGGGTTTAAGGTTTAAGGTTAATTTAAGGTTTAAGGTTTTAGTTTAAGGTTTATGGTTTAGTTTTGGGTTTTAGGTTTAAGGTTTAGTTTATTTTAGGGTATAGGTTTTATTTAAGTTTAGGGTTTAGGTTTTTAGTGTTTAGAGTTTAGATTTAGGTTTTATGATTTAGTTTAGGTATAAGTTTTTTAATTAGTTATTGTTTTAATTTTTTTTTTAGGTTTAGGTTTGGTTTAGGTTTATGTTTATTTTATTTTAGTTAATTTTATTTTAGTTTAGTTTAGGTTTTATTTTAGTTTATTTATGTTTATTTGGTTTAGGTTTTTTAGATTTAGGTTTATTTTAGGTTTAGGTTTTATTTATTTATTATTTAGTTTATTTACTTTTAGTTTTTTAAGTATGGTTTAGTTTATTTTATTTAGTTTTTAGTTTATTTACGTTAGGTTTAGGTTTATTTAGTTTAGTTTAGGTTTGGGGTTTAGGTTTTATTTAAGTTTATGTTTTGGTTTTATTTAAGTTTAGGTTTTTTTTTATTTAGGTTTAAGTATTATTTAGTTTATTTATTTTTTCTTTTATTTTTATTTAGGTTTATTTAGTTTAGATTATTTAGTTTAGGTTTTATTTTTATTTAGGTTTAGGTTTAGGTTATATTTAGTTTATTTTATTTAGTTTTTATTTTAGTTTTAGGTTTAGTTTAGGTTGATTTTATTTTCATTTAAGTTTAGGTTTAATTTTATCTGTAGTTTAGTTTATTTAGGTTTAGGTTTAAGTTTATTTAGGTTTATTTAGTTAGGCTTTTTATTTTTAGGTTTAGGTTCATTTATTTTTATTTTAGATTCTATTTATATTTTATTAGTTTAGTTTTTTTATTTAGTTTCATTTATGTTTTTTTTTTAGGTTTAGGTTTATTTATTTTTGTTTAGTTTAGTGTATTTTTATTTTTAGGTTAATTTAGTATTTAGTTTTATTTAGTTTAAGTTTAGGTTTAGATTTATTTTTAATTTTTATTTAAGTTTTATTTTATTTTGTTTAGTTTAAGTTTATTTATTTAGTTTATTTATTTATTTTGGTTTAGGTTTAGGTTTATTTATTTAGTTTATTTATTTATTTAGTTTATTTATTTATTTAGGTTTTTATTTAGTTTAGTTTATTAAGTTTTATTTTATTTTGGGTTTAGGGTTTAAGTTTTGGTTTATTTAGTATAGGTTTAATCTAGGTTTATTTTTATTTCTTTATTTAGTTTATTTATTTAGGTTTAGGTTTAGTTTATTTATTTAGGTTTAGGTTTAGGTTTTATTTAGTTTTAATTTATTTTGGGTTTAGGGTTTAGGTTTAGGTTTAGTTTAGGTTTATCTTTATTTATTTAGCTTTATTTCTTTATTTAGTTTATTTTTTATTTATTTTTATTTAAATTATTTTATTTTAGTTTTTTATTTTATTTATTTTTGTTCATTTTTTTGTTTTTAGTTAGGTTAGGTTTAGGTTTTTATTTTAGGTTTAGGTTTAGGTTTAGGTTTTTATTTTATATTATTTTATTTATATCTATTTAGTTTAGTTTATTTTATTTTATTTATTTAGGATTATTTAGTTTATTTATTTAGTTTATGGTTTATTTTATTTTAGGTTTAGGTTTTATTTAGTTTTATTTAGGTTAGGTTTAGTTTATTTTTAGGTTTAGGTTTAGGGTTCATGTGTATTTAGTTTTTGTTTAGGTTTTGGTTTTGGTTTATTTTAGTTTAATTTTTTTATTTAGTTTAGGCTTGTATATTTAGTTTAGTTTATTTTATTTGTTTAGGTTTAGGTTTATTAAAGTTTAGGTTTTATTTAGTTTATTTTAGTTTTGGTTTTTTCTTTAGTTTATTTAGTTTAGTTTAGGTTTATTTTGTTTATTTTTATTTTTCTTTTTATTCATTTATTTTAGTTTAGGTTTATTTATTTTATTCAATTTATTCATTATTTATTTAAGGTTTATTTAGTTTATTTATTATTTATTTTAGTTTAGGTTTATTTAGTTTAGTTTAAGCTTAAGTTTATTTTTAGTTTTTAGGTTTAGGTTTAAGTTTAGGTTTAGTTGAGGTTTTATTATTTAGTTTAGTTTATTTAGTTTATTTTTTATTTTAAGTTTATTTATTTAAGTTTAGTTTAGATTTATCTAGTTTACGTTTAGATTTATTTTTATTTAGTTTAGTTTATTTATTTATTTTAGGTTTAGGTTTAGGTTTAAGTTAAGGTTTAGATTTAGTTTAGGGTTTAGGTTTAGGTTTAGTTTTATTTTAGGGTTATTTTTAGTTTAGTTTATTTAGTTTAGTTTAGGTTTAGGTTTATTTTATTTATTTATTTTATTTAGTTGATTTTTTTAGGTTTTATTTTAGCTTTTAAGTTTAGGTTTAGGTTTAGTTTATTTATTTATTTAGTTTAGGTTTTTTTTTTTATGTTATTAGGTTTATTATTATTTAGTGTTTTTTTAGATTTTATTAGTTTTTAATTTAGTTTATTTATTATTATTATTATTTATTAGTTTATTAGTTTAGTTAGTTTAATTAGTTTATCATTATTTGTAAGTTTTTTAGGTATGTTTATTATTATTATATTTACTATATTTATTTACGTTTTATTTATTATTTTGTTTATTATTTATTTGGTTTATTATTATTATTATTATTATTTTATTAGTTTAGTTATTTGTTTTATTTAGTTTAATTTACTATAAGTTTAATAGTTTAGTGTTAGTTATTAATAGTTATTTAGTTTTAGTTGATTAGTTTTTCTTTTAATTTTATTATTAGTTTTAGTTATTATTATTTAGTTAGTTTATTATTAGGTTTAGTTAGTTTCTTAGTTTCTTAGTTTAGTTTAGTTATTAGTTAGTTATTATTATTAGTTATTTATTAATAATTTAGTTAGTTTATTAGTTATTAGTTTTAGTTTAGGTAGTTTAGTTATTGGGTTTAGTTTTATTATTAGTTAGTTATTTATTAGGTTAGTTATGTTTAGGGATTAGGTTTGTTAGTTAGTTATTTTTTAGTGTTTAATTTAGCTAGTTTATTAGTTTAGTTTTAGTTATGAGTTTAGGTTTAGTTTAGTTTTTATTAATTTTATTAGTTTTATTAGTTTTATTAGTTTAGTTTATTTTTAGTTAGTTTAGTAGTGGGGTTTTTTTTATTTATGTTTAATTTAGTTATTAGTTTGTTTAATAGTTTAGTTAGTTTTTGTTATTATTAGTTTATTAGTTTCTTTTTTTAGTTTATTATTAGTTTTTGTTTATTATTAGCTTATTAGTTTTACTTTATTATTTATTAGTTTTAGTTTTAGTTAGTTTAGTTTAGTGTTTTATTAGTTTCTTATTAGGGTTTAGGGTTTAGGGTTTAGGGTTTAAGGTTTAGGGCTGTAGGTTTAGGGTTTAAAGATTAGGGTTAGTTTTAGGGTTTAGCATTTAGGGTTAGTTTTTTTTTATTTTTATTTATTTATTATTTTTAGGGTGTAGGGTTTAAAGTTCAGGTTTTTTGGCTTTAGGGTTTTTGATTTTTTTTTAACAAAGAACAAATTTATATTCCACATTTCTTCTTTTGATTTCATCAATCAAGTAGTTCTTACAGATAAATGAGTAGAACAAATCAAAGCCTAGAAAACTAGTTCTGATAGTTCCATAAGTAGTAGTTATTAGTTTCTTATTTAGTTTAGTGGGATTTCATATATTTTTTTATTTATTTTATTTACCTCCATTATAGTTTTAGTTTTAGCCTCCACTTTAGATTATTAGTCATTAGTGATGTTTAGGTTATTCTTAGGTTTAGGTTTAGGATTAAGTTTATTAGATTTTATGGTTTAGGTTTATTTTTTAATTTAGATACTTTATTTAGGTTTAGTTTTTTTAGTTTAGTTTGGGGTTAGTTTAGGGTTTAGGGTTTAACGTTTAGAGTTTAGGGTTTAGGTTTAGGGTTTATCATTTTAGGGTTTATGCTTTAGGTTTAGGGTTTAGGGTTTATTAGGGTTATTTAGGTTTAGGGTTTTTATTAGTTTATGGTTTAGGGTTTAGAGTTTAAGGTTTAGAGTTTAGGGTTTAGCTTAGGATTCTTTTGGGTTAGTTTAGGTTAGTTTTTTTTATTTAGGGTTTTATTTTAATTATCGATTAGATTATTTTATTACTTATTTATTTTAGTTTAATTTATTTTTATTTTATTTTGGTTTATTTTTTTATTTTACTTTATTAGTTTATTTATGTTTAGATTTATTTTAAGTTTATGACTTATTTTTTTTATTTTAGATTATTGGTTTTTTATTTTAGTTTTTAGGTTTACATTTTAGGTTTATTTTATGTTTATTTTAGGTTTATTTTTTTTACGTTTAGGTTTATTTTAGTTGAGTTTTTTATTTTATTTTTAGGTTTAGGTTTATTTTTTTATTTTAGGTTTACATTTAGGTTTTTATTTAATTTTTTTAGCTTTAGGTTTTAGCTTTTTATTTTAGGTTTATTATTAGGTTTTATTTTTTAGTTTATGTTTAAGTTTATTTTTAGTTTATTTTATTCTATTTAGCTTAGGTTTAGGTTTAAGTTTTAATTATTTTAGTTTGTTTTATTTGAGTTTAGGTTTAGGTTTATTTTATTTTATTTTTATTTTAGGTTTAATTTTATTTTTTTTATTTATTTTTAAATTTTATTTTTAGGTTTATTTTTTAGGTTTAGGTTTTTATTTAGTTTTTATTTTATTTTATTTTAGGTTTATTTTGTATTTATTTTACGTTTAGTTATTATTTTATTTAGGTTTTTAAATCTTAAGTTTATTTATATTTCATAGTTTAGTTTATGTTTTTATTTATTTTATTATAGTTTATTTTTATTTTTGATTTTATTTTACTTTTCGGTTTAGGTTTAGGTTTTAGTTTAAGTTTTTATTTTATTTTATTTTATAATTTTATTTATGCTTAAGTTTATTTATTTATTTATTTTTAGGTTTTATTTAGTTTAGGTTTATGTTTTTCATATTTTAGGATTTAGGGTTTAGGTAGTAGGGTTTAGGGTTTTGAATTTTAGGGATTAGGGTTTAGGGTTTATGGTTTAGGGTTTAGTGTTTTAGGCTTTAGGGTTTTGAGTTTTTAAAGTTTACTGTTTAGGGTTTAGGGTTTAGTGTTAGCTTAAGGTTTAGGGTTAGTTTTGGGTTGAGGGTTAAGAGTTAGGTTTAGTGTTAGGATTTAGGGTTTAGGGTTTAAGGTTTAAAGTTAGTTATATGATTTGGGGATTAGGGTTTATGGTTTAGCCTTTAGGTTTTAGGGTTTAGGGTTTAGGGTTTATGGTTATTTTTTTTTAAAATTAAGTAAACCATAAGGTTTAAGTTTATTTAGTTTATGTTTTAGTTTATTTTATTTTTATTTTTATTTAGGTTATTTTTTTTTTTATTTTATTTAGTTTAGTTTATTTCTTTTAGATTTAGTGATTTTGGTTTAGGTTTTTTATTTTAGTTTATTTTTGAGTTATAGGTTTAGTTTTATGTTTATTTTTTAGTTTATTTTATTTTAATCTTATTTTTTTGGTTTAGGTATTATTTTTAATTTTTTTTTGGTTTAGTTTTAGGTTTTATGATTTTTATTTTATATATATTTTAGGTTTATTTCTTAGTTTAGGTTTGGTTTATTTTAGTTTATTTTATGTTATTTAGTTTAGGGTTTATGTTTAGATTATTTTAGGTTTAGGTTTAGGTTTTATTTATTTTAGTTTATGTTTAGGTTTATTTTATTTTGTTTATTTGAGGTTTAGGTTTTTTTTTTAGGTTAGGGTTTAGGTTTATTTTTATTTATTTTAGGTTTATTTTTTTTATTTAGGTTTTATTTAGTTTTATTTTATTTATTTTAGGTTTATTTTATTTTACATTTAGTTTTTATTTTATTTACTTTTTTTAATTATAGCTTTATTTTGTTTTTTTAATTTAGTTTAAGTTTTTATTTATTTTATTTTAGCATAGATTTTATCTTTTATTTTATTTTATTTTAAGGTTTAGGTTTAGGTTTAGATTTTAGTTTAGGTTTTTATTATATATTATTTTTTTTTTTATTTTGGTTTAGGTTTTTTTTATTTTATTTTTATTTTATTTATTTTTAGGTTTAGGTTTAGGTTTTTTTTAGGGTTTATGGTTTAGGTTTAAGTTTAGTTTAGGTTTGGGTTTAGGTTTAGGGTTTTAGGTTTTAAGTTTAGTGTTTAGGCTTGGGTTTAATGTTTAGGGTTTAAGGTTTAGGAGTTTAGGATTATTTTAGGGTAGGTTTAAAACTTAGGGTTTATAGTTTAGGTTTAGGTTTTTAGGAGTTTTAAGTTTATTTTTAGTTTAGTTTAGTTTAGGAGTTTAGGTTTAGTTAAACTTTAGGGTTTTAATTTTATTTAGTTTATTTAGGTTTATTTAGTTATAAACTTTAGGTTTAGTTTTAGTTTAGGTTTTAGGTTTTAGGTTTAGTTTAGGTTTATAGTTATTAGGTTTAGTTTAAAGTTTATATTTTAGGGTTTAGTTTAGGATAGGGTTTAGTTTAAAATTTTAGGTTTAGGTTTAGGGTTTATATGGTTTATGGTTTTAGGTTAGCGTTTAGTTTTATTTAGGTTTAGTTTTAGTTTAGGGTTTTGGGTTTAGGATTTAGGGTTTAGGGTTTAGGATTTAGGGTTTAGGGTTTATTTTAATTAGGATTAAGTTTAGGTTTAAGTTTTTTTTATGTAGTTTAGGTTTAGGTTTAGGTTTTAGGTTTATTTATTTTTTAGTTTAGTTTATCTTTTTAATTTTATTTTAGTTTATGTTTTATTTTTTTTAGGTTTTTATTTTTAGTTTAGTTTAGGTATAGGTTTATTTAGATTTATTTTATTATTTATTTATATAGTTTATTTTTTTTAGTTTAGGTTTAGGTTTAGATTTATGTATTATTTATTATTTTAGTTTATTTTTTATTTTAATTTATTTTTGGTTTTCTTTTAGTTTAGTTTATGTTTATTTAGGTTTATTTTTTTAGGTTTAGGTTTACTTTAGGTATAGGTTTTATTTATTTTTTTATTTTTAGTTATTTTAGTATAGGATAGTTTATTTTATTTAGTTTTTAGTTTACTTAGTTTAGGTTTAAGTTTATTTAGTTTAGCTTAGGTTTGGGGTTTAGGTTTTATTTAGGTTTAGGTATAAGTTTTATTTATTTTTTCTTTTATTTATATTTTTATTTATTTAGTTTAGTTTATTTAGTTTAGGTTTTATTTTTATTTAGGTTTAGGTTTAGGTTAGGTTTTATTTAGTTTAATTTATTTAGTTTTTACTTTAGGTTTAGGTTTAGGTTTAGTTTAGGTTTATTTAATTTTTATTTTGGTTTAAGTTTATTTTTTTTTAGTTTAGTTTATTTAGGTTTAGGTTTCGATTTAGGTTTAGATTTAGGTTTATTTAGGTTTATTTAGTTTAGGTTTTCTATTTTTAGGTTTAGGTTCATTTATTTTTCTTTTATTTTTTATTTTTATTTTATTAATTTTATTTATTTATTTAGGTTTATTTATGTTTATTTATTTGGTTTATTTTTAGTTTAGGTTTAGGTTTGTTTATTTTTGTTTAGTTTTAGTTTTTATTTTATTTTTAGGTTTATTTAGTTTTTAGTTTTAGTTTGTTTAGGATTTGGTTTAGGTTTAGGTATTATTTATTTAGTTTTTTAAGTTTTATTTTATTTAGTTTAGTTTAGGTTTAGGTTTATGTCTATGTTCATTTATTTAGTATTGTTATTTATTTAGGTTTAGGTTTTTGTTTATTTATTTAGTTTTAAGTTTAGGTTTTATTTGGTTAAGTTTATTTAGTTTTATTTTATTTTGGGTTTAGGGTTTAGGTTTAGGTTTATTTAATGTAGGTTTAGTTCAGGTTTATTTTTATTTCTTTATTTAGTTTATTTATTTACTTTTAGGTTTAGGTTTATTAATTTAGTTTATTTATTTATTTAGGTTTAGGTTTAGGTTTATTTATTTAGTTTATTTAGGTTTAGGTTTTATTTAGTTTAGTTTATTTAGTTTTATTTTATTTTGGGTTTAGGGTTTAGGGTTAGGTTTATCTAATTTAGTTTTAGTTTAGGTTTATTTTTATTAATTTATTTAGTTTATTTATTTAGTTTAGATATTTTTTTTTAGGTTTAGGTTTTATTTAGTTTTATTTAGGTTAGGTTTAGCTTATTTTTTGGTTTAAGCTTAGGGTTTAGGTTTACTTAGTTTTAGTTTAGGTGTAGGTTAAGGATTATTTTAGCTTTGTTTATTTTATTTAGATTAGGTTTATTTATTTATTTTAGTTTATTTTATTTGTTTATGTTTAGGTTTATTTAGGTTTAGGTTTTATTTAGTTTATTTTAGTTTAGGTTTTTAGTTTAGGTTAGGTTTATTTAGTTTATTTATTTATTTAGTTTATTTTTTATTTATTTAAGGTTTAGGTTTAGGCTTAGGTTTAGTTTAGGTTTTATTTTTTAGCTTAATTTATTTAATTTATTTTTTATTTTAGGTTTATTTATTTTGGTTTAGTTTAGGTTTAGGTTTTTTTTATTTCATTTAGTTTATTTATTTAGTTTAGAATTAGGTTTAGGTTTATGTTTAGGTTTAGGTTTAGGTTTAGGTTTACATTTAGGTTTAAGTTTATTTTATTTAGTTCAGGTTTATTTAGTTTTTGTTTAGTTTATTTAGTTTAGGTTTAGGGTTTAGGTTTAGATTTAGGTTTATTTTTAGTTTAGTTTATTTAGTTTAGTTTAGGTTTAGGTTTATTTTATTTTTTTATTTTAATTAGTTTATTTTTTAGTTTTTATTTTAGGTTTTAGGTTTAAGTTTAAGTTTAGGTTTAGGTTTATTTATTTAAATTAGGTTTTAGTTTTTATGTTATTAGGTTTTATTATTATTTAGTGTTTATTTAAATATTATTAGTTTTTAGTTTAGTTTTTTTTTATTATTATTTATTAGTTTTTTAGTTTAGCTAGTTTTATTAGTTTATTATTAGTTAGTTTCTTAGGTTTTGTTTATTATTATTAGATTTATTATATTTATTTAGGTTTTATTTATTATTTAGTTTATTATTATTATTGGTTAGTTATTAATTTTATTTAGTTTAATTTATTTAGTTTATTAGTTTAGTTTTGGTTATTATTGGTTATTTAGTTTTAGTTTATTGGTTTCTTTAGTTTATTATTGGTTTTAGTTATTATTATTTAGTTTAATTAGTTTTAGTTATTAATTACTTATTATTAGTTTTTTTTAATTAGTTTGTTTATTGTTTTAGTTTATTAGTTATTAATTTTAGTTTAGTTAATTTAGTTATTATTAGTTTAGTTATTGGGTTTGGTTTTATTATTATTTAATTATTTAATAGGTTATGTTTAGGGTTTAGGTTTATTTCTTAGTTATTATTATTAGTTAGTTATTTATTAAGGTTTTGTTTAATTAGTTTATTAGTTTAGTTTTAGTTAATAGATTAGGTTTAGTTTAGTTTTTATTAGTTTTATTAGTTTAGTTTATTTTTACTTAGTTTATTAGAGGGGTTTTTTTGTTTATGTTTAATTTAGTTATTAGTTTATTTATTAGTTTAGTTAGTTTTTGTTATTATTAGTTTATTAGTTTTTTAGTATTTATTTAGTTAGTTTAGTTTAGTTAGTTTTATTAGTTTTTTATTTTAGTTTATAATTAGTTTTTATTTTAGTTTATAATTAGTTTTTATTTTAGTTTATAATTAGTTTTTTTTATTATTAGTTTATTAGTTTTAGTTTATTATTTATTAGTTTTAGTTATAGTTAGTTTAGTTTAGTGTTTTATTAGTTTCTTATTAGGGTTTAGGATTTAGGGTTTAAGGTTTGGAGTTTAGGGTTTAGGGTTTAGGGTTGTAGGTTTAGTGTTTAAGGATTAGGGTTTGTTTTAAGGTTTAGGTTTTTTTTTTAATTTTTTTATTTTTTATTATTTTAGGGTTTAGGGTCTAGGGTTTAGGTTTTAGGTTTTTGGTTCATTTTAGTTTGGGCTTTTTTGGTTTTATTTTTTTTAGAAAAATATAGATATAACATTTCTTAATTTTATTTCATTCAACTAAGTTCTCAATGACATAAGTGATGACATAGATAAAAATAAGCATTAGAGCAAATCAATACTAGAAAAGTCTCTCTTATAAAGGCAGTCCATGCGGTTGGATCGAACATTTTGTTTCTAGTTCCATCAGAACCACCCCAACCACTCAGTAGGATCATCATAGCTACAATCTCTCCCTTCACCACCCGGATAAGACCTCCATCACTCCTCCTCCATAACCACCCTTGCTACACCACCTCCATATCCACCAACATCTCGGATCCCCAGTGATAACCACCTCCTTCAGCCTCGCCTTCTTTCCACCAAACTTAGGCGTGGTTGATGATTCACGCCATCAAGGTTCTACCCATTTTTAGGGTTTCGGTTTAGGTTTAAGTTTATTAGGTTTAGGGTTATTTTTTTAATTTATTTAGATACTTTTGGTTTAGGTTTAGGGTTTATGGTTTAGGGTTTAGGGTTTGGGGTTTATGGTTTAGGGTTTAGGGTTAGGGTTTAGGGTTTAGCATTTAGGGTTTAAGGTTTAGGGTTTAGGGTTTAGGGTTTAGGGTTTTAGGGTTTATACTGTTAGGGTTTAGGTTTTAGGGTTTGGGTTATGGTTTAAGGTTTTAGGTTTAGGGTTTAGGGTTTAGAGTTTAGGGTTTAGAGTTTTGGATTTACGGTTTAGGGTTTAGGGTTAGCTTTTTTGTTTAGGGTTTAGGGTTTTGGGTTTAGGATTTTGGATTTAGGGTTATTTTTAATTAAATAAACTAGTAGGTTTAGGTTTATTTTGATTATCTTTTATATATTTTAGTTTATTAATTTTATTTTATTTAGCTTATTTTTATTTTATTTAGTTTAGTATATTTATTTTAGGTTTATTTATTTTTGTTTAGGTTTTTTATTTTAGTTTTTTTTTAGGTTTAGGTTTATGTTTAGATTAAATTTTTAGTTTAGTTTTATTTTTATTTTATTTTTAAAGTTTTTATTTTTTTTTAGGTTTAGTTTTAGGTTTATATTTACTTTTTTAGGTTTACATTTTTGGTTTTTAATTTTGGTTTTATTTTTGGTTTAGGTTAATTTTATGTTTAGTTAAGTTTTATTTTTATTTTAATTTTTAGGTTTAGGTTTTTTTTTTTAATTTTAGGTTTAAGTTTAGGTTTTTATTTTATTATTTTAGCTTTAGGTTTTAGGTTTTTATTTTAGGTTTTAGTTTTAAGTTTAGGTTTAGGTTTAGGTTTATTTATTTAGTTTAGGTTTTAGATTATTTAGTTTAGGTTTAAGTTTATTTAGTTTAGGTTTAGGTTTAGGATTAGGTTTAGGTTTCAAGTTTATTTTTAGGTTTATTTTATTTAGGTTTTAGTTTATTTAGTTTAATTTAGGTTTAGGTTTTTATTTTTTAGTTTATTTAGGTTTAGGTTTAGGTTTATTTATTTTTTATTTTCTTTTATTTTAGTTTATTTATGTTAGTTTAGGTTTAGGTTTAGGTTTAGGTTTATTTTAGTTTAGTTTATTTAGTTTTTCTTTTAGGTTTAAGTTTATTTATTTGTTTAATTTTATTTATTATTTTTAGGTTTAGGTTTTTGTTTAGGTTTTTAGGTTTATTTGTCTAGATTTAGGTTAAATTAGTTTAGTTTTGGTTAATTTATTTAGTTTATTTTAGTTTAGGTTTAGGTTTAGGTTTAGTTGTGTTATTTTTATTTAGTTTAGTTTATTTATTTTGGTTTAGGTTTAGGTTTTGATTTAGGTTTATTTAGGTTTATTTTTAATTTTAGGTTTAGGTTTATTTATATATTTTAGTTTAGGTTTATGTTTAGGTTTATTTTATTTAGTTTAGGTTTAGGTTTATTTACATTAGTTTATTTTAATTATTTAGTTTAGGTTTAAGTTTAGGTTTAGTTTAGGTTTTGGTTTAGTTTATTTTTTTTAGTTTAGGTTTAGGTTTAGGTTTAATTTCAGGTTTAGGTTTAGGTTTAGGTTTTATTTAGGTTTATTTAGTTGAGTTTATTTATTTTTTTAATTTAGTTTTATTTATTTTAGTTTATTTATTTTAGGTTTAGGTTTAGGTTTAGGTTTATTTTATTTAGTTTATTTTAGTTTAGTTTATGTTTATTTAGTTTATTAGTTTAGTTTATTTTAGTTTAGGTTTAGGTTTAGTTTAGTTTAGGTTTAGGTTTAGGTTTAGGTTTAGTTTAGGTTTAGGTTTAGGTTTAGGTTTAGGTTTAGGTTTAGGTTTAGGTTTAAGTTTAGGTTTAGTTTAGGTTTAGGTTTAGGTTTTGTTTAGGTTTAGGTTTAAGTTTGGTTTAGGTTTATTTTCATATAGTTTATTTAATTTATCTTAGGTTTAGGTTTATTTAGCTTAGTTTAGTTTACTTTAGTTTAGTTTATTTAGGTTTAGGTTTAGGTTTATTTTAAGTTTTAGTTTATTTATTTTATTTTTTTAGTTTTATTTAGTTTAGTTTAGGTTTATTTTATTAGTTTTGTTT
Organism: Cymbidium sinense; assembly: GCA_021442155.1. Classification (NCBI taxonomy): domain Eukaryota; kingdom Viridiplantae; phylum Streptophyta; class Magnoliopsida; order Asparagales; family Orchidaceae; genus Cymbidium; species Cymbidium sinense. Next base: position 205,221,506 of record CM038214.1, read on the forward strand.
ATTTTTAGTTTTGTTTAGGTTTAGGTTTATTTATTTATTTTTTAGTTTAGGTTTCTTTTATTTAGGTTTAAGTTTATGTTTAGGTTTAGATTTATTTTAATTTATTTAGTTTAGATTTAGGTTTAGATTTAGGTTGAGGTTTAGGTTTAGGTTTTTTTGGTTGAGTTTAGTTTAGTTTAAGTTTAGGTTTAGGTTTATTTCTATTTAGGTTTAATTTATTTATTTTAGGTTTAGGTTTAGATTTAGCGTAGGTTTATTTTAGTTTAGTTTAGTTTATTTTTTTAGGTTTTTTAGGTTTAAATTTAGGTTTTATTTTTTTTAGTTTATTTTAGGTTTAGACTTTTTTTTAGTTTATTAGGTTTAGGTTTTTTTTTAGTTTATGTTTAGTTTATTTATTTAGTTTAAGTTTATTTGGGTTTAGGTTTAGTTTAGTTTAGATTTATTTAAGTTTAGTTTATTTATTTTATTTTAGTTATTTAGGTTTAGGTTTAAGTTTAGGTTTAGATTTATTTTAGGTTTATTTATGTTTATTTATTTAGGTTTAGGTTGGTTTTTATTTAGTTTAGTTTATTTAGTTTATTTAGGTTTAGGTTTATTTAGTTTTAGTTTATTTAGGTTTAAGTTTATTTAGTTTTGTTTAGGTTTAGGTTTAAGTTTACATTAGGTTTATTTTTTTAGGTTTAGGTTTATTTAATTTTGGTTTAGGTTTAGGTTAATTTTAGGTTTAGGTTTAGGTTTATTTATTTATTTATTTTATGTTTAGGTTTAGGTTCATTTTAGTTTAGTTTAGTTTATTTATTCAGGTTTAGGTTTAGGTTTTAGTTTATTTAGGTTTACATTTAGGTTTAGGTTTAGGTTTAGTTTAGGTTTTAGGTTTAGTTTTATGTTTATTTTAGGTTTTATTTAGTTTAATTTAGTTTAGTTTAGTTTAGGTTTATTTTATTTAGTTTAGGTTTAGGTTTATTTTATTTAATTCATTTTAGTTTAATTTAGTTTATGTTTAGGGTTTGATTTTGGTTTTAGGTTTATTTAGTTTAGTTTACATTTATTTAGTTTAGGTTTATTTTAGTTTTTTTAGTTTATTTATGTAGTTTAGGTTTAGGTTTATTTAGTTTATTTTATTTTATTTTATTTATTTAGTTTAGGTTTAGGTTTATTTTATTTATTTTTTTATTTTATCAGTTTACTTTCTTTAGTTTAGGTTTAGGTTTAGGTTTAGGTATAGGTTTTGGTTTATTTAGTTTAGTTTATTTTAGTTTAGGTTTATTTAGTTTAGTTTAGTTTAGGTTTATTTTTATTTATTTATTTAGTTTAGTTTTATTTTAGTTTAGTTTAGGTTTAGGTTTATTTATTTAGTTTTGTTTATTTAGTTTATTTCCTTTTTATTTTGTTTAATTTAGTTTAGGTTTATATTTAGGTTTATTTAGGTTATATTAGTTTAGTTTATTTAGTTTAGTTTAGTTTTAGGTTTAAGTTTAGGTTTATTTAGTTTAGGTTTAGGATTAGGTTTAGGTTTTATTTTAGATTAAGTTTAGGTTCAGGTTTAGGTTTAGGTTTAGGTTTAGGTTTAAGTTTTATTTTATTTTTATTTAGGTTTAGGTTTATTTATTTAGTTTAATTTATTTAGTTTATTTTGTTTAGTTTATTTATCTAGTTTAGGTTTAGGTTTTATTTATTTTAAGTTAGTTTAGTTTAATTTATTTTTAGGTTTAGGTTTAGGTTTAGGTTTAGTTTAGTTCATTTTTTAATTTTATTTATTTTAGTTTAGGTTTTAAGTTTTACTTAGTTTATTTTTTTCATTCAATTTTTATTTATTTATTTAGCTTAGTTTAGTTTAGTTTATTTTGGTTTAGATTTATTTTATTTATTATTTAGTTCTTTTTTATTTACTTTAAGCTTAGGTTTTTTGGTTTAGGTTATTTAGTTTAGGTTTATTTAGGTTTAAGTTTTATTTAGTTTAGTTTTATTTAGTTTAGGTTTAATTTTAGTTTAAGTTTAGGTTTATTTAGTTTAGGTTTATTTTATTTAAGTTTAGGTTGATTTATTTTAGTTTATTTTATTTTATTTGATTTAGTTTAGTTTATGTTTATTTTAGTTTATGTTTTTTAGGTTTATTTAGGTTTAGGTTTAGGTTTATTTTTATTTAGGTTTTAGGATTAGGTTTAGGTTTAGGTTTAATTTTTATTTTAGTTTAAGTTTATTTATTTAGTTTAGTTTATTAATTTTTATTTTAGGTTTAGGTTTAGGTTTAGTCTATTTTATTTTAGTTTATTTTATTTATTTAGGTTTAAGTTTATGTTGTTTAGGTTTAGGTTTATTTTTTTGTTGTTTAGTTTAGCTTAGTTTAGTTTATTTTTAGTTTAGGTTTATTTATTTAGTTTAAGTTTTATTTATTTAGATTAGGTTCTTTTATTTAGTTTAGTTTTTATTTATTTAGTTTATTTAGTTTATTTTAGTTTAGTTTATTTTATTTTAGTTTAGGTTTAGGTTTATTTAGGTTTATTTAGTTTAGTTTATTTTAATTTATTTATTTAGTTTATTTTAGTTTATTTAGTTTAGGTTTAGGTTTAGGATTAGATTTAGGTTTAGGATTAGTTTAGTTTAGTATAGTTAATTTTAGCTTAGTTATGGTTTAGGTTTATTTAGTTTAGTTTATTTTATTTTGTTTATTTATTTTTAGTTTTTATTTTATTTTATTTATATTATGTTTATTTATTTTATTTATTTATTTCTTCATTTTGGTTTAGGTTTAGGTTTATTTTATTTAGTTTAGTTGAAGTTTAGCTTTATTGTTTAGATTTAAGTTTAGGTTTAGGGTTTTGGGTTTAGGTTTTAGCATTTTGGGTTCAGAATTTTTTTTTGATTTTTTTATTTAGGGTTTACGGTTTATGATTTCTTAGGTTTTAGGGTTTAGGGTTTAGAATTTTAAAGGGTTTAGGGATTAGGGTTTAGAATTTAGGGTTTAGGGTTTAGGGTTTAGGTTGTAAGTTTTGGGTTTAGGGTTTAGGGTTAGTTTTAGGGTTTAAGATTAAGATTTTTTTATTATTTAGGGTCTAGGGTTTAGGGTTTAGTGTTTAGGGTTTTTTTTTAAATTAAGTAAACTGATAGGTTTAGGTTTATTTATTTTAGCTTATTTTATTTTTAATTTAGGTTTATTTTTTATATAGTTTAGTTTATTTATTTTTAGTTTATTTATTTTAGTTTAAGTTTTTTATTTTAGTTCATCTTCGAGGTTTAGGTTTAGGTTTATGTTTATTTTTTAGTTGAGTATTTTTCTTATTTTATATTTTAGGTTTAGGTTTTATTAATTATTTTTAGATTTAAGTTTGGATTTTAATTTTATTTTTTTAGGTTTAGGTTTTAGGTTTTTATTTTAGGTTTATTTTTTTAGTTTAAGTTTAGGTTTATTTTTAGTTTATTTAGTTTAGGGTTTAGGATTAGTATGTTTTAAGTTTAGGTTTAGGTTTCATTTATTTTTATTTAGTTTATTTTAGTTTAGGTTTAGGTTTACTTTATTTATTTATTTTAGGTTTATGTTTTTTTTAGTTTAGGTTTTAGGTTTTATTTTTTACTAATTTATAAGTTTTTTTAGGTTTATTTTTTAGGTTTAGGTTTTTATTTAGTTTTTATTTTATTTTATTTTTATTTTTTATTTAATTTTTATTTAATTTTTTATTTTCTATTTTTAGGTTTAATTTATTTTTTGAGTTTAGTATAGGTTTTTATTTATTTTATTTTAATTTAGTTTTTTTATTTTTTTAAGTTTAGGTTTAGGTTTAGGTTTAGGTTTAGGTTTTGATTTTAGTTTAGGTTTTTATTTCATT
>CM038214.1:205225429-205280980 GCA_021442155.1 Cymbidium sinense
CATGTTATTAAGCTTTATTATCGAAGTGTTTTAGGTATTATTAGTTTCTTTACTTTAGTTTATCTGTTATTATTATTTCATTAGTTTATTAGCCTTTAATTAGTCTTATTATTGTTTATATTATTAGTTAGTTCTTTGTTTATTTATTATTATTAGATTTAGAATATTAATTTTAGGTTTTATTTATTTATTTAGTTTATTATTATTATATTGTTAAATTATTAGCTTTATTTAATCTAATTTATTATTAATATTAGTTAGTGTTACTTGTTATTAGTTCTTAGTCTTTAGTTTATTACTTTTTTTCATTTATTATTATTTTCTTTAGCTATTATTATTTTAGTTAGTTTATCCATGGTTTAGTAGTTTAGTTTGTTTATTTTTTAATTTTAGTCGTTAGTCTTAGTTATTTAATCACTATTATTAGTTATTTATTAATCTTTTATTAGTTTATTAGTTAAAGTTTATTAGTACTAGCTTTTAGTTTAGTTAGTTTATTTTATTAGTTTAGTTTATTAGTTTATTAGTTTTGTTATTAGTTTTATTAGTTAATTATTTATTGTTGCTTAATTTAGTTATTAGTTTAATCTATTAATTAGTTTAGTTTAGTTTTATTAGTTTATTAGTTTAGTTTATTTTTAGTTATTATTAGGGTTTTTATTTTAGTTTAATTAGTTATTAGTTTGTTATTATTAATTTTTATATTATTATTATTAGTTTCATAGTAGTTTATTAGTTTTAGTTTATTATTAGTTGGTTTATTAGTTATTAGTTTTAGTTTAATTAGTTTATGGTTTTATTAGTTTTTAGGTTAGTTTAGGGTTTATGGTTTTTAGGTTTAGGTTTTGGGTTATAGGTTTGTTTTAAGGATTGGGGTTAGTTTTAGGGTTTAGCATTTAGGGTTAGGGATTTTATTATTTATTTATTTATTATTATTTTTTAGGATTTAGGGTTTAGAGTTTTGATTTTTGGTTTAGAGTTCAGGCTTTAGTTTTGGTTTTAGGGATTTTGGTTTTTTTTTTAAAAGATAACAAATTTAGAATCAACATTTCTTCTTTTTGATTTCATCAATCTAGTAACACATCAAGTTCTCAAAGACACAAGCGACAACATAGACAAAAAATGAGCACGCATAGAGCAAATTAAATGCCCTAGAAAACTAGAACTCTCTCTACTCTAAAGACATAGTTCCATAAGCAGCAGATCGGATAAGCCATTCTTCAGTTCCTCTGGTTCCCATCAGAACCACCCGGGCCTCTCAAGTACTTGGATTCACCATCATATCTACAATCTTTCCCTCTGACACCACCATGGCTATAACCTCTCTCACTCCTCGTACCACCATAACCACCACTGCCTCACCACCACCTCCATATCCACCAGCTCCTCTAGATCCCCCACCACCACTGTGATACTCGTCGCCTCTGCCTTTTCCTCCTCGCTAGATCTAGACTAAGCCTGGTGGATGGTGATGTTCCTATCATCAACGTTCTACCCATTCTTAGGGTTTAGGTTAAGGTTTAAGTTTATTAGGTTTTAAGATTTAGGTTTATTTGTTAATTTATTTAGGCACTTTAGGTTTAAGTTTAGGGTTTGGGTTTTAGGGTTTAGGGTTTTAGGCTTAGGGTTTAGGGTTTAGGGTTAGGATTTAGCCTTTAGGGTTTAACATTTAGGGTTTAGGGTTTAGGGTTTAAGGTTTTAGGGTTTATGCTTTTAGGGTTTATGGTTTGGGGTTAGGGTTAGAGTTTATTGTTTAGGATTTATTTTTTATGGTTTAAGGTTTAGGGTTTAGAGTTTAGGGTTTAGGGTTTATATTTTTAGGGTTTTTTTAATTAAGTATCTGGAGGTTTAGATTTATTTAGTTTATTTTTCATTTATTTTAGTTTATTTATTTGATATTTTTATTTAGGTTTATTTTTTATTTTTATTTAATTTAGTTTATTTATTTTAGATTTATTTATTTTACTTTAATGTTTTTATTTTAGTTTATTTTCTAGGTTTATGTTAATGTTTAAATTTATTTTTTAGTTGAGTCTTATTTTTATTTCTTTTTTAAGTTTAGGTTTTTATTTTATTTTTTGGGTTTCAATTTTAGGTTTTTATTTTAGGTTTATTTTAGTTTTTTTTGTTTAGGTTTAGGTTTATTTTTTTGGTTGAGTTTTATTTTTTTATATTTAAGGTTTAGGTTTTATTTTATTTTTTAGGTTTACGTTTAGGTTTTATTTTATTTTTTTATTTTAGGTTTTAGATTTTATTTTAAGTTTATTTTAGGTTTTATTTTTAGTTTAGGTTTAGGTTTATTTTTAGTTTGTTTTATTTTATTTAGCTTAGGTTTAGGTTTAGGTTTTAATTATTTTAGTTTTTTTTTATGCTTAGGTTTAGGTTTATTTTATTTTGTTTATTTTATTTTAGTTTTATGTTTAATTTTTTTTAATTTAGGGTTTAGATTTTATTTTTTATTTAATTTAGGTTTTATTTTTATTATTTTTTAGGTTTTTGTTTTTATTTAGTTTTTATTAAACTTTATTTTAGGTTTATTTTAGTTTTATGTTATGTTTAGTTATTATTTAATTTAGGTTTTTAATTCTTAGGCTTATTTTATTTCATAGTTTAGTTTATGTTTCTATTTTAGTATATTTTAATTTTTATTTTATTTTATTTTTAATTTTAGGTTTAAGTTTTAGTTTAGTTGTTTATTTTATTTATGTTTATGTTTATTTATTTATTTTATTTTTAGGTTTTATTTAGTTTAGGTTTTGGTTTTTAGGATTTAGGGTTTAGGTTTTAGGATTTAGCATTTTAGGATTTAGGGTTTAGGGTTTAGGGTTTAAGGTTTAGTGTTTAGGCTTTAGGGTGGTTTAAGATTTTTCAGGTTTAATGTTTAGGGTTTAGGGTTTAGGGTTAGTTGAAGGTTTACGGTTAGTTTAGGGTTTAGGGTTAGTTTAGGGTTTAGGGTTTAGGGTTTAGGGTTTAGGGTTATGGTTGGGGTTTAGGATTTAGGGTTGTGGGATTAGGTTGTAGGTTTAGAGTTTAGGGTTTAGGGTTGTTATAGGGTTTGGGTTTTAGGGTTTAGGGTTTAGGATTTAGGGTTTAACGTTTAAGGTCTAGGATTTATGATTTTTTTAAATTAGGTAAACCATTAAGTTTAGGTTTATTTAGTTTATTTTTTATTTAGTTTAGTTTATTTTTTTATTTAGATTTTTTTATTTTTATTTAATTTAGTTTATTTATTTCAAGTTTTTTTATTTTCATTTATTTTTTAGGTTTAGGTTTCAATCTATGTTGATTTTTAAGTTTAGTTTTATTTTTATTTAATTTTTTTAGGTTTAGGTATTATTTTTAATTTTTGGTGTAGATTTAGGCTTTAGGGTTATATTTTAGGTTTATTTTTAGGTATTATTTTTTAGTTTAGGTTTAGGTTTAATTTTAGTTTATTTTATTTTTTTTAGTTTAGGGTTTAGGTTTATTTTTTTTTAAGTTTAGGTTTAGGTTTTATTTATTTTATTTAGGTTTTGGTTTATTTTATTTTATTTATTTGAGGTTTAGGTTTTTTTTAGTTTAGGTTTTGTTTTTTTATTAATTTTTAGGTTTTATTTTTAGGTTTATTTTTTAGGTTTAGGTTTTTATTTAGTTTTTATTTTATTTTATTTTAAGTTTATTTTATTTTTATTTTAAATTTAGTTTTTTTTAACTTTAGCTTTATTTTAGTTTTTAGTTTAGTTTAGGTTTTTATGTATTTTATTTTATTTAAGTTTAGTTTTCTTAATTATTTGTAGGATTTTTAGTTTCAGCTTTTAGTTTTAGGGTTGAAGGTGGGTTTTGGAAGAGGTTTAGGGTTTAGGTTTAGGGTTTAGGGTTTAGGTTTGGGTTTAGGGTTTGGGAGTGGAGGTTATATGTTTAGGGTTTAGGGTTTAGGGTCAGTAGGTTTAGGTTGGTTAGGAGGGAGTGAAAGCCTCAGCTCACATCAGGGATAAGATTTAGGTGTGGTAGTTTAGGGTTTAGGGTCTGATTTAGTGTTTAGCTTTAGGGTTTTGGTTTTAGGGTCTAGTCAGGGTGTTCAGTTTAGGGTTTAGGTTTGGGAATTTAGTTTTTAATGTCCATTGTAGGGTAGGGTTAGGGTCCACCAGTTTTAAGGTTTAGGGTTTAGGGTTTAGGGTTTAGGGTTTAGGGGTTTACAGTTTAGGGTTTAGGGTTTACAGTTTAGAGTTTACTATTTAGGATTTTATGGTTTAGGGTTTTACGATATAGGGGTTTTTTTAAGTTAGGTTAGGTTTAAGTTTTTTATTTTTTTTTATTTTTTTATGTAGTTTTTGGTTTAGGTTTAGGTTTATTTATTTTAGTTTAGTTTATTTTTTTAGTTTTATTTTAGTTTATGTTTTATTTATTTTTTAGGTTTTTATTTTTAGTTCTATTTAGGTATAGGTTTATTTAGGTTTATTTTATTATTTATTTATTTAGGTTTTTTTTAGTTTAGGTTTAGGTTTATGATTATGTTTTATTTTTGATTTTAGTTTATTTTTTATTTTAGTTTTGTTTAGGTTTTATTTTAGTTTAGTTCATGTTTATTTTGGTTTATGCTTTTAGGATTAGGTTTATTTTAGGTTTAGGTTTTATTTACTTTTTATTCAGTGTATTTATTTTTAGTTTTTTAGTATAGTTTAGTTTATTTAGTTTAGGTTTAGGTTTATTTAGTTTTGGTTTGGAGTTTAGGTTTTATTTAGGTTTAGGTTTTATTTAGTTTATTTTATTTCATTTTTATTTTAGGTTTAGGTTTTGTTTAGGTTTATTGTATTTTTATTTAGTTTTAGGTTTATTTTATTTGTAGTTTAGTTTATTTAGGTTTAGGTTTCAATTTAGGTTTAGGTTTTTAGTTTATTTTAGTTTATGTTTACTTAGGTTTATTTAGTTTAGGTTTTTTATTTTTAGGTTTAGGTTCATTTATTTTTATATTAGTTTTTATTTGTATTTTATTAGTTTAGTTTATTTATTTAGGTTTTTTATGTTTATTTTTTTTTATTTTGGTGTAGGTTTAGGTTTATTTATTTTGTTTAGTTTAGTGCATTTTATTTTTATGTTTATTTAATTTTTAGTTTTATTTAGTTTAGGATTATGTTTAGGTTTATTTTTATTTATTTATTTAAGTTTTAGTTTATTTAGTTTAGTTTAGGTTTATTTATTTAGTTTATTTATTTATTTTGGTTTAAGTTTAGGTTTATTTATTTAGTTTTTTTATTTACTTAGTTTATTTATTTATTTAGGTTTAGGATTATGTTTTATTTAGTTTAGTTTATTTAGTTTTATTTTATTTTGGGTTTAGTCTTTAAGTTTAGGTTTATTTAGTATAGGTTTAATCTAGGTTTATTTTTATTTCTTTATTTAGTATATTTATTTAGGTTTAGGTTTAGGTTTACTTATTTAATTTATTTATTTATTTTGGTTTAGGTTTAGGTTTTATTTAGTTTTAGTTTATTTTGTGTTTAGTGTTTAGGTTTAGGTTTAGGTTTTTTTCTTTATTTAGATTATTTTTATTTATTTTTATTTAAATTATTTTATTTTAGTTTATTATTTTATTTATTCATTTTATTTTTTTTTAGTTAGGTTTAGGTTTAGGTTTTAATTTATGTTTAGGTTTAGGTTTAGGTTATTATTTTATTTTATTAATATCCATTTAGTTTAGTTTATTTTATTTTATTTTATTTATTTAGGTTTATTTAGTTTAATTATTTAGTTTATTTACTTAGGTTCTTATTTATTTTATTTTAGGTTTAGGTTTTATTTAATTTAATTTAGGTTAGGTTTAGTTTATTTTTATGTTTAGGTTTAATGTTTAGGATTATTTAGTTTTAGTTTAGGTTTAGGTTTAGGGTTATTTTAGTTTAGTTTAGTTTATTTAGTTTAGGTTTATTTATTTAGTTTAGTTTATTTATTTGTTTAGGTTTAGGTTTATCTAGGTTTAGTCTTTTTAGTTTATTTTAGTTTAGGTTATTATTTGTTCAGTTTTTAGTTTCAGTTTAGGTTTATTTAGTTTATTTTTATTTTTTAATTTATTTATTTTAGTTTAGGTTTATTTAGTTTATTTATTTATTTAGTTTATTTATTATTTATTTAAGGTTTAGTTTTAGGCTTAGGATTATTATTAGTTTTAGGTTTAGGTTTAAGTTTAGGTTTAGTTTAGTTTATTTAGTTAGTTTATTTAATTTATTTTTTATTTTAAGTTTATTTATTTAGGTTTAGTTTAGGTTTAGGTTTATTTTTATTTAGTTTTATTTATTTATTTAGTTTAAGATTAGGTTTAAGTTTATGTTTAGGTTTAGGTCTATATTTAGGTTTAGGTTAAGGTTTTAGGTTTATTTTATTTAGTTTAGGTTTAGTTTAGGTTTATTATTTAGGTTTAGTTTAGTTTAGGCTTTAGGTTTAGAATTAGGTTTATTTTAGGTTTATTTTTAGTTTAGTCTATTTAATTTAGTTTAGGTTTAGGTTTATTTTATTTATTTATTTTGCTTAGTTTATTTTTAGGTTATATTTTAGCTTTTAGGTTTAGGTTTAGGCTTAGGTTTAGGCTTAGGTTTATCTTTAGTTTTAGGTTCAAGATTTAGTTTTAGTTTAGTATAGTTTATTTTTTTTTTTTAGTTATTTAATTTTTTATTTTTAGGTTTATTTATTTCGGTTTAGTTTAGGTTTATTTAGTCCAGGTTTAAGTTTATTTTTATTTAGTTTAATTTATTTATTTAGTTTTGGATTAGTTTTAAGTTTATGTTTAGGTTTTGGTTTAGGTTTATTTTATTTAGTTTAAGTTTATTTAGTTTTGATTTAGTTTATTTAGTTTAGGTTTAGAGTTTAGGTTTAGTTTAGTTTAGGGTTTTGGTTTAGGTTTAGGTTTATTTTAGGTTTATTTTTAGTTTAGTTTAGATTTAGGTTTATTTTATTTTTTTAGTTTATTTAGTTTATTTTTTAGGTTTTATTTTAGGTTTTAAGTTTATGTTTAGGTCTAGGATTAGGTTTAGGTTTATTTATTTAGTTTAGGTTTTAATTTTTATGTTATTCAATTTTATTTGTATTTAGTCTTTTTTTAATTATTATTAGTTTTTTCTTTTGTTTATTTTTTAATATTATTATTTATTAGTTTATTAATTTAATTAGTTTTATTAGTTTATTATTATTAGTTAGTTTCTTAGGTTAATTTATTTATTATTATATTTAGTATATTTATTTAGGTTTTATTTATTATTTAGTTTATTATTAGTTTAGTTATTAGTTTTATTTAGTTTAATTTATTCTTAATTTATTAGTTTAGTGTTAGTTGTTATTATCTATTTAGTTTTAGTTTATTAGTTTTAGTTATTATTATTTATTTAGTTTATTATTAGGTTTAATTAGTTTATTAGTTTATTAGTTTAGTTTAGTTGTTAGTTTTAGTTATTAGTTAGTTATTATTATTAATAATTTATTAATTATTTAGTTAGTTTATTAGTTTTAGTTTATTAGTTATTAGTTATAGTTTAGTTAGTTTAGTTATTATAAGTTTAGTTATTGGGTTTAGTTTTTTTATTAGTTATTTATTAGGTTAGTTATTTTAGGTTTATTAGTTTTTTATTAGGGTTTAATTTGTTAGTTCTTGGTTTAATTAGTTTAATTTTAGTTAATAGTTTAGTTTAGTTTTATTTTATTATTATTAGTTTATTTTAGTTAGTTTATTAATGGGTTTTTTTGTTTTTGTTTAATTGAGTTATTACTTTATTAATTAGTTTAGTTAGTTTTTATTATTATTTGTTTATTAGTTATTATTTAGTTAATTTAGTTTAGTTTGTTTTATTAGTTTTTATTTTAGTTTATTATTAGTTTATATTTATTATTAGTTTATTAGTTTTAGTTTTAGTTAGTTTAGTTTAGTGTTTTATTAGTTTCTTATTAGGGTTTAGGGTTTAGGGTTTAGGGTTTATGGTTTTAGTGTTTAGGGTTGTAGGTTAAGGGTTACAGTTTGTGGTTTAAGGATTGTGGTTTGGTTTTAGTGGTTTCAAGATTTATGTTAGGTTTTTTTTAATTATTTTTTATGTTTTAGGGTTTAGGGTTTATGTTTTAGGTTTAGGGTTCAGGCTTTAGTTTGGGTTTTAGGGATTTTCATTTTTTTTAATAGAGAACAAATTTAGAATCAACATTCCTTCTTTTTGATTTCATTAGTCAAGTAACTCACCTAGTTCTCAAAGACAAAATAGTGATAAAAAAATGAGTTAACAATAATGCACTCAAATCAAAAGCACTAGAAAACTAGAACTGTCTCTACTATAAAGACACAGTTCCATAAGCAGCAGATCGGATTGGTCGTTCTTCAGTTTCTCCAATTCCTATTAGAACCACCCTAGCCTCCCAAGTATTTGGATCTGCCATCATATCTACAATTTTTCCCTCCGCCACCACCACAGCTATAACCTCCGTCGCTCCTCCTACCTCCTTAACCAACACTGCTCTAACCACCACCTCCATATCCACCAGGCCTAGATCCCCACCACCACTATGATAACCACCGCGTCCACCTTCGCCTCCACCGCATCAGACTGCTGGGCCGACATGATGTTCCTACCATTAAGGTTCTACCCATTCTTAGGGTTTAGGTTTAGGTTTAAGTTTGTTGGATTTTAGGATTTAGGTTTATTTTTTAATTTATTTAGACACTTTAGGTTTAAGTTTAGAGTTTGTGGTTTAGGGTTTAGGGTTTATGTTTACGATTTACGCTTAGGTTTAGTTTAATGTTTAAGATTTAGGGTTTAGGGTTTTACGATTTATTCTTTTAGGGTTTAGGGTTTAGGATTTATGGTTTATGGTTTAGGGTCTAGAGTTTAGGGATTTAAGATTAAGGGTTTTTTAAGGTTTAGGGTTTAGGATTTAGGATGTAGGGTTTAGGGTTTTTTTTAAATTAAGTAAACTAGTAAGTTTAGGTTTCTTTAGTTTATTTTATTTTTTATTTTTATTTAGGTTTATTTTTTATTTTATTTAATTTTAGTTTATGTATTTTAGATTTATTTATTTTAATTTTAGGTTTTTTAATTTAGTTTATTTTTAAGTTTAGTTAATGTTTAAAATTATTTTTAGTTGAGTTTTATTTTATTTTATTTTTTTAGGTTTTATTTTATTTTTTTTAGGTTTAGTTCAGGTTTTTATGTTATTTTCAGATTACATTTTAGGTTTTTATTTTAGGTTTATTTTTAGGTTTTATTTTTTGTTTATGTTTAGGTTTATTTATAGTTGAGTTTTATTTTTATTTTATTTTTTAGGTTTAGGTTTTAATTACTATTTTTGGGTTTATGTTTAGGTTTTTATTTTATTTTTTTTAGCTTTAAGTTTTAGGTTTATATTTTAGGTTTATTTTTAGGTTTTATTTTTTATTTTAGGTTTAACTTTATTTTAGTTTATTTTATTTTATTTAGCTTAGTTTAGTTTATGTTTTAATTATTTTAGTTTATTTTATTTGAGTAGTTTAGGTTTATTTTATTTTGTTTATTTTATTTTCATTTTAAGTTTAATTATTTTTTAGTTTAGGGTTTAGATTTTATTTTTTATTTATTTTTAGGTTTATTTTTTAGGTTTAGTTTTTTATTTAATTTTTATTTTACTTTATTTTAGGTTTATTTTATTTTTATTTTACATTTAGTTTTTATTTTATTTATGTTTTTAATTCTTAAGTTTATTTTATTTCATAGTTTAGTTTATGTTTTATTTATTTTCATTTATATTATTTTATTTTTATTTTATTTTATTTTTTAGGTCAGTTTAGGTTAGTTCAGTTTATTTTATTTTATAAATTATTTATTTATTTTATTTTAGGTTTATTTAGTGTTGTTTTAGGATCTTGTGGTGGGTCATGGTCTTACTCAGTGGCCTGTGGCCTAGGGTTCAGGTTTAGTCAGGGCCAAGTTATTATCTGTGATTTATGGTTTAGGATCTTTAAGCCTGTCAGTTCAGGTCAAAGGGGCTGGCTCAGTGGCCTTCAGTTTCAGTGCCTGTGGGCTTTAGTGGCTGCCAGTGGGTGGCATGGCTCATGGCTAGGGCCAGGGTCATGGCTGTGGCCTTTGGCCTTTTATGTCATGGTTACTTTTCCAGAGGCTCAGAGCTGTGGTTGTTGTCTGGGCCTATGGTCTCATGTGGCCTGTTTCAGGCTCAGGCCTAGGTCATAGTTTATGCATTCTTTAAAATTAAGCAAACCATCAGCATTTTAGTTTTTTTATTTAGTTTAGTTTATTTTATTTTGTCTTATGCGTGCCTTTTACTTTTATTTAGTTTATTTATTTATTTTAGTGCCTTTTATTTTAGTTTATTTTTTGGTTTAGGTTTGATTTATGTTTTTTTCTTAGTTTAGTTTTATTTTATTTTATTTGTCGTTTAGTATTATTCTAAATTTTGGTTTTATTTTGAATTTTGGGTTTTATTTTAGGTTTATTTTAGGTTTTATTTTTGGTTTAGTTTTATTTTAATTTTATTTTATTTTATTTTATTTTAGTTTATGGTTTAGGTTTAGTTTATTTTAGATTTATTTTAGTTTGTTTAGTTTTATTTATTTTAAAGGTTTAGTTTATTTATTTATTTATCTGAGGTTTAGCTTTTTTTTTAGTTTAGGGTTTTATTTTATTAATTTTAGGTTTTATTTTAAGTTTAGGTTTTATTTAGTTTTTTATTTTATTTTATCTAAGTTTATTTTATTTTATTTTGGATTTAGTTTTATTTTATTTAGTTTTAGCTTATTTTATCTTAGTTTAAGTTTAGGTTTTATTTATTTTATTTTATTTAGTTTTAATTTTATTATATTTTATTTTATTTAGGTTTAGTTTATTTAACCATTTTATTTTTAGATCTTATTTAGTCTGGCTCAGACTTTAGGTCTTTTAGGTAGGGCCCAGTGCAGTGACAATTCATGGTTGTGGCCCATATGGGCCTGGCTCAGTGGCCCAGGGCCTGGGTCTTGGGGCCTGTGGCTGTGGCCCAGGGCCTGCAGCCAGCCTCAGTGGCCTGTAGGGCCCAGATCAACCCATGGCTCACTGCCCACAGCTCAGTGGGTGTTATGCCTCAGGCTCAGTGGCCCAGGTCAGTGATCAGAGCCCAGGGGTTTGGGAGCCTGGTGGCTCAGCCCATGGCCCAGGGCCTGGGTTTATGGCTCAGTGGCCCAGCCTCATGGTTGGCCCCCTTGGGGCCTGGCCCGTGCCCACGCCTCAGGGTCACAGGTAAACACAGGCCTGGCCTCTTTAAACCTATGGTCATTCTGGGAGCCCAGTACTCAGGATCTGTGGCCTAGTGGCCTGTGGCCCAGGCCTGTTTAGGGCAGTGGCCCATGATCTAGTTTCAGTGGCCTGGCCCAGTCAACTCCATGCCTGGGCCCTGGGTCTTGGCCTAGGCCATGGCCTAGTATTTGTGGTCTTGTGGCTCAGGCCTAGCTCACTCAGGTACCCAGCCAAGGCCTGTGGCTCAGTGTGGCCCAGGCCTAGAGTCAGGATTTAGGGTTGCTGACTCCAGGGCCTAGGCATGAGTCTTTAATCCTGCCCCGTGATTGTTTTTAACCTTTTATGCACCAAGGCCTAGGCTTATTTATATTTTTTGATCTTTAGTTTAATTTATCTAGTTTAGTTTAGTTTTATTTTACCATCTGTTTATTAGCTTTTTTAGATTTTTATCTTTAGGTTTAGGTTTTATTTATTTTTTATTTAGTTTATTTATTTTATTTAGCATGTTTATTCATTTATTTTAGTTTATTTACTAGTAGCTTTATTTATTTTAGTTTAGTTTGTGTTTTATTTAAGTTTATGTTTTGGTTTTATTTAAGTTTAGGTTTTTTTTATTTAGGTTTAAGTATTATTTAGTTTATTTTTTTTCTTTATTTTATTTAGTTTATTTAGTTTAGATTATTTAGTTTAGGTTTTATTTTTATTTAGTTTAGGTTTAGTTTATATTTAGTTTATTTTATTTAGTTTTATTTTAGTTTAGTTTAGGTTGATTTTATTTTCATTTAAGTTTAGTTTAATTTTATCCCAGTAGTTTATTTAGGTTTAGTTTAAGTTTATTTTAGGTTTATTTTAGGCTTTTTATTTTAGGTTTAGTTCATTTATTTTATTTTAGATTCATTTTATATTTTATTAGTTTAGTTTTTTTATTTAGTTTCATTTATGTTTTTTTTAGGTTTAGGTTTATTTATTTTGTTTAGTTTAGTGTATTTTTTATTTTAGGTTAATTAGTATTTAGTTTTATTTAGTTTAAGTTTAGGTTTAGATTTATTTTAATTTTATTTAAGTTTTATTTTATTTTGTTTAGTTTAAGTTTATTTATTTAGTTTATTTATTTATTTTGGTTTAGGTTTAGGTTTATTTATTTAGTTTGTTTATTTATTTGGTTTATTTATTTATTTAGGTTTTTATTTAGTTTAGTTTATTAAGTTTTATTTTATTTTGGGTTTAGGGTTTAAGTTTTGGTTTATTTAGATAGGTTTAATCTAGGTTTATTTTTATTTCTATTTATTTTATTTTATTTATTTAGGTTTAGTTTATTTATTTAGGTTTATTTAGGTTTTATTTGTTTTAATTTATTTTGGGTTTAGGGTTTAGTTTAGTTTATTTTAGGTTTATCTTTATTTATTTTATTTATTTATTTAGTTTATTTTTATTTATTTTATTTAAATTATTTTATTTTAGTTTTTTATTTTATTTATTTTCATTTTTTTTTGTTTTAGTTAGTTAGTTTAGGTTTTATTTTTAGGTTTTAGGTTTAGGTTTTATTTTATATTATTTTATTTATATCTATTTAGTTTAGTTTATTTTATTTTATTTATTTAGGATTATTTAGTTTATTTATTTAGTTTATGGTTTATTTTATTTTAGGTTTAGGTTTTATTTATTTATTTAGAGTTTAGTTTATTTTTAGGTTTAGTTTGGGTTCATGTGTATTTAGTTTTGTTTAGGTTTTTTTTGGTTTATTTTAGTTTAATTTTTATTTAGTTTAGCTTGTATATTTAGTTTAGTTTATTTTATTGTTTAGGTTTATTAAAGTTTAGGTTTTATTTAGTTTATTTTAGTTTTGGTTTTTTTCTTTAGTTTATTTAGTTTAGTTTATTTTGTTTATTTTTTTATTTTTTCTTTATTCATTTATTTTAGTTTAGGTTTATTTATTTTATTCAATTTATTCATTATTTATTTAAGGTTTATTTAGTTTATTTATTATTTATTTTAGTTTAGGTTTATTTAGTTTATTTTAGTTTCAAGTTTATTTTAGTTTTAGGTTTAGTTTAAGCTTTAGTTTAGTTGAGGTTTTATTATTTAGTTTAGTTTATTTAGTTTATTTTATTTGTTTATTTATTTAAGTTTAGTTTAGATTTATCTATCGCTTAGATTTATTTTATTTAGTTTATTTATTTATTTGGTTTAGTTTAGGTTTGCTAAGTTTAGATTTAGTTTAGTTTAGGTTTAGGTTTAGTTTTTATTTTAGGGTTATTTTAGTTTAGTTTATTTTAGTTTAGTTTATTTAGGTTTATTTTATTTATTTATTTTATTTAGTTGATTTTTTTAGGTTTTATTTTAGCTTTTAAGTTTAGGTTTAGGTTTAGTTTAGATTTATTTATTTAGTTTAGGTTTTAGTTTTTATGTTATTAGGTTTTATTATTATTTAGTGTTTTTTAGATTTTATTAGTTTTTAATTTAGTTTATTTATTATTATTATTATTTATTAGTTTATTAGTTTAGTTAGTTTAATTAGTTTATCATTATTTGTAAGTTTTTGTGCATGTTTATTATTATTATATTTACTATATTTATTTACGTTTTATTTATTATTTTGTTTATTATTTATTGGTTTATTATTATTATTATTATTATTTTATTAGTTTAGTTATTTGTTTTATTTAGTTTAATCTAATTATAAGTTTAATAGTTTAGTGTTTTATTAATAGCCATTTAGTTTTGGTTTGATTAGTTTTTTCTTTAATTTTATTATTAGTTTAGCTATTATTATTTAGTTAGTTTTATTTAGTTTAGTTAGCTCTTAGTTTCTTTAGTTTAGTTTAGTTATTTTAGTTATTATTATTTATTAATAATTTAGTTAGTTTATTATTTTAGTTTAGTTTAGTTATTGGGTAGTTTATATTAGTTATTATTTAGCCAGTTATGTTTAGGATATCTGTTGTCAGTTTTTAGTCAATTAGCTATTATTTAGCTATGAGCTAGGTTTAGTTTAGTTTTATTAATCTTTATTAGTTTATATTTATTATTTATTTTATTTAGAAGTGTTTTTTTATTTATGTTTAATTTAGTTATTAGTTTAATAGTTTAGTTATTATTAGTTTATTAGCTTTTTAGTTTATTATTTTTTTGTTATTATTATTTATTATTTTAATTTATTATTTATTAGTTTTAATTTTATTAGAGTTTTATTAGTTTATTTATTTGTATTTGTATTTGTGGTAGGGTTTAGGCAGGTTTAGGGTTTAAAGATTAGGGTTAGTTTGGTTTAGCATTTAGGGTTTTTTTATTTTATTTATTTATTATTTTTAAGGTGTAGGGTTTAAAGTTCAGGTTTTTTGGCTTTAGGGTTTTTGATTTTTTTTTAACAAAGAACAAATTTATATTCCACATTTCTTCTTTTTGATTTCATCAATCAAGTAACACACCAAGTTCTCAAAGACACAAGCGACGACATAGATAAAAGATGAGAACACATAGAACAAATCAAAAGCCCTAGAAAACTAGAACCATCTCTACGATAAAGACACGGTTCCATAAGTAGTAGATCGGATCGACCGTTATTCAGTTTCTCTAGTTCCCATCAGAACCACCCTGGCCTCTCGAGTAGTGGGATCCGCCATCATATCTACAATCTCTCCTCCGCAACCATCTGCTATATCCTCCGTCGCTCCTCCTACCTCCATAACCATGACTGGTCTGACCACCACCTCTAAATCCCCCACCACCACAGTGATAACCGCCGCCTCCACTTTCGCCTCAATCGCTAGATCTAAATTGAGTCTGGTTGACAGTGATGTTCCTGCCTTCAAGGTTCTACCCATTCTTAGGGTTTAGGTTTAGGATTAAGTTTATTAGATTTTATGGTTTAGGTTTATTTTTTAATTTATTTAGATACTTTAGGTTTAGTTTGTGGCTAGGTTTGGTTTGGGTTTAGGGTTTAGGTTGGGTTTAGGGTTTAACGCTTAGAGTTTAGTTTGGGGTTTGTGTTTATCATTTTAGGTTTATGCTTTAGGGTTTAGGGTTTGTGGTTGTGTAGGGTTGTGGTTGAGGTCAGGTTTGTGGTCTAGGTTAGGGTTTATGGTTTAGGGTTTAGAGTTTAAGGTTTAGAGTTTGTGGGTTTGTAGGGGATTCTTGGGTTGCGTAGGTTGGGTTTTTTATTTAGGGTTTTTTTTATTTTAATTAAATCGATAAGTCTAGATTTACTTAGTTTATTACTTATTTATTTTAGTTTAATTTATTTTTTATTTTTATTTTGGTTTATTTTTATTTTACTTTATATTTATTTATGTTTAGATTTATTTTAAGTTTATGACTTATTTTTTTATTTAGATTAGTTCAGTTTTATTTTAGTTTTTTAGGTTTACATTTTAGGTTTTATTTTATGTTTATTTTAGGTTCTATTTTTTTTTTTAGGTTTATTTTAGTGAGTTTTATTTTTATTTTATTTTAGGTTTAGGTTTTATTTTTTATTTTAGGTTTACATTTAGGTTTTATTTAATTTTTAGCTTTAGGTTTTAGCTTTTTATTTTAGGTTTATTATTAGGTTTTATTTTTTTAGTTTAGTTTAAGTTTATTTTAGTTTATTTTATCTATTTAGCTTAGTTTAGGTTTAAGTTTTAATTATTTTAGTTTGTTTTTATTTGTTTAGGAGTTTATTTTATTTTATTTTTTTATTTTAGGTTTAATTTTATTTTTTTATTTATTTTAAATTTTATTTTTAGGTTTATTTTTTAGGTTTAGGTTTTATTTAGTTTTATTTTATTTTATTTTTAGGTATTTATTTTAATGCTTAGTTATTATTTTATTTTAGGTTTTAAATCTTAAGTTTATTTTATATTTCATAGTTTAGTTTATGTTTTATTTATTTTATTATATTTTATTTTGATTTTATTTTATTTTAGTTTAGGTTTAGTTTTTTTATTTTATTTTAAATTTTATGCTTAAGTTTATTTATTTATTTATTAGGTTTTATTTAGTTTAGGTTTATGTTTCATATTAGGATTGGTTTAGAGGGTTAGGGTCTTGAATCAGGGATTAGGGTGTGGGCTCATGGCCCAGTAGTGTCAGCCTGTGGTTTGAGCTTAAAGCCCACGCCAGTGGTGTGGTTTATGTGCAGGGCTTGAGGGTCAAGAGTCAGTAGTGTCAGGATTGTGGGTTTTAAGTTGTTATATGATCTGGGGATTAGGGTTTATGTTAGCCTTTAGGTTTTGTTTGTGGTTTAGGGTATGGTTATTTTTTTAAAATTAAGCAAACCATAAGGTTTAAGTTTATTTAGTTTATCCATTTTATTTTATTTTATTTATTTATTATTTTTTATTTTATTTATTTAGTTTATTTCTTTAGATTTAGTGATTTTGGTTTAGTTTTTTATTTTAGTTTATTTTTGAGTTTTAGGTTTAGTTTTATGTTTATTTTTTAGTTTATTTTATTTTAATCTTATTTTTTTGGTTTAGGTATTATTTTTAATTTTTTGGTTTAGTTTTAGGTTTTATGATTTTATTTTATATATATTTTTAGGTTTTATTTCTTAGTTTAGTTTTATTTTAGTTTATTTTATGTTATTTAGTTTATTTATGTTTAGATTATTAGGTTTTAGGTTTAGGTTTATTTATTTTAGTTTAGTTTAGTTTATTTTATTTTGTTTTATCTGAGGTTTAGGTTTTTTTTTTGGGGTGTTTTATTTTTATTTATTTTAGGTTTATTTTTTAGGTTTAGGTTTTTATTTAGTTTTTATTTTAATTTATTTTAGGTTTATTTTATTTTACATTTAGTTTTTATTTTATTTACTTTTTTTAATTATAGCTTTATTTTGTTTTTTTAATTTAGTTTAAGTTTTTATTTATTTTATTTTAAAGATAGTTTTATCTTTATTTATTTTATCTTAGTTTAGGTTTTAGATTTTAGTTTAGGTTTATTATACATTTTTTTATCTTTATTTGGCCTTTATCTTATTTTAATCTTATCTTGGCCCAGGCTTTAGGCTTTTTATTTATGGCTAGGGCCCAGAGCCCAGGGCCTGGGCTGGCCCAGTCTGCGCCTCAGCCCAGGGCCTGGCCTGCCCAGTGTTCAGGATCAGTCTTCAGTGGGCCTGGGCTCAGTTTTAGGCAGGCATGGTGGCCCATGGTCAGGATCAGGTATTTTAGCCTGGTCAGGCTCATGGCTGTGGCCCAGTGGTAGGGCTCAGGCCGTCATCAGCCTGTGGCCTTTATTCACCATCCAGCCCAGTTTCAGGCCCTAGCCTCAGGCAGTGCTTTGGGGCCTAGGTCATCTGAGCCCCTGGGCTTAGGGCCTGGGCCCAGTGGCCCATGGTGGGGCTAGGGCTAGTCAGTGATTACCTGTATTAGGGCTCAGTGATTTGTGGCCCAGTTAAGATCTGCGGGCCTGTGGCCTGTGGCTCATGGCCCATGGCCCAGGGTCGCCTGAGCCCAAGATCCAGGGCCTGGGTGTAGAATCAGTTAGATTGGGCCTGTGGCCAGTGGATCTGTGGTAGGGTATTTTAATCAGACTGTCAGCCCAAGCCTTTCATGCAGCCCCAGGCTCAGTTTAGTTTACAGTTTATTTATTTTTTAGTTTAATTTTAATCTTTATTTTAGTTTATCTTTTAGGTTTTATTTTAGTTTGTTTTAGTTTATTTAGATTTATTTTATTATTATTTATATATTATTTTTTTAGTTTAGGTTTAGGTTTAGATTTATGTATTTATTATTTTAGTTTATTTTTATCTTTAATTTATTTTGGTTTCTTTAGTTTAGTTTATGTTTATTTAGGTTTATTTTAGGTTTAGGTTTACTTTGTGTATTTTATTTATTTTATTTTTTAGTTATTTTAAGATGATAGTTTATTTTATTTAGTTTTAGTTTACTTAGTTTGGTTTATTTAGTTTAGCTTCAGTTAGGTTTTAGGTTTTATTTAGGTTTGGTATAAGTTTTATTTATTTTTCTTTTATTTATATTTTTATTTATTTTAGTTTAGTTTATTTTAGTTTAGGTTTTATTTTATTTAGGTTTAGTTTAGGAGGTTTTATTTAGTTTAATTTATTTAGTTTTTATTTAGGTTTAGGCTTTAGTTTAGGTTTATTTAATTTTATTGGTTTAGTTTATTTTTTTTTTAGTTTATTTAGGTTTAGTTATTTAGGTTTAGATTTAGTTTATTTAGGTTTATTTAGTTTAGGTTTTCTATTTTAGGTTTAGGTTCATTTATTTTCTTTATTTTTTTTATTTTATTTATTTTATTTTATTTATTTAGGTTTATTTATGTTTATTTATTATTTATTTAGTTTAGGTTTAGTTTGTTTATTTTTTGTTTAGTTTTAGTTTTTTTATTTTATTTTAGTTTATTTTAGTTTTAGTTTGTTTTAGGATTTGGTTTAGCTAGTATTATTTATTTAGTTTTTTAAGTTTTATTTTATTTAGTTTAGTTTAGGTTTAGGTTTATGTCTATGTTCATTTATTTAGTATTGTTATTTATTTTAGGTTTGGTTTTGTTTATTTATTTAGTTTTAGTTTTATTTTAAGTTTATTTAGTTTTATTTTATTTTGGGTTTAGGGTTTAGTTTAGGTTTATTTAATGTAGGTTTAGTTTATTTTTATTTCTTTATTTAGTTTATTTATTTACTTTTAGGTTTAGGTTTATTAATTTAGTTTATTTATTTATTTATTTAGGTTTAGTTTATTTATTTAGTTTATTTTAGGTTTATTTATTTATTTTATTTATTTTTATTTTATTTTGGGTTTAGGGTTTAGGGTTAGTTTATCATTTAGTTTTAGTTTAGGTTTATTTTATTAATTTATTTAGTTTATTTATTTAGTTTAGATATTTTTTAGGTTTTTTATTTTATTTTATTTAGTTAGTTTATTTTGGTTTAAGCTTGGGTTTAGTTTACTTAGTTTTAGTGTAGGTTAAGGATTATTTTAGCTTTGTTTATTTTATTTAGATTAGGTTTATTTATTTATTTTAGTTTATTTTATTTGTTTATGTTTTAGGTTTATTTTAGGTTTAGGTTTTATTTAGTTTATTTTAGTTTAGTTTTTTAGTTTAGGTTAGTTTATTTAGTTTATTTATTTATTTAGTTTATTTTTATTTATTTGGGTAGTTTAGGCTTAGTTTATTTTAGTTTTAAGTTCAAGTTGGTTTAGTTTAGTTTAGGTTTTATTTTTTAGCTTAATTTATTTAATTTATTTTTATTTTAGGTTTATTTATTTTGGTTTAGTTTAGTTTAGGTCTTTTATTTCATTTAGTTTATTTATTTAGTTTAGAATCAGTTTAGGTTTATGTTTAGTTTAGGTTTAGTTTAGGTTTACATTTAGGTTTAAGTTTATTTTATTTAGTTCCTGGTTTATTTAGTTTTGTTTAGTTTATTTATTTAGTTTAGGGTTTAGTTTAGATTAGTTTATTTTAGTTTAGTTTATTTAGTTTAGTTTAGTTTAGGTTTATTTTATTTTATTAATTATTTATTTTTAGTTATTTTTTAGGTTGTGCCTAAGTTTAAGTTTAGTTTAGGTTTATTTATTTAAATTAGGTTTTAGTTTTTATGTTATTAGGTTATTATTAGTGTTTATTTAAATATTATTATTTTAGTTTAGTTTTTTTTTATTATTATTATTAGTTTTATAGTTATTATTTAGTTAGTTTAGTTTTTATTATTATTAGATTTATTATATTTATTTATTTTATATTTATTATTTATTTATTATTATTATTAAGTTAGTTATTAATTTATTTAATTTAATTATTAGTTTATTTAGTTATTTATATTATTTTTAGTTTATTATTTATTTAGTTTATTATTAGTTTTATTATTATTATTTAGTTTATTATTTAGTTATTAATTACTTATTATTTAGTTTTATTAATTATTTAGTTTGTTTATTAGTTTTAGTTTATTAGTTATTAATTTTAGTTTAATAATTATTATTAGTTAGTTATTTGGTTTTATTATTATAATTATTTAATAGTTATGTTTAGGGTAGTTT
This sequence comes from Cymbidium sinense, assembly GCA_021442155.1. Taxonomy (NCBI): domain Eukaryota; kingdom Viridiplantae; phylum Streptophyta; class Magnoliopsida; order Asparagales; family Orchidaceae; genus Cymbidium; species Cymbidium sinense. The sequence goes on from CM038214.1 coordinate 205,245,612, forward strand.
ATTTCTAGTTATTATTTAGTTATTATTATATTTTTTTAATTAGTTTATTTATTTTAGTTTAATTAGTTTAGTTTTATTAGTTTTATTAGTAGTTTATTTTTACTTATTTATTAGAGGGTTTTTTTATGTTTAATTTATTATTATTTATTTATTATTAGTTAGTTTTTGTTTTTATTAGTTTATTATTTTTTAGTTTAGTTTAGTTAGTTTTATTAGTTTTTTAGTTTTATAATTATTTTATTTTAGTTTATAATTATTTATTTTAGTTTATAATTAGTTTTTTTATTATTATATTAGTTTAGTATTATTTATTAGTTTAGTTAGTTTTAGTTTAGTTTTATTTATTAGGTTTGTTTGTTTAGGGGAGTTTAGGGTGGTAGTTAGGTTTAGTGTTTAAGGATTAGGGTTTGTTTTAAGGTTTAGGTTTTTTTTTTAAATTTTTTTATTTTTTATTATTTTAGGGTTTAGGGTCTAGGGTTTAGGTTTTAGGTTTTGGTTCATTTTAGTTTGGGCTTTTGGTTTTTTTTTGGTATTTTTTAATGAGAAAAATATGATATAACATTTCTTAATTTTATTTCATAAATCAACCAATGTAACAAGTTCTCAATGACATAAGTGATGACATATAAAATAAGCATGCATAGAGCAAATCAATAGCTAAAGCTAGAACTCTCTACTATAAAGATAGCCCATAGCAGATTGGATCGAACATTTTTCAGTTTCTCTAGTTCCAATCAGAACCACCCCAACCACTCGAGTAACGGGATCCGCCATCATAGCTACAATCTCTCCCTTCACTACCACCACGGATAAGACCTCCATCACTCCTCCTACCTCCATAACCACCACTGCTCTAGCCAACCACCTCCATATCCACCAACATCTCCGTGATCCCCACCACCATGGATAACCGCCACCCCTCGCCTCTCCACCTCGCTTCCCTCCACCACCAAACTTAGACCCAGCCTAGTTAATGAATGTTCGCCATCAAGGTTCTACCCATTTTAGGGTTCCAGTTTAAGTTTATTAGTTTAGGGTTATTTTTTTAATTTATTTAGATACTTTGGTTTAGGTTTTGGTTTATTTGGTTTGGGGTTTATGGTTTGGTTTAGGGTTAGGGTTTAGGGTTTAGCATTTGGGTTTAAGGTTTAGGGTTTGTGGGTTTAGGGTTTAGGTTTTGTGGGTTATACTAGGGTTTGTTTGTGGTTATGGTTGCTTTGTGCTCAGGTTTAGGGTGAGTTTAGGGCCTGTAGAGTTTTGGATTTCACTGAGGTACAGCTTTTTTTTTAGGGTTTAGGTTTTGGGTTTAGGATTTTGGATTTAGTTTTTTTAATTAAATAAACCAGTAGTTTAGGTTTATTTTGATTATCTTTATATATTTTAGTTTATTAATTTTATTTTATTTATTTATTTATTTTATTTTTATTTAGTATATTTATTTTAGGTTTATTTATTTTGTTTAGGTTTTTTATTTTAGTTTTTTTAGGTTTATGTCAGATTAAATTTTAGTTTAGTTTATTTTATTTTATTTTAAAGTTTTATTTTAGGTTTATTTTAGGTTTATATTTATTCTTTTAGCCTACATTTTGGTTTTAATTTATTTTATTTTGGTTTAGGTTAATTTATGTAGTTAAGTTTTATTTTATTTTAATTTTTTAGCCTAGTTTTTTTTCTTTTATAGTTTAGGTTTTATTTTATTATTTTAGCCTTTAGGTTTAGGTTTTATTTTAGTTTTAGTTTGTTTAGCTAGTTCAGTATTTATTTTAGTAGGTTTAGATTATTTTAGTTTAGTTTATTTATTTAGTTTAGGTTTTAGGATTTAGCTCAGTTTATTTATTTATTTCTTTATTTAGGTTTAGTTTATTTTTATTTAGTTTAGGTTTATTTTATTTATTTTAGGTTTTAGTTTAGGTATTTATTTTTTATTTTTTAAATTTGTTTATTTATGTTTAGGTTTAGGTTTAGCCTAGTTTATTTAGTTTAGATTTATTTTCTTTAGGTTTAAGTTTATTTATTTGTTTAATTTTATTTATTATTTTTAGGTTTGTTTAGGTTTAGGTTTATTTGTCCAGATTTAGGTTAAATTAGTTTAGTTTAATTTATTTAGTTTATTTTAGTTCAGTTTAGGTTTAGTTTAGTTGTGTTATTTTATTTAGTTTAGTTTATTTATTTTTTAGGTTTAGGTTTTGATTTAGTATATTTATTTTAATTTTAGGCTAGGTTTATTTTATATATTTTAGTTTTAGGTTTATGTTTTATTTATTTTATTTAGTTTAGCTTTAGTTTATTTACTTAGTTTATTTTAATTATTTAGTTTGGGCTTCAAGTTTAGGTTTTAGGTTTTGGTTTTAGTTTATTTTTTTTTAGTTTAGGTTTAGTTTTAGGTTAAGTGCCTAGGCTTTAGGTTTTACTTTAGGTTTATTTATGAGTTTATTTTTTTAATTTAGTTTTATTTATCTTAGTTTATTTATTTAGTTTAGGGCTCAGTTTATTTATTTAGTATTTAGTATTTATTTTAGTTTATTAGTAGTTTAGCTAGTTTAGCCTAGTTTTAGTTTAGCTCAGTGGGGCCTAGTTTAGCTCAGTTAGGCTCAGCTCAGTTTAGTTTAGGGCTCAGCTCAGCTCAGTAGGTTGTTTAGGCCTAGGTTTAAGTTTTTGGTATTTCACATAGTTTATTTAATATCTAGGTTTAGTTAGTTTTAGTTTTAGTAGTTTATTTAGGTTTAGTTTATAAGTTAGTTTATTTTATTTTTTTTAGTTTATTTAGTTTAGTTTAGGTTTATCTTTAGTTTGTTTATTTAGTATTTTAGGTTTAGTATTTATTTATTTTTAGTTTAGGCTCTTTATTTAGGTAAGTTTAGGTTTTGATTTATTTTAATTTATTTTAGTTTAGATTTAGGTAGATTTAGTCGAGGTTTAGGCTTTTTTTTGGTGAGTTTAGTTTAATTTAAGTTTAGCTCAGCTATTTCAATTTAGGTTTAATTTATTTATCTTTTAGGTTATTTTATTTAGTTTAGTTTAGTTTATGTTTAGGTTTTAGGTTTAAATTTAGGTTTTATTTTTTAGTTTAGTTTAAGTTTATTTAGTTTATTAGGTTTTAGGTTTTATTTTAGTTTATTTATTTAGTTTAAGTTTACTGGTTTAGTTTAAGTTTAGGCTTATTTTGTTAGTTTAGTTTATTTATTTTAGTTTATTTATTTAGTTTAGCTCAGTTTAGGTTTAGATTTATTTTATTTTAGGTATTTAGGTTTATTTATTTAGTAGGTCTTTTATTTATTTATTTATCTAGTTTATTTAGTTTAGTTTATTTATTTTATTTAGTTTAAGTTTATTTAGTTTTTTTAGGTTTAGGTGCTTCACATTTTGTTTTTTTTAGCCTAGTTTATTTAATTGGTAGTTTAGTTTAGGTTTAGTTGATTAGTTTATTTATTTATTTTATTTAGTTTCAGTTTAGTTCATTTAGTAGTTTATTTATTTTAGGTTTATTTTAGTTTATTTAGGTTTACATAGCTTAAGTTTAGGTTTAGTTTAGGTTTAGTTTTATGTTTATTTTAGGTTTATTTAGTTTAATTTAGTTTAGTTTAGTTTAGTTTATTTTATTTAGTTTTTCAGTTTATTTTATTTAATCCATTTTAGTTTAATTTAGTTTATGTTTAGGGTTTGATTGGTAGTTTATTTAGTTTAGTTTACATTTATTTAGTTTAGGTTTATTTTAGTTTTTAGTTTATTTATGTAGTTTGTTTAGGTTTATTTTAGTTTATTTTATTTTATTTTATTTATTTTAGTTTAGGTTTATTTTATTTTTTTATTTTATCTTTTACTCTCTTTAGTTTAGTTTAGTTGTTTTATAGGTTTTGGTTTATTTAGTTTATTTTATTTAGTTTAGTTTATTTTAGTTTAGTTTAGGTTTATTTTATTTATTTATTTAGTTTAGTTTTATTTTAGTTTAGTTTAGGTTAGTTTATTTATTTAGTTTTGTTTATTTTAGTTTATTTCCTTTTATTTTGTTTAATTTAGTTTAGTTTATTTTAGGTTTATTTAGTTATATTAGTTTATTTTATTTAGTTTAGTTTAGTTTAGGTTTTAGTTATTTAGTTTAGTTTAGGATTTTAGGTTTTATTTTAGATTTCAGTTTAGTTTAGTTAGTTTAGGTTTAGTTTAAGTTTTATTTTATTTTATTTAGTTTATTTATTTTATTTACTTTAATTTATTTTATTTTATTTTGTTTTAGTTTATTTTATATAGTTTAGGTTTTATTTATTTTAAGTTAGTTTAGTTTAATTTATTTTTAGCTCAGTTTATTTTAGGTTTAGTTTAGTTCATTTTTAATTTTATTTATTTTAGTTTAGGTTTTAAGTTTTAATTAATTTTTTCATTCAATTTTTATTTATTTTATTTATTTAGTTTAGTTTAGTTATTTTTTGGTTTAGATTTTATTTTATTTATTTAGTATACTTTTATTTACTTTTTAGTTTTGGTTTAGTTAATTTAGTTTAGGTTTATTTAGGTTTAAGTTATTTATTTTAGTTTTTTATTTAGTTTAGGTTTAATTTTAGTTTAAGTTTAGGTTTATTTAGTTTTAGTTTATTTTATTTAAGTTAGGTTGATTTATTTTAGTTTATTTTATTTTATTTGATTTTAGTTTAGTTTATGTTTATTTATTTGTTTTGTTTATTTTAGTTTAGGTTTATTTATTTTATTTAGGTTTTAGGATCAGTTTTAGTTTAATTTTATTTTAGTTTAAGTTTATTTATTTTAGTTTAGTTTATTAATTTTTTTATCTTTTAGTTTAGTTTAGGTTTATTATTTTATTTATTTATTTTATTTATTTAGGTTTAAGTTTATTTGTTTTAGTTTTTAGTTTATTTTTCTTTTAGTTTATTTATTTTATTTTATTTTAGTTTAGGTTTATTTTATTTTAGTTTAAGTTTTATTTATATTTTAGATTTGGTTCTTTATTTAGTTTAGTTTTTATTTATTTTATTTTAGTTTATTTGAGGTTTAGTTTATTTTATTTTAGTTTAGTTTATTTAGTTTATTTACTTTAGTTTATTTTAATTTATTTATTTAGTTTATTTTAGTTTATTTTAGTTTGTTTAGCTAGATTAGATTTAGGTTTGGATTATTTTAGTTTAGATAGTTAATTTTAGCTTATGGTTTAGCTTTATTTTAGTTTAGTTTATTTTATTTTGTTTATTTATTTTTAGTTTATTTTATTTTATTTTATATATGTTTTATTTGTTTTTTATTATTTATTTCATTCATTTAGGTTTAGTTTTATTTTATTTAGTTTAGTTGAAGCTAGCTTATTGCTTAGATTTAGTTTCAGGTTTGTGGCTGGGTTTAGTTTTAGATTCTGTTGATTTTATTTTATTTGTGGTACTGGCTTATGATCTAGTTTGGGGCTCAGTTAGAATTTTGGGTTGTGGATTGTATTTTAGAATTTGTGGTTTAGTTTTATTTTAGGGTCAGGTTGGGTTTGGGGTTTTGTTCATTGTGGTTTAAGATCAAGATTTTTATTATTTGTGGTCTGGGTTTGTGGTTTAGTGTTTGTGGGTTTTTTTTAAATTAAGCAAACCGACAGTTTAGGTTTATTTATTTTAGCTTATTTTATTTTAATTTAGGTTTATTTTATATAGTTTAGTTTATTTATTTTGGTTTATTTATTTTAGTTTAAGTTTTTTTATTTTCCATCTCAGGTTTAGTTTAGTTTATGTTTTTTTGAGTATTTTCTTATTTTATTTTTAGGTTTAGTTTTATTAATTATTTTAGATTTAAGTTTGGATTTTATTTTATTTTTAGTTTAGGTTTTTATTTTAGTTTATTTTTTAGTTTAAGTTTAGGTTTATTTTAGTTTATTTAGTTTATTTGGATTAGTGTATTTAAGTTTAGGTTTAGGTTTCATTTATTTTTATTTATTTTATTTTAGTTTAGGTTTATTTTACTTTATTTTATTTATTTTAGGTATGTTTAGTTTAGGTTTAGGTATTTTACTAATTTATAAGTTTTTAGGTTTATTTTTAGGTTTAGGTTTTATTTAGTTTTATTTATTTTATTTTATTTTATTTAATTTTATTTAATTTTTATTTAGGTTTAATTTATTTTAGTATAGGTATTTATTTATCTTAATTTAGTTTTATTTTTAAGTTTAGTTTAGGTCAGTTTAGGTCTGATTAGTTTAGGTTTTCATTTATTTCTTTGAATTAGTGTGTTATTTATTATTAGGTTTTATTTAGCTCAGTTTAGGTTTAGAGTAGGTTTTAGGTTTTAGGCCCAGTAGTCTGTGGGCCTGGTTAGTGGGTCAGGGTAGAGGTCAGTTTAGGTGGTCAGTGGGGTGATTAGGTTTATTGGGTTTGTGGCTCATAGGTTATGGTTTGTGGTCAGGTCTGTGGGTTAGGTAGTTTAGGTTTAGGGCTAGGGTTTGGGATTATAGTGTTTGTAGTTTGTGGGTTGGGTTTTATTTTATTTATTTTAATTAAAACTAAGTAAACCATTAGGTTTAGGTTTATTTAGTTTATTTTTTATTGATTTTTGTTTATTTTATTTTTATTTTATTTAGGTTTATTTTTATTCTTATGAGAATTTGACATAATAGAACAATGGAGAGGTGGATTCATAAATGACCCACTTAGTGGGATAAAGGCTTGTTGTTATTGTTGTGTTGGTTTATTTTATTCTTATTTTATTTTATTTTATTTATTTAGTTTATTTTATTTTAGTTTAGGTTTTGTTTTAGTTTATTTTTTTATTTAGGTTTAGTTTAGTTTATTTTATTTTATTTTTATTTTTATTTTAGTTTATTTTATTTTTGTTTTTATTTTTATTTATTTAGTTTATTTTTTAAGCTTTTATTTTAATTTGTTTAGGTTTTATTTATTTTAGTTTAGTTTATTTTAGTTTTAGGTTTAGGTTTATTTTATTTTATTTATTTTAGGTTTTTTTTTAAGTAGTTTTGGTTTTATTATTTATTTTTTTATTTTAGATTTATTTTTTAGGTTTAGGTTTTTATTTATTTTATTTTATTATTTTGGTTTTATTATTATTATGTTTGGGATTTATTTTGGTTTGTGGTTTATAGTGGTTTGTGGTTACCATTTAGATTTAGGTGTGGATTTGTGGTTTAGTTAATGGTTAGTTAGATTGTGGTTTAGGGTTTAGGTTAATTTGGGGTTTGGTTTAGTGATTTATTTTAGGTTTATGGTTTTTTTTGTGGTTTTGTGGTTAAAGGTTTAGGTTTAGGTTTAGTTTTAGTTTAGGTATGGGGTTTAAAGTTTTTTTTTAATGAGAACAAATCAGATTCAATATTTCTTCTTTGGATTTTATCAACCATGTAGGAGACCAAGTTTTCTAAGATACAAGTGACGACATAGATAAAAAATGAGCACGCATAGAGCAAACCAAAAACCCTAGATAATTGGAATCATCTCTACTGTAAAGACACAACTCCATAAGTTGCAGGTCGGATCGACCGTGCTTCTATTTCTCCAGTTCCCATAAGAACTACTCTTGCCTATTGAGTAACAGGATCGGCCACCATATCCTTGATCTATCCCTTCGCCACAACCACGGTTGTAACCTTTATCGCACCTCTCACCTCCATAACCACCACCTTCATATCCATTAGGACCTCTAGATCCATCAACACCTCTAGGTCCCCCACCTCCAGATCCTGCCAACATAACCACCACCTCCATATCCACCATCTTATCCACCAACACCTCTAGTAAGGTGAGGGTTTAGGGTTTATGGTTAAGGTTTAGGGTTAAGGGTTTAGGGTCTAGTTTTTAGCCTGGGTTTGTGGGTTTTGTATAGAGTTTGTGGTTTGGGGTTTAGAGGCTTAATGTTGGGTAATAATTTAGGGTTTGGCTTTTGTGTTTTAGAGTTTTAGGGTTTTATTTTAGCTTTGTGGGTTTGTGGTGATTTTAAGGTTTAGTTTAGGTTTAAGGTTTATGGTTTATTTATTTATTATTTATTTTTAAATTAAGTAAAATTAGTAGTTTAGGTTTATTTAGTTTATTTAGATTATTTTATTTATTATAGTTTATTTTATATTTATTTAAGTTCATTTTTATTTTTTATTTAGTTTATTTTATTTTAGGTTTATTTATTTTAGTTTAGTTTTTATTTTAATTTTATTTTTTAGGTTTTTAGGTTAATTTTTTTGTTTAGTTTTATTTTTAGTTTATTTTTCCATTTAGGTTTTATTTTTTTATTTTAGATTTAGTTTAGGTTTTATTTTATTTTTCAGGTTTAGGTTTTAGATTTTATTTTAGGTTTATTTTTAGGCATTATTATTTTTAGATTATAGTTTATTGTTAGTTTATTTTATTTTATTTTATTTTATTTTATGTTTGGTTTTATTTTTATTTTAGGTTTAGTTTAGGTTTTTTAATTTATTTTTTAGGTTTAGGTTTTAGGTTTTATTTTAGGTTTATTTTAGGTCTCTTTTAGTTTAGGTTACGTTTATTTTAGTTTATATTATTTTATTTTAGTTTTATGTTTAGGTTTAAGTTTAGTTTATTTTAGATTATGTTTAGCTTTATTTAGTATAGTAGTTTATTTTAGTTTAGGTTTATTTTATTTTTCTTTAGTTTAGTTTATTTTACTATGGTTTGTTTATTTTTTTTATTTTATTTTAGGTTTATTTTTAGGTTTAGGTTTTATTCAATTTTATTTTATTTTATTTAGGTTTAATTAATGTTTATTTTATGTCTTTTTTATTTTATTTAGTCTTTATTTTAGCTATATTTTAGTTTTTAGTTTAGTTTAAGTTTTATTTACTTATTTAGTTCATATTTTTTATTTTATTTTGGTTTAAGTTTTGGTTTGTTTAGGTTTTAATTTAGGTTTTTATTTTATTTTATCTTATTTTATTTTAGGTTTCAGTTTTTTTATATATCTTATTTGTAGTTTTATTTATTTTTCAGTTTGTGGTAGGTTTGGTGGCAGGTCAGGGTTTGGGGTTTGTGGCCCAGGGCCAGAGGGCCTTGGTTGGCCCAGTGGGGTTGGGTGGGTAGATCAAGGAGGCTCAGTGGTAGTAGTGTGGCCTAAGATTTAGCCTTGGCCCAGGCCGGGATTTGGGGAGGGCCCAGGTAGAGGTTTATTTGTGAGTAGAGTTAGCCTGGGTCAGGTCAGGCCCAAGGCCCATGGTTTAAGGCCTGTGGATTATGGTTTACCATTTAGAATTTGAGTTTTTTGTTTAGAGTAAGGTTTGGGGTTTAGTTAGGGAGGGTAGTGGTTTATTTGTGGTTTAGGGTTTTAGGGTGGGTTTAGGTGTTTATTTCAATTTCATGATATGTACATGTGAGGGGACAACACACAGATTTGAGGATATACTTGCCGAGGTGATCGGGTACAACATCAAAGAATAGTGTACTATCTCGAAAGATAGAAATCACTACCCTACGATGGACCTAATCATCTAGTAAGGACTCCTAAGGCATGATGGGTCTTCAAATATACCAGATATTTTTCCCAAACTTTACATGGAAAAGTAAAGCAGGGTTTATTTAAACCAGGTTTGTTAAGTTCCCTATGGATGCAAGCCCCCATAGTTAATTACATCTTAAAAAAATGAATCCCTTAAGAATACTCTCGATTAAAGTAGGCGATTATTGTCTCCAAAGAATTCAAAGATATGACTATCAATAAATTGGTTGTATTTTAAAAGATCAAGTGGGATGGATCAAAAAGGAAGAGTTATTATCTAAGCCAAAGGAGATGAGTACGGAATACTCATGATACTAAGAAACCTAGTGAGCAGTCCAATCTATCATATGGTTGGACTTTATATATTTGAAATTGAGAAGATTTATTTATTTGATTTGAAATTTTATTAGAAATCTTGGACTTATAATTCCACAATACAAGATTGTGGAAATGCTGAGGTGAGGATTTATGCTTGTAGCCTGTAAAGGGAAACAACAATCTCAGATCCTAAATCTAAGGAACTTTGGCTAGGGCCAAAGCATGACCTAAATCTAAGGGGAAAGTGGTTATATGGTTTACCTCCACAAGAGAGAGTAAACCACCCGACTGCTAGACTTATTATCACCTGGAGTGGCAGCCAACTAACTCCACCTATGCTTTAAATAAATGTAGGCAAGTCATATGCTTTTGCGAGATGGGTAGGTTGTTATTATTTAGAAAAAAGACTAAGTCCATAAACCCACTCCATAAGAGACTAGAGCATGAGGGGTATGAATACTGACATAAATCTAATGCAAATTCTTATCAAATTTTATTTAATTTAGACTCTTTGTTTTGACAGCTATAGGATTTTGTTTGCCTAAATGCATGAGAAGTTGATTATGGCCCAAATGGGAAATAGGTGTTCTTCCATCATAAGCTCTCAAAGGTTAAGCCCATTCTATCTAGCAAAGATGGAAGCCCTCTCTTAACAAGAGTGAAACAAGATTATTATGCATGATATTAAACATATAACATCCAACTAAGGGGTTACTAAATATTTTACTATCTTAATTTAATGCCTAAGTTTTTATATGAGATTATGAGTTTTTTTAAAAGTTTAGTTATGAGTTGTTAATGGGATAAAAAATTTATTTTTATCCAAAGATCCTAGTTGCATCCAGGTCATACAACAATCACCAATCATAAACAAACTATGAAAAGGCATGCTCTTTCTAATACACAAGCTAAACAAAATATCAAACAATTTTTATAAATCTATTGCAAAAGAATAAAAGCCCAATGCGATCGGGTACCACCATACATCACGAAAAGAAATGTGGGTTGTTGAGTTCTACCCATATACAACCCGGATTATAAGAGAATAATTATAATTACAAATGATGAATGTTATGGGTCTTCATTCTTCATTCTTCCTTCTTCATTTCTTCATCTTCCATTTCTTCATTTAATTTTCTCTATTTCTTCCTTCTTTTTGGATTGATTTGGATATGCTTGCTCCAAAGGCATCACATGGTACATAAGACTTGGTCTTATAACCAATGCTCATCATAATCTCTCATAATACTCATCCTAATCCTAATACAAAATTACATTAAAAGAAGGAAAGTAAATTTTGCTACACCTGCAAAACAAATATTAGCTAAACACACCATACAACCCAAGCAATTATATGAATAATTTGGACTTAGCACCCCACACATGGGTAACCAAGTCCACCTATCTTGACTTGGGTTATGCTAAGCAACCTACATAGCAAAAAAACATTTATATTTTTATTTAGCAACCCCTTAAGCACAACCCCCTGTAGAAAGCATGATTAGGCTAATATCGGCCTAAAATCCAGGCTACGAACATGCACCCTAACATCCAATCTACAATAATACATGACAAAACAAGCATACATCAAACCATACACCTACCTAACATAAATCTATAAATGGTGACTTAGTCGAATGTGCATGAATTAAAGCTTGTGTGATATGTCCTAACTAGGCTTTAGAGTTGTAATTTGCTAAGTGTGAGGGATTTAATTTATAAAGTGGTTGATTTTTCTTTAAGTGATTTGATTGATTTAAAGATTTTACTTAGTGTTTTCTTTCATTTCATATGATCTACACTTAACAACTAAGTGTTATAAAGAGAAAAAAGAGAGGGAACCTCTCTTTCATCCCAACCTTAAGTCACTTCTAAAGCAAGTTAATTAACCAATTTTAGAAGTGAATATATTATATGTTTTAATTAGTCCAAAGTTTAGGTTCACTCTAAATAAACTTATTCAATAAGAAAGGCATCTTAAGATTAATTAGAATGAATTATTATAACATAACACATGTTTATTCATTTCTTTCCATCATGTATATCATTCATATGATTAAATCCTATGCATTCCTATACATGCAATTTATATTTTAGCATACTTGAATGATGAATGCAAAGAAGTGTGTTTGAAATTTAAATATTTCATTTGATTGAAATATGAATGCATGCCTTTTTAATAGAATGAGGGATTTTTCATCCATTAACTAGATACACATTCACATGTATAAAAGTTTTAAGTGAGTCCATCATCATTATTCTGCACCAGGGGTGTAAGGTACAAAACCTACTTAGGGCTACTTAAAGCCTCACAGCCCTGGGGTGTCCAGACTAATGTACCACTTTTCATAGATACATATAGATGTATAAGTAACTACAAGGATAAGAAAACTCATGCAAAAATTATATTTGATTTATATGACTTATGATTATTATTCATTGGCCACATCACACATGCACATGTATAAGAGTTTTAAGTGAGTAATGATGCCATTGTTTGTGCTGTAAGGTATAAGACCTACTTAGGGCTACTTAAAGCCTTCTGTGGGTGTCTGACTAATATACCACTTTTCTCAGATACAACTGAATGTATGAAAAGAACCACAAGAAGAAGAACTCATGCAAGAACTCATACTTGATTTTATTATATGATTTACATATGTGGTATGAAATTTTTCCTATGTTTTAGCATGGAAATGCATAGGAATAGATTTAGACAAATGTTGTGTGCTTTCAAATGAACTATACATTTGTAATTCCTATGTGAATACATGTAAGATAAGGAAAGAGAGCTTCATATTGCATATCTTATATTATCAACACATGCAAACCTATAGATATTTGTAATTACCATCACTCCATATATTATAATTGATTTATGAGCTTTTGAAAATAACTTTTGATTTAATAGTGATAATAGCCACACCTATTTTTAATTTAAATCAACACATGAAATTTGTCATAAAAGAAACCATTTCATTTAGTTAATTTTAAAAGGAATGAATGCATGATTACACATGGGAAGCAACATTTAACATGATTGGAAAAAAAATAAAGGAACATAAGCACATTATCTCATACATTCCAATTAATTCCTAAGGACAATCATACTAAATAAAGCCACTTAAAATAAACCAAAGTCCTTTAATGAGATTTCTGAATTTTGAGTTTGATTTGATTTAGGAAATGAAAGATATTTGTTGATCCTAATCTCATTCCTCATGTGTGAGTTAATTTGATTTAATGAAGAAGTATTTAAGTTGATTTTATGGTTTAATTAGGTTAGGGTATAAATTAAGCCAATTAATTAACCCTTACCAACATCACCTTAAGTTAATTTACTAATTAATAATGAGCCAATATGATACGCAACCACATGGAAAGTAAATTTTCAATGCTACTAAGAAATGGAAGGGGCCTAATGCAATTGGCTCATGATTAATAGTTAATTAATCTTAAGGGATCTCACTTAACTACTTTTATAGTATTCTCACATGAGAGACAATCATAATTTCATTACCTCCCCCTTTGGATTATTGAACACCCAAAGAGCTACCCAAGATTAAATTAGAGAAATATATTCATAAATTAATTAAATTTATAATTAACTAATTAAACTTTAATTAACCTTAACCAATCAAAATGAGACGGTCTTAGAGAAAGAGACAAAGAAGAGAGCCCAAGTCTCAATCCCCAAATCCTTTCAATTAGTTGATTAAAGTTGAGGTATGATTTGGATTTTTGATTAATCTTAATAATTAATTAATTAAGGGGTGTTGATTAATTAATTATTTAAGAGGGATTAGAGAAGTCTTAAAGAAAAGATTGAAGAGGGAGTCTCAATCCATTTCTTTAGACTTCATCATCATTAACAGAGGTTAATAAGCTTAATTGATTGATTAATTTATGGTTCATTTGCTTAATTATCATTAATTACATTGAGAAAGTTATTAAGGCTTAACCCATTGGTTTCCCTAATTAAGCAACCAATAAAATCCCAAAAAAATAGGGGAGGTAGAGATCATCACCTTAACATGCACAGAAAGTTTGAGATTAATTGGATGGTTAATTAGAGAGTAATCAGACTAATTACATTTCGAATAAAGCATTAATTAAGCCAAATCCACTATTCAAAATTAATTAATAATAATTTTCCTAGATTCTACTCTAAAATATCTTTAAAATGAGCCTAAGTTTGTATTTCTTATGGAATTTTCTACAATTAGTTATGAATTTAGAATTTTAGGATTAAAAACTAGTTAATTAGTCCTAATTAGAGCATTAATCCCTTCGGGCCACATGGCGGCTGACATGATGCGCTTTCGACTGAGGTGCGATGGGATTTGCTATTTAAGTTATCACATCCAAGTGATGAATCGAATGGCGGTGCACGCGATAACTATATGGACCATCTAATCTAAGATTTGAAGGATTAATCAGAGGCTCTAAGCCTGATTAGATCAGGATCATTCATCCCGATCACATGGGATGGACAATCCATGATCTATCTCCTCCCTAGCATCAAACAATGGCTACCATCCATCGATCGCTGCTTGATTCTAGCTCACTCGAGTTCGGATGGTGATGAAAATGATCCCACACCTTCAAGAAAGCACAATAAGAAGATCTAACAGAGGAAATCACATGACATGAAAATTTCTTTTACAAAAGACAAACTTATTTTCATTCAAGGATCAGTTTCAATGGCATACCTAACCGGAGCTTATGATCAACGGTTCCAACGACTGAGGAAGTTTTGTTTGATAGAAATAAAGCTCTGTTGAGCCGCATAAGCTTTGATTTGGTGTAGTTTTCTCAATAGACCAATCCACTAGGCGTAGGTGCTCGGGCTTGATCAAATCTACCCTCTGGCCATCGAGAAGCTTGGGAAATGATTCATTCTCACTCATTTGACTTCAAGGAAAGGGTGTGCAAAGTTAATTGCACTTTGGTGGAGGTTTAATAAAATGAGAATCGAAGGTGGCCTCCCCTGTTTCAGTTTTGCATAAAACCAAGGATGGGGATTTCAGGGAGCTTGGGAAGGCTTTGAAATTACTCTTAGAACTCTCACCTTGGCTGTTAGAGATGAATCGAGTGTGACTGTCTGAGTTTGAGTGAGAATGAGGGGGGTATACCACCTCATTCCATGGATTGTACGACCACAAATTCTTTAGATTTTTCTTGATCAATTGGTCAAATTAAAGGGTGGTGGAGGTCCTTGGGTGCATGTTGTGGCTCGAGTTTGGTTGGGTGAGGGTGTGGAGATGGCCAAGGGAGTAATGGGTGTCTTATGGTTGTTTGGAAAGCTCCATTGGGGATTAAGAGGTGATTTCACCTCCCCATGGATCGTGGTTGACCCAACCACCTTTAGGTCAAGTCAGCCATGGTTCTAGGTGCCTAAGTGGACCTATGATTGGGTGCTAAGTGGTTAGGGGGCGAAATGACCAAATGAGCATGTGTCTTATCTCATGGGATGCCCTAAACCTAATGGAAAAATGGTTATTTTGCTATGGGTTTGGTTTCGGTAGATTTGGGATGGGTCAAAAGTGGGTTAGCCCAAATTTCAAGTAGTTTAGAGTTTATTTGATTTGATTTGGCTTGATTTGACCTATTTAGGTCAAATTAGGTTAGGTTGGGTCAAGTTAACAAATTGGTCAAATTGGGTCAAACCAAGGTTTGGGACAAGTTCAATTGGCTAATTGAAAATGAATGTAGGCTTTGGTTTGGTTTAATTTGGATTTTGGCTAATTTGACCTTTTAGGTCAATTTGGGTTAAGTTAGGTCAAGTTGTCCAATTGGTCAAATTGTGCTCAATTATGGTTTTGGTCATGTTTAATAAGTGATTTAGAATGAACTTGAGCCATTGGTTATAATCAATTTGGGTTGGATTATTATTTGACCTATTTTGGCTTTTTATGCCAATTTGGGTCAACTTGTGTCAAATAGCCAATTGGGCTTTGTTTGGCTCAAGTGAGGGTTTGGTCATGTTCAATCATTGGTTATAAATGGGTTTGAATCAATGGTTTCAGTCAATTTTGGCATATGGTAGATTTTGGCTAATTTGGGTTTCATTTGGGTTAAATATTGACTTGGTTAACGAGCTAGGTTGACTTGGTTTGACCTAATTCATGATAACTGATTAACTTAGAATAAATTTTGATCATGTTGTGAGGTTTGGATGGGCTTAGTTCAATCCAATTTGGGGTGAATTAGAACTTGCCTTGGAAAGGTCTTTTAGATCACTTTAGTTCAATTGGACCAAAATGGGTTAATTGGCTTGATCATGGCTTGACTCAAGTTTACTTATATTGATAAATTGGTTTGAGATGAAAATATAAATCGAATTACAAGTAATTTGGATCCATGTGGATTTTGGTTCATATGACAATTTCAAGTCAAAAAGGGCTAACTTGGGTTTAATTTGGGTTAACATGGATTTGGTTTGATAATTATAGTTTGTATTTATATTTGGATCAATGATTCTAGGAATGTTTAAATCATCAGGAAATCCATGAGTTTTGAATTGATTTGGGTATTATTTAGCCAAGTTCAAGAATTTAGCTAAAACAGCTAAAATCTAGATTTTGATTTGATTTGGGTTTCAACCATTTGGATTTTGGAATTGATTTATGATTTAGAATTTGATTTGAGATTGAATTTGATAATTGAGAAAATCAATTGAATTTGGGTTGATTTAAATTTGGTTAAGGCTAAGTCCATAAGATAAAATCAAAGGGCTTAGGAAGGGATTTGGAGTTTGAATTTGATCATGGGTTTCAATCATTTGATTGTTGGATTTGATTTTGGAATTTATATTTGAATTTGAGATTTGATTTGGAAGAATGAAGTAAGGATTTGGTTTGGGCTAAAAGTTAGGCAAGTTCTCCTAAATCCCTAAGGCACAACCCCTATGGCTAACTCTTCTAAGTCTCTAGGGTTAGGTTAAGTGTTCACTTAATGACTACAAGTTTCCTAAGACAGAGGAACTCTTTGTGTCTATGAGAGTCCTAGATATATGATAAGGAAGTTGAGAGCTCACTTCAAAAGTGAGGTCAATAGGTTTATGATTTAGGGTTTAGGGTTTTATGTTTAGGGTTTAGGGTTTAGTGTTTAGGGTTTATACTTTAAGGGTTTAGAGTTTAGTTTTTAGGTTTATGGTTTAAGTTTTACTTTAGGGTTTAGGGTTTATGGTTTTTTTAACAAAGAACAAATTCATATTCAACATTTATTCTTTTCGATTTCACCAACCAAATGGTGCACTAAGATTTCCAAGACACAAGCGATGACATATATAAAAAATGAGCACACATAGAGTAAATCAAAAACCCTTGATAACTTGAACTGTCTCTACTATAAAGACATAATTCCATAAGCAACAGATCAGATCGACCGTTCTTTAGTTTCTCTAGTTCCCATCAGAACCACCACCACCTCTCGAGCAGTGGGATCTTCCATCATATTGTTGATCTATCCCTTCGTGACCACCATCGCTATAACCTTCATCACTCCTTCTGCCTCCATTACCACCACTACTCTGACCACCACCTCCATATTCACTAGCATCTCTAGATCCCCAACCACCACTGCGATAACCACCGCCTCTGCCATCGACTACACTGCCAGATCTAAATTGAGCTTAATTGACACTGATGTTCCTACCGTCAAGGTTCTGGCCATTATTAGGGTTTAGGTTTAGGTTTAAGTTTAAGTTTATTAGGTTTTAGGTTTAGGTTTATTTTTTTATTTATTTAGTTTCTTTAGGATTAGTTTAGGGTTTAGAGTTTAGGGTTTAGGCTTTTAGGGTTAGGGTTTAGGGTTAGGGAGGGTTTAGGGGTTTAGTGGTTTAGGGTTTAGTGGTTAGGGTTTAAGTTTAGGTTATCTGGGGGTTAGGTTTAGGTTGGGGTTTAGGTTTAGGTTAGGGTTAAGGTTTAGGGTTTATGGTATGGTAGGTTTAGGGTTTAGGTTTAGAGTTTGTGGGATTAGGGTAGGTTTAAGTTTGTGGGTTTATGGTTTAGGGTTTAGGGTTTTATTTATTTATTTATTTTATTTTTTTAAATTAAGTAAACCCATGTTTAAGTTTATTTAGTTTATTTAGTTCATTTTTTTATTTATTTAGTTTATTTTATTTTATTATAAAGGATCAATTTTATTTTATTTAGTTTTATTTATTTTTTGGTTTATCTATTTTAGTTTAGGTTTTTTATTTAGTTTATTTTTTAGGTTTAGGTTTATTTTTTTTTTAGTTTAGTTTATTTTTTTATTTATTTTAGGTAGGTTTATTTTTTATTTTAAGTTTAGGTTTAGATTTTATTTTATTTTAAGTAGGTTTTAGGTTTTTAGGTTTTATTTTAAGGTTTTATTTTAGTCTGTATAGGTTTATTTTAGTTTATTTTATTTAATTTAGTTTAAATTTTGTTAGGTTTAGTTTATTTTATTTAATTTATTTTAGTTTAGTTTAGTATTTTTATTTTTTAGGTTTATGTTTTTTTAGTTTAGGGTTTAGGTTTTATTTTTTATTAATTTTAAGTTTATTTTTAGGTTTATTTTTAGGTTTAGGTTTTTAGTTTTATTTAGGTTTATTTTATTTTTATTTTAGGTATGATTTTATTTTATTTAGTTTTATTTTTTTTAGTTTAGTTTAGGTTTTATTTATTTTATTTTAGTTTTATTTTTATTTTTTATTTTATTTTCTTCTTTGGTTTAGGTTTAGGTTTTAGTTTAGGCTTTTATTTAATTTTATCTTTTTATTTTATTTTGGTTTTGGTTTTTTTATTTATTTTACTTTTAGGTTTTATTTAGTTTAGATTAAGGTTTTTAACTTTTTATGGTTTATGGTTTAGGGTTTAAGGTTTAGGGTTTAGGTGGGTTCAGGATTTAGTTTAGGGTTTAGAGTTTTTGGTTTTTTTTTTAAATTTTTCAAAGAGAATAAATTATGATTCAACATTTCTTCTTTTTGGTTTCATCAACCAAGTAACACTCCAAGTTTTCTAAGACAAAAGTGATAACATAGATAAAAAATAAGCATGCATAGAACAAATAAAAAACCACAGATAACTAGAACCGTCTCTACTATAAAGACATAGTTCCATAAGCAAAGAATCGATCGTTTCTTAGTTTCTCCAGTTCCCATTAGAACCACCCCGGCCTCTCGAGTAGTGGGACCCACCATCACATCCTCGATCTCTCCTTCCGCCACCACCACGACTATAACCTTCATCGCTCCTCCTGCTTCTATGACCACCACTACTCTAACCACTACCTCCATATCGACCAGCACCTCCAGATCCCCCACTACCACTACGATAACCATTGCCTACGCCTTCACCTCCATCGCCAGATCTAGATTGAGCCTTATTGGCAGTGATGTTCCTACCATTATGGTTCTGCCAATTCTTAGGGTTTAGATTTAGGTTTAGGTTTATTAGGTTTTAGTGTTTAGATTTTTTTTAATTTATTTTTGGGTTTGGGTTTAGGGTTTAGAGTTTTATTTTTAGTTTAGTTTTTAGGTTTGTGGTTTAGAGTTTAGGGGTTTTAGGGTTTAAGGTTTAGGGTTATAGGGTTTAGTTTAGGGTTTGGGGTTAGGTAGAAGAGTGGTAGGGAGTGGTTAGTAGGGTATTTAGATTTGTGGTCAGTTTAGGGTTTGTGGGGGTTTGGGCTCATTAGTTAGATGGGTGGTGGGTCAGTGGCTCAGGTTTGTGGTATGAGATAAGGTTTAGGATGGTTTAGATTTAGGTTTTAAGATTTAGGGTTTAGGGTGGTTAATGGTTTATGGTTTAGGGTTTGGGGTGTGGCTAGGTTTAAGGTTTAGGGTTTAGAGGCCTGTCAGGTTAGGTTTAGGGTTTGGGTAGAGTTTAGGGTTTAGGGTTTAGATTTTAGGTTTTTAGGGTTTGGTTTATTAGTGGTTTAGGGTTTTTTTTAAAAAAACAACATATAAACCCAAGTTAGTTTATTTAGTTTATTTTTATTTATTTTAGTTTATTTTATTTTTTTATTTTAGGTTTATTTTATTTTTATTTTTAGTTTAGTTTATTTATATTAGATTTATTTATTTTAGTTTAGGTTTTTTTATTTTATTTTTTTTTTAGGTTTGTTTAGGTTTATGTTTATTTTTTTTTTGTTTAGTTTTAATTTTATTTTATTTTTAGTTTAGGTTTTATTTTATTATAGTTTAGTTAGTTTTTTATTTCATTTTAGGTTTAGGTTTTAGTTTATTTTATTTATTTTAGTTTTATTTTATTTTAGCTAGTTTATTTTATTTTATTTTATTTATTTATTTATTTTATTTTAAGTTTTATTTATTTTAGTTTAGTTTATTTTTATTTATAGTTTATTTTATTTTGTTTATTTAATTTTTTTTTTATTTATTATTTATTTATTTTAGGTTTTATTTTTTATGTTTTATCATTTAGGTTTAGGTTTATTTATTTTTTTATTTTAAGTTTATTTTATTTTATTTTAGGTTTATTTTATATATTTAGGTTTGGTTTATATTTATTTAGTTTAGTTTAGTTTATTTTATTTTAGTTTATTAGTTTAGGTTATTTTATATTAGGTTTTAGGGTGGGGTTAGGAGTTTAGATTGGTAGGGTTTAGGGGGTGTGGTGGTGGTTTGGAGTGGTTTAGGTAGTTTAGATGGGGTGGGTTTGGAGTTTGGAGTGGTAGTGGTTTGATTGTGGGTAGTGGTTTAGATGTAGGGTAGGTAGGTCATTTGGGTTTGGGTAGTATAGTTTAGTTAGTTTTAGGTTTGGGGTTTTATTTTTATTTTTTTAATTAAGCTAGGTTTAGGTTTATTTAGTTTATTTTTTAATTATTTTAGTTTGTTTTTATTTTTTTTTATTTAGGTTTATTTTATTTATTTTATTTAGGTTTTATTTTAGTTATTTTTAGGTTTAGTTTAAGTTTATTTTATTTAGTTTTTATTTTAATTTTATTTTCTAGTTTTAGGTTTTATGTTTATTTTAGGTTTAGGTTTTATTTTATTTTTTTAGGTTTAGGTTTTAGGTTTTTATTTTAGGTTTATTTTAGTTTTATTTTATTATGGTTTAGGGTTTTTTTAAAAGAAAATTAAGTCAACTAGTAGGTTTACGTTTATTTAGTTTATTTTTTATTTATTTTAGTTCATTTTATTTTTTATGTTTTTTAGGTTTATTTTTTATTTATATGTAGTTTAGTCTTTTTATATTAAGTTTATTTATTTTAATTTATGTTTTTTTTAATTTATGTTTATTTTTTAGGGTTAATTTCAAGTTTAGGTTTGTTTTCTAATTAGTTTTATTTTTATTTTATTTTTCAAATTTAAGTTTTATTTTTTATAATTAGGATTAAGTTTAGGTTTTTATTTTATTTTCTTAAGTTTAGTTTTTAGGTTATTATTTTAGGTTTATTTTAGGTTTTATTTTTTTTAGTTTAGCTTAGTTATTTTTTAGTTTATTTTATTTTATTTATTTAGTTAGGTTTAGTTTATTTTAGGTTTAGGTTTAGGTTTTATTTATTTTAGTTTATTTTAGTTTGGTTTAGTTTATTTTATTTTGTTTATTTTATTTTATTTTAGGTTTAGGTTTTATTTTTTGTTTTTGGTTTAGTTATATTTTATTTATTTTAGGTTTCATTTTAAGATTATTTTTAGGTTTAGGTTTTTTATTTAGTATTTATTTTATTTTATCTTAGTTTATTTTATTTTTAATTTAGTTTAGTTTTTTTTATTTTATTTTTTTTATTTTAATTTTATTTAGTTTGTAGTTTTTTATTTTATTTTATTTTTTATTTTATTATTTATTAGTAGGTTTAGAGATTAGTTTTAGTTTAGTTTATTTATTATTTTATTTTAGTTTAAGTGTGGTATTTATGTTTATGGTTTAAGTTTAGGGTTTAGTGGTTTTAGGTTGGTAGTTTAATTTTAGTTTAGGGTTTAGGGTAGGGTTTAGTTTTAAGAGGTTTTAGAGTTTAGTTTTAGAGTTTAGGGTTTAGTGGTTTTGTTTTAGGGTTTTAAGTTTATTGTGGTAGTATAGGGTTAGGGAGGGTTTTTTTAGTTTAGGTTTGTTAGTTTAGTTTAGGTTTAGATAAGTTTTTTTATTTTTTTTATTTTTTTTATTTTTTTAATTTTTTAATTAAGTAAACTAGTAAGTTTAGGTTTATTTAGTTTATTGTATTTTTTTTATTTTTTATTTAGATTTATTTTTATTTTTTTTATTTTAGTTTAGGTTTTGATTTTGTTTATTTTATTTAGTTTAGGTTTTATTTATTTTTAGTTTAGGTTTTAGGTTTTATTTTATTTTATTTTAGGTTTTATTTTAGGTTTATTTTGGGTTTTATTTTTTTTTATGGTTTAGGGTTTTTTTTTAAAATAAGTAAACCCTAGTTTAGGTTTATTTAGTTTATTTTTTATTTATTTTTGTTTATTTTATTTTTTATTTTTATATAGGTTTATTTTTTTATTTAGTGTTGTTTATTTATATTAGGTTTAATTATTTTAGTTTAGGTTTTGTTTATTTTAGTTTATTATTTAGTTTTAGGTTTATTTGTTTTATCATTTTAGTTTTATTTTAATTTATTAGGTTTAGGTTTTATTTTTTTTTATTGTTATTTAGGTTTAGTTTTATATTTCATTTTTTAAGTTTATGTTTTAGTTATTTTGTGTTTTAGATTTTATTTTAGTTTAGGCTTAGTTTATTTTTAGTTTATTTTATTTTTTTATTTTAGGTTTAGGTTTAGTATATTTTTTTATTTATTTTAGGTTTTATTGTTATTTTATTTCTTAGGTTTGGGGTTTTATTTAGTTTTTATTTTATTTTATTTTAGGTTTATTTTATTTTTTATTTTAGGTTTAGTTTTATTTATTAAAGTTTTATTTTAGGTTTATTTTATTTTATTTTATTAGTTTAGTTTTATTTATTTTATTTTAGTTTTAGTTTTATTTTATTATTTTATTTTTTTGGTTTAGGTTTAGGTTTTTATCTTATTTTATTTTTATTTCTTATTTAGGTTTAGGTTTAGTAGGAAAGGGTTTTAGGGTTTAGGTTTAATTATGTTTAATGGTTTAGTGGGTTTAGGATTTGTGGAGTTTGGTTTAGGTTTAGGGTTTAGGGTTTAGGTGGCATGTTTTTTTTTTAAGTGAGTTTTTAAGTGGAGTGATAGTTTAGGTGGGTTTAGTGGTTTAGGGATTAGGGTTTAGGATCAGGTTTTGAGGTTTAGGTTTTGGCCTAGGGTTTAGGGTTTAGGGTTAGGTTTTTTTTAAATGTAAAAATGTTTTAGGTTTATTTAGTTTATTTTCATTTATTTTAGTTTATTTTATTTTTATTTTATTTAGGTTTATTTTATTTTACTTAGTTTAGTTTATTTATTTTAGTTTATTTTATTTTATTTTTTTAAGTTTAGGTTTATGTTTAGTTTATTTATTTAGTTTAGTTTTATTTTTATTATATTTTAAGTTTAGTTTTTATTTTGATTTTGTTTGGTTTTATTTTATTTTTTTAAGTTTAGGTTTTGTTTCTATTTTAGGTTTATTTTAGGTTTTATTTGTTAGGTTTAGGTTTATTTTTAGTTTATTTTATTTTATTGAGTTTAGGTTTAGGTTTTATTTACTTTTTTTAGTTTAGTTTATTTAATTTTATTTTTATTTTAGGTTTAGGTTTCTTTTAGATTAGGATTTAGATTTTATTTTTTTTTAGAATTATTTTTTTAGGTTTTGGCTTTTATTTAGTTATTATTTTATTTTATTTTAGGTTTATTATATTTTTATTTTAGGTTTAGTTTTTATTTTATTTAGGTTTTTTATTTTTTAGTTTAGTTTAGGTTTTTAATTATTTTATTTCTAGTTTTTTTATTTGTATTTTCTTTAGGTTTTTTAGTTTTAGATTATGTTTTTACTTTGTTTTATTTATTTTATTTTATTTTGGTTTAGGTTTTTCTATTTATTTTTTTAGATTTTATTTAGTTTAGATTTTGGTTTTTAGCTTTTTAGGGTTTAGGGTTAATTTAAGGTTAGAGTTAAGGGTTTAGGGTTTGGGGCTTAGGGTTTATGGTTTAGGTGTTTTTTTTTTTTAGTTTTGGGTTTAGGGTTTAAGGTTTAGGGCTTAGGTTTTATGCTTTAGGGTTTAGTATTTTATTGTTTAGGGTTTAGGGTTTAGGGTTTAGGTTTTAGGTTTAGGGTTTAGGGTTTATGGTTTTAATAGAGAATAAATTCAGATTCAACATTTCTTCTTTTCCAATTCATCAACCAAGTAACACACCAAGTTTTCTAAAACACAAGCGATGACATAGATTAAAATGAGCACACATAGAGCAAATTAAAACCTTAGATAACTAGAACCGCTCTATCAAAAGACATAGTTCCATAAGCACGATAGATTAGCTTTTTTCTTCTCCATCAAAACCACTGCTCTTTCAATAGTGATCCACCATCATATCTCGATCTCTCCACCACCACCATGGCTGCAACCTCCGTTGCTCCTCCACCACCATAACCACCACTGCTTCGACCACCACCTCCATATACACTAGCACCTCTAGATCCCCCACCACCACTGATAACCAACTCGCTTCACCTCCACCATCAAAATCTGACCGATGAATGGTGATGTTCCGCCACAAGGTTCTACCCATTCTTAGGGCTTTTTTTTAAATTCAAAAGTGGGAGAATTTTATTGTGAAAAAGAAAGGGATAAAAGGTCCTTAATGGGGATAAATCTCTAAACTACTGCTGAAAGAGCTATAATTAGCCTAAAGCGATAAATCCCCACACCTATTATAAGAAAACCAATGCAAAAGAAAGAAAATGACAAAAACTAAGATAGAAATAGAACAAAATTCTAAGAAGGGCAGCCAAAGCCATCTATATCTCGAAATCTTCTGAGAGATGCACAAACCACCTATAGCCCCAAACCTGCCACAAACCGGAAAAAAACTTAAGATAGAGATAAGCATCTAGAAATAAGGACAAGCTAAGTACAAAAGGAACAAAATGATAAAATCTTAGATAAGGCTCATTACCACATTCATCTCAAGGAGCAACAAGATATGTGAGCATCCAAACTTCAGAAGAAGGGTTACAATAAAATATGGTGCTACCAGCCAAAAGGATAATAAGGGAAACATCCCAGCCATCATAGCTAACTTACTTCGATTAAACCAAACAACCAACAACAAAGGGCTAGCCAAGTTTTATTTTATTTAGGTTTTTTAATCTTAGGATTATTTTAGGTCTATTTTAGGTTTTATTTATTTTAGTTTATTTTGTTTTTGTTTAGGTTTAAATTTATTTTATTATGTCTATTTTATGTTTTGATTTTTTTTTAGTTTATGGAATAGGTTTTATTTTTAGTTTTATTTTTATAGGTTTCAATTTTATTTAATTTTTATTCCATTTTATTTTAAGTATATTTTATTTTATGTTTAGGTTTTATTTTATTTAGGTTTCTTATTTTTAGGTTTATTTTATTTTAGTTTTAGTTTAGGTTTTATTTATTTTATTTTAGATTAGTTTTATTTTTAAATTATTTTCTTATAGGTTTAGGTTTAGGTTTTAGTTTAGGTTTTATTTTATTTTATTTTATTTATTTATGTTTAAGTTATTTTATTTATTTTATTATTAGGTTTTATTGAGTTTAGGTTTTAGGTTTTTAGTTTTGGGTGGTAGGTCAGTTTAGTGGGGCTTTAGGGCAGCAGGCTTTAGGTTTAGTTTTAGGGTTTAGAGGGTTTAGGTTTAGGTTTAGGTTTGTGGGTTAGGGTTTAGGGTGAGTTTAGGGTTTAGGGTTTAATTTTAGGGTTTGGGGTTTTTATTTTATTTTTATTTTTATTTTTTAAAGTAAGTAAACCAATATGTTTATGTTTATTTAGTTTATTTTTATTTATTAGTTTAGTTTAATTTATTATTTATTTAGGTTTATTTTATTTTATTTAGTTTAGTTTATTTATTTTAGTTTTATTTATTTTAGTTTAGGTTTTATTTTAGTTTTTTTTTTTTAGGTTTAGGTTTAGGTTTAGTTTTTTTTCTTCAATTTAGTTTTATTTTATATATTTTTCTTAGGTTTATGTTTATTTTATTTCTGTTTAGGTTTAGGTTTTATTTTATTTTTTTTTGTTTGTGTTTTAGGTTTTTAATTTAGGATTTATTTTTAAGTTTATGTTTAGGTTTATTTTTAGTTTATCTTATTCTATTTAGTTTAGGTTTAGGTTTAGGTTTTGCTTATTTTATGTTTAGCTTTAGGTTTTATTTAATTTAGTTTATTTTATTTTAGTTTAGTTTAGTTTATTTTATTTTTATTTTAGGTTTAGTTTTTTAGTTTAGGGTTTAGGAATTATTTTATTTATTTTTTTTTTAAAGTTTTTAGGTTTAGGTTTTATTTAGTTTTATTTTTTATTTTAGGTTTATTTTATTTTATTTTAGTTTTGGTTATTTTATTTAGGTTTTATTTTAGTTTAGTTTTATTTATTTTATTTTAGTTTAATTTTATTTTCTATTTTTTTTTCATTTTAGGATTTGGTTAAGGTGTAGGTTTAGGTTTAGGTTCTAGTTTATGTTTTTATTTTATTTTATTTATTTTGTTTAGGTTTTCTTATTTATTTTATTTTAAGGTTTTATTTAGTTTAGGTTTAGATTTTAGCTTTTGGGGTTAGGTTTTTGGGTTTAGGTTTGGGGGTTAGTAGGGTTTAGGTTTTTGTTTGGTTTAGGGTTTATGGTTTAGGGTTTTGGTTTTATGGTTTAGGGTTTAAGGTTTACGATTTTAGGGTTTACAATTTAGGGTTTAAGGTTTAGGGGTTTTAGGGTTTAGCGTTTTCATTTTTGTTTTATGGTTCAAGTATCAGTTTAAGGTTTTGGGTTTTTTGGTTTTTTTTAATGGATAATAAATTTAAATTCAACATTTCTTCTTTCGATTTCATCGACCAAATAACACACCAAGTTCTCTAAGACCCAAGCGATGACATAGACCAAAAATGAGCACTCATAGAGAAAATCAAAAACCCTAGATAACTAGAACTGTCTCTACTGTAAATACACAGTTCCATATGCAACAGATTAGATTGACCATTCTTCAATTTCTCCATAACCACCCCGGCCTCTCGAGTTGTAGGATCCACCATCATATCCCTGATCTCTCCCTCCGCCACCACCACGACTGTAACCTCCATCACTCCTCCCTCCTCCCTAATCACCATTGCTCTGACCACCACTTCCTTGTCCACCAGCACCTCTAGATCCCCCACCTCCACTGTGATAATCGATGTCTCTGCGTTTGCCTCCACCGCTAGATCTAGATTGAGCCTAGTTGACAATGATGTTCCTGCCGCCAAGGTCCTGTCCAATTTTAGGGTTTACATTTAGGTTTAGGTTTATTATTTGTCATATTTATTTTTTTTTTTTAATTTATTTAGTTACTTTAGGTTTATGGTTAGGGTTAGTGTTTAGGGTTTAACATTTAGTGTTAGGGTTTGGGGTTTTAGGGTTTATTCTTTAGGTTTAAGTTTAGGTTAGGATTAGGGTGTAAGGTTTTTAGGGTTTAGGATTTAGGGTTTAGGGTAGTTTTTAGGGTGTAAGTTTAGGTTTTAGGGTTTAGGGTTTAGGGTTTAAGGTATAGGATTTAAGGTTTAAAGTGTTTTTTTTTTTAAATTAGTAAACTGATAGGTTTAGGTTTATTTAGTTTTTTTTGTCTATGTTTATTTTTTATTTTGTTTTATTTATATAGTTTAGGTTTATTTATTTTATTTTAGGTTTTTTATTTTAGTTTATTTATTAGGTTTATGTTTAAGTTTAGGATTAGTTTTAGGTTTTAGGGTTTGGGGTTTAGGGTTTTAGGGTTTAGGGTTTATTTTGTGGGCTTAGGGTTTAGGGTTTAGAGTTAGTTTTTTTTCTTTTATTTAGGGTTTTAGGTTTTGGGTTTTGGATTAGTTTAAGATTTATGTTTATTGGTTTAGGGATTAGGGTTGTAGGTTTAGGATTTAAGTTTAAGGTTTTTTTTGGTCTTAAAATTAAGTAAAACTTTGCCGGTCCCAAGCCCGGATGTGAAATGTGGAGGGTTGCAATAGGTAGTCGACAGCCAGCGTAAAACTTGTCGAAATAATCATGACATGAATTCTTTGAATCTTTGTGTTAATGATAGGGCTTCCCCTGGAAGTGATGCGCTGTATGGCTTGAATACAGTGAAATATGTGCAAGGTCAGACGACGTGCGCAAGTTAAATAAGCAAGGGTTCCCACATTATGGATGGATGTGGGCAAAGAATTTAGTCCATGAAACTAGAATTAGGTTAGGATCTTAGAATATAGGTACGCTTACAGGTAAATTAATGGAATTAATAGATATTATGGTTCATATAAAGATAAATATTTTATGTGTTCAAGAAACTAAATTGGTTGGGGAGAAGGCCAAGGAGATTAATAGTTTAGGTTTTAAACTTTGGTATTCTGGTAGAAGTCAAACTAGAAATGGTGTATGTATAATTATAGATAAAAGTTTGAAAGATAATGTTATAAATATTACTAGATGTGGGGATAGAATTATAGCTTTAAAGATTATTGTTGATACTAAAATTATCAATGTTATAAGTGTTTATGCTCCTCAAGTAGGTTTTGGATGTAAGCTCAAAAGAAAAATTTTGGAATGAATTAGAGAGATTAATACAAAAGATACCTCTTGAAGAATAAGTATTTATTAGAGGAGATTTAAATGGACATGTTGGTAGAGTGGTAAAAGATTTTAAAAGTATTCATGGTGGTTATGGATTTGGAGTGACTAATGAAGAAAGTATGACTATATTAGATTTTTCTTTAGCTTATGATTTTGTAGTTGCTAATACTTTATTTAAGAAAAGAGAAGAACATATTAGTACTTATAAAATTGGATCTAGTAAAACACAGATTGATTATTTTTTGATAAGAAAAAAAGATTGTTTAGATTGTAAAGATTGTAAGGTCATTCCAAGCGAAAGTTTAGGTACCCAACATCGATTGTTAGTTTTAGATTTTAACATGAAAGATTGTAAGAAAAAAAATATAAATCAAATTATTGTCCTAGGATTAGATGGGGACACTTAAAGAACACAAATAAAAATATTTTTCAGAGCAAGCTACAAGAGCTTAATATTTGGGATGTTCATAAGGATGCTAATGTTATGTTGGAAAAAGTAGCAAGCAAAATTAAGTAAGTTGCTAAAAATGTGCTTGGAGAATTGAAAGGAAAAAACTTCTTTTAATAAAAATAGTTGGTGGGGGAGTCAGAGTGTGCAAAAAAAAGATAAGAAATAAGAAGCATTGTTATAAAACTTGGTTTAGATGTAAAACTTGGAGAATTGGGAAAGATATAAAGTGGCCTATAGAGATTCTAAGAAAGCAATATATGATGCAAAAAATTTAGCTTTTAGTGATTTATACAATAGATTAGATACCAAAGAAGGTGAAAGATGTATGTATAAGTTAGCCAACCAAAGAGATAGGAGAAGTAAAGACCTAGTTCAAGTGAGGTGTATTAAGGAAGAAAATAATAAAGTGCTTTTCTTAGAAAAGATATTGAAAATAGGTGAATGAGGTATTTTGATAAACTTTTCAATGAAGGATCTGAAAGTACAATTGATTTTAGCAACCTTAATACCCTAAACAAAAATTGAGAATTTATTTTTATCATCATATTAGTAAGTTGAAGTTTGAGAAACTTTAAACAAAATGAAATATGGAAAAGTAGTAGGACCTGATGATATTCCAATAGAAGTGTGGAAATGTTTAGGAGATCAAGGAATTTCTTAGCTTACAAATATTTTTAATGTTATTTTAAAGACTAAAAAGATTCCAGATGAGTAGAGAAAGAGTTTCTTAACTCTTATATTTAAGAATAAAGGTGATGCACAAGAGTGTACAAATTATAGAGGAATTAAGTTAATGTGTCACACATTAAATTATTAGAGAGAGTAATTGAGCATAGCTTACGATCTAACACAAAAGTTTCTCACAATCAGCTTGGTTTCATGCCAGGTAGATCTACTATGGATGCTATACATTTGTTAAGAGGTTTGATGGATAAGTATGGAGAAAGTAAAGAGGATCTTCATATGATATTTATTGATTTTGAGGAAGTTTATGATAAAGTTTCAAGAGATGTTCTTTGGAGAGTTCTAGAATAGAAAGGAGTTAATATTGGTTATATTCAAGTGATTAAGGATATGTATACTAGAGCTATTACTTGTGTCCAAACACAAGGAGGATTGAAAAATATTTTCCTATTTCAGTTGGATTACATCAAGGATCAACTTTAAGCCCTTATCTTTTTGCTTTAGTTATGGATGTTCTTACTAGGCATTTATAAGAAGATGTACCTTGGTGTATGCTTTTTGTTGATGACATTCTTCTTGTTGATAAGACTAGAAAGGGAGTCCAAGAGAAACTTGAATTATGGAGGTCAACATTAGAGTCTAAAGGTTTTCATTTAAGTAGATCTAAAACTGAATATATGGAATGTAATTTTAGTTGTAGAAGCTCTAGTGGTAGTGTTGTGACATTAGGTGACCAAGTCATGAATAAGAGTGAGCGATTCAGATATTTAGGTTCTATTATTCAAAATGATGGTGAAATAGATGGAGATGTTATTAGTAGAATTCAATTTGGAAGTGGAGGAATGCATCTATGTGATAGAAAAGTTCCACTTAAACTTAAGGGGAAATTTTATAAGATGTTGGTAAGACCTGCAATGACTTATGGTGCAGAAAGTTGGCCAATAAAATAGAAGCATAAGACTAAGTTAAGTGTTACAGAGATGAGGATGCTCAGGTGGATGAGTGGCCTTACTCTTAGAGATAAAATGCAAAATGAGTATGTTCAGGAAAAAGTTGGAGTAGATCCAGTGGCAAATAAGAATAGAGAGTCACCTTAGATGGTTTGGCCACAAAAAGCGTCGACCGTCTAATGGCCCGATTAGAAGAGTAGATGCATTAGATTTGCCTTATGTTAAGAAAGGTAGAGGTAGACCTAAAAAGACTTGATTAAGATGTATAAAAAATGACCTAAGTATACTTGAATTAAATGAGAATTTGACACATAATAGACACAATGGAGATGAAGGATTCATGTAGCCGACCCCATTTAGTGGGATAAAGGCTTGTTATTGTTGTTGTTGTTGTTGTGGTCTTAAAATTAAGTAAACTGGTATGTTTACATTTATTTAGTATATTTAGCATTTTATTTATTTATTTATTTTAGTTTACTTTATTTCTTATTTATATTTTGGTTTATTTTTTATTTTAATTTAATTTAGTTTATTTATTTTAAGTTTATTTATTTTTTTTAGGTTTTTTATTTTAGTTTATTTTTTAGGTTTAGGTTTAAGTTTAAGTTTATTTTTTAGTTGAGATTTATTTTAATTTTAATTTTTAGTTTTAGGTTTTATTTTTTTATTTTAGGTTTAGGTTTAGGTTTTATTTTATTTCTTTATGTTTAAGTTTTATGTTTGTATTTTAATTTTATTTTTATGTTTTATTTTTAGTTTAAGTTTAGGTTTATTTTATTTATTTTATTTTATTTTAGGTTTAGTTTAGGTTTAGTTTATTTTAGGTTTAGGTTTTATTTATTTTAATTTAGTTTATTTTATTTTAGGTTTAGGTTTATTTTAGTATGTTTATTTCATTTTTTTTAGTTTAGTATTTTTTTTAGTTTAGGGTTTATTTTATTTTTATTTATTTTAGTTTTATTTTGGATTAGGTTTTATTTAGTTTTATTTTATATTATTTAATTTATTTTATTTTATTATATTTTTTTATTTTATTTAGGTTTTTTATTCTTAGGTTCATTTATTTTTTTAGTTATTTTATTTATTTAATATTTTAGTTTTATTTATTTTATTTTTTAGGTTTATTTTTATTATTTTTATTTTTTTTTATTTTATTTATTTATTTTATTTAGGTTTAGGTTTTTATTATTATTTTAGGTTTATTAGTTTTAGGTTTGGGGGGCCCATGGTTATAGTAGGTTTGTGGAGTGGTAGGGGTCCAGTGTAGTGTTGTTTAGGTAGGTGGCCCAGGATTTAGGGTCAGGTCCACATCTAGGATTTGGGTGTGGCCTAGTTTGTGGAGTTGTTTACATTTGTTTAGGGTTGGCCGGGTTGGGCTCAGTCTTTAGTTTAGAGCCAGGTCAGGGTTTAGGTTGTGGAGATATGTAGGGTTATAGGTTTGGGTAGTTAAGCGTGGTATGTCCTTCTGGTTGTGGTTGGGTGGGGTTTTAGAGGCCTGGGTGGTGGGTAGGTTTTAGGGTCATAGGTTGGGTTTAGATTTAGTGATAGGAAAGATCAGTGATTTAGGTTTAGTAGTTAGTTGTCAGTGTGGGGCCTGGGGTTTTTTAGGTACAGAGTTTATAGAGGTTAGTTAGGGTAGGTTAGTCAGGTTTAGGGTTTAGGGTTTAAAGGAGAGATGGCAGGTTTAGTTTATTTAGTTTATTTAGTTTATTTTATATTTTATTGGTTTATTTTAATTTTATTTAGTTTTAGTTTATTTTTAGGTTTAGGTTTAGGTTTATGTTCATTTTAGTTTAGTTTTATTTTTATTTTATTTTAGGTTTAGGTTTTATTTTTTATTTTTTTAGGTTTATGTTTTTATTTTTTAAGTTTAAGTTTTAAGTTTTATTTTAGGTTTATTTTAGGTTTTATTTTTAGTTTATGTTAATTTTAGTTTATTTCATTTTATTTTGTTTTTGGTTTAGTTTATTTTAGGTTTAGGTTTATGTTTTATTTATTTTAGTTTAGTATATTTTAGTTTAGGTTTAGATTTATTTTATTTTATTTTTATTTTTTTTTAGTTTAGGGTTTAGGTTATATTTTATTTATTTTTTTATTTTAGGTTTATTTAGGTTTAGGTTTTATTTTTATATTATTTTATTTTAGGTTGATTTTATTTTTATTTTATGTTTAGGTTTTATTTTAGGTTTATTTTATTTTAGTTTAGGATTTATTTATTTTGTTTTAGTTTATTTTATTTTATTTTATTTTATAGGTTTAGGTTTAGATTAGGTTTTATGTTTATTTTTTATTTAGGTTTAGGTTTATTTATTTTATTTTAGTTTATTTAGTTTAGTTTAGATTTTAGAGGTGTGGAGGGTTTAGTGGGGGTGGGGTTTTGGGGTTTGGGTTTAGGTTTGGGGGTTTAGAGGGTAAGTAGTTTGGGGGGTGGAGTTTGGAGTGGGGTTTAGGTGGGTTTAGTTAGTGTTTAGTAGCTTTAGGGTTTGGAGATTTTGGTAGGGTTTAGGGTTTTGCTTTAAGTTTAGTTTTTGGTTTAGGGTTTAGGGTTTAAGGTTAGTTTAGCATTTAAGGTTTAAGGTTTTAGGGTTTAGGGTTTAGTGTTTAGGGTGTCAGGTTTAGAGTTTTTCTAAGGAAAGGTTAAAATTTTATTACAATAAAAGAAAAGGATACAATGTTCTTAAGAGGGGTAAAGTTCAAAGATCTACTATTCTTAGAGCTACAAGGAACCTAAAGAGCTATACCCCCATCTATGCACAATGGAAAACAAAGAGAAAAAAGCAAATTAGAAAAGCAAAAGAGGAAAAGATATTAAGACTAGTACAATATAAGTAAAAAAAAATAATCAAAAGACTAGTCAAGACTCATGATCCCTTTTGGGAGGCAAGATAGCAAGATCCACATCAATAGCTTTTGAGTTGACTGAGTAATGATCATTCCAACTGAAATGTTCCAACCTATAAATGAAATATGTAAAACACTACAAAAGCAATAGTCATAGCTAACAAGAATAAGGATAAAGAAATTTATTAGAGAGAGCAGAGAAAGAGAAGGCTCAGGCTCAATTAAGATCTTCTTAAGAGGCAACAATGCATATGAGCATCCAAACTTCCTAAGAAGGGTTATATTCATATGCAATGCTACCAACCAAAACTGAAGATGTGGGTAACATCCATCATAGCCACATTCGATACAAGCCAACATAAAAAGAATGCACCAAAGGCTTCGAGAACTCAAGAACAAAGAAATAGCGCCAGTACCAACAATCAAATAGCCAACAAAACTATTGCAGACCAATCACAAACATCCAGCCACCCAGAAGATACAACAAGGTCAGTGATAGAGCCACCACCAGCAAGGAAGAATTCAAAAGGACAAGCCAATTCAAAAGCATAGCAACATCTAATACAATAGCCTAAAAAGAGACTAAAATAAAATAAAAAATAAGAACAACCATCATTCAAATAGACATCAAAGATCTAAGCAAGGGAGAGCCACAACCATTCATTAGTAGACACTAGACCAATCCAGGTAGAGAAAAGGATGCCATCAATCCAGCAGGCAATGATAAAAAGCCACCAATAAAATCAACCATAACTAGGTCAGGAAGGAAAAAACCACAAAGCAGCTATCCTCATGCCAATCAAAATAGAAAACAACCAACTAATAGGAAACCCCAACACTAATTAGGAGAAATAACCAAAAACTATTGAAAAGAACAAAGCTAATCAAATTTTAAAGAGACCAACAGCTGCCACTCAACAACCAACCATAATAGCAGAGGATCCAATATTAAAAGGGGTGCAGCCAGCTAATACAAAAGGCTAACCCAAAATAGAGCCCAAAATAGGTGGAAAAAGCAACAGCAAGCATAGCCACAACCCTCCTAGAGATCATCAAAAAAACCAAAAACTAGAAACGGTAGACACCCAGCCAAACAAACAACCAAGGGAAAAAAACCGAGGAAGGCCACCCAACCACTAGCAATAAATGACGAAGGAGAGAAAACAAGCCAGAGGCACGTAAAGTCCCCTCCAACGCCCATAGATCAAGCAGTCACCACAAAGGAGAAAATAGAAAATCAGCAAAAACTAAGGAGCTACCACCAATCCACCAATCTGAGGAAAAATGTTTTATTTAATTTATTTATTTACTTTATTTATGCTTTTAGTTTATTTAAGTTTATGTTTAGGTTTTTATTTTTAGTTTTAGGTTTAGGTTTATTTAGTTTTAGTTTATTTATGATAAAGTTTATTTATTTATTTTAGTTTAGTTTAGGTTTATTTTTATTTTAGGTTTAGGTTTAGGTTTTATTTTTTAGTTTATTTAGCTTTATTTTTATTTAGTTTTAGGTTTAAGTTTTAGCTTTTTATTTTAGGTTTTTTTAATTTATTTAGTTTATTTAGTTTAGGTTTAGGTTTTAATTTTATTTTTTTTATTTTACATTTAGTTTTTATTTTTTGGTATAGGTTAATTTTTATTTATTTAGTTTATTTTTAGGATTAAATTTTTATGTTTAAGTTTAGCTTTAGGTTTAGGTTTATTGAGTTTAGATTTTTTTTATTTAGGTTTTATTTATTTAGGTTTATTTAGTTTAGTTTAGGTTTAGGTTTAGGTTTATAGGTTTAAATTTTTGTTTAGGTTTAGGGTTTTAGGTTTTGGGTTTATTTTTATTTTATTTAGTTTAGGTTTTATTTTATTTATTTATTTAGCCTAGATTTATTTAGGTTTATTTGTATTTTATTTTCACTTTAGGTTTAGCTTAGGTTTGGTTTAGGTTTTATTTATTTAGGTATAGGTTTCTCTTGGTTTAGGTTTTAGTTTTGTTTAGGTTTATTCAATTCCCTTATTTTAGCTTCAGCTTTAGGTTTCATTTAGTTTCAGTTTATCTTTATTTATTTTTTAGCTTCATTTTAGC